>OX101828.2:25417671-25762671 GCA_944452925.2 Chrysolina oricalcia | reverse complement strand
ATCTACTTAAAACGCAGCGAAAACTGTCTCGACCTGCTCTTTGGTATTCATTCAGAAATTTGTACTTCTTTTGCAATGTTAAATATTAGGTGCACTATTTCATTTGTTCATAAATTGTATTCGTCTTATTGTGGGTCCAGCAAACATTTTCAACATCACCAAAATGCTCCATATTGTGTTACATTTTTCTTTATATATATTTTTTTATTATTATTATTTTATGGGCAACTGCCCTCTGCTGGTTAAGTAGAATAGCTTTAAGCTAGACTCCGCCATCAGTTTTATGAAATTGTAGTGCTTTTCTTTTTATTGACAATAAAGACGTTAATTATTATTATTTGTTTCAAATAGGGTCACCCTTATTCAGGACATAATTCTCCCGTCTAACTGGTCGCATGTCCGGAGTGAAAGTAACCCTGCTGATCCCGCGTCACGTGGGCTGTTGCCTAGAGTTACTCGAAAGTGAGTTATGGTGGGTGGTTGAGACTTCCTACGAGTTATTGGCCCTTCAATAATTCCGACTTCTGTACCTTGGAAAAACGGACTATTGTTTTGGCGGTTTCTTCGAAAACGATTGTCCCAGTTTTGGACCTCCTTGATTAGTTCAACTTTCTCTTGAAAATTCAAAGAGTCATTGCATGTTTTCAGATTTTTCTGTTACGCAAGAAAACGCACTTGCCCCTGCGGGGTCCCATCTTTCCTTTGGAGATGGAAAGCCCCTAACCGTTGTAATGTTACCTATGCTCAAGACTTTTCGAGCGAGATTTCTCTCCTGAAAAGTAAAAAATCTGTCCCAAAAACCTTACGCAAGTTAACCCCTTTTATCGATTCTGATGGTGTTCTCAGAGTGGGCAGAAGTATTAACCGATCCGCTCTATCTTTCGAATCGAAGCACACTGCTCTTTTGCCACACTCTCATCGCCTCACTAGTCTCATTACTGAATACACTCATTGTAACGTGGAATGGACTGACCGCACCCTTTCTAACGATCTCAAGGAGAGCTAGAGGTACTAAAAGTTGAAAATTGTACCTGTGTCTATTTGTCTGCATGGCTTCAAAAGCGGTATCAGATTTGTTAACTGAAGCGTTTTTCGCGGCTACGTCGTTTTATTGCACGGAGATGTGATGCTCTCATTTATATTGCGATTCCGGAAATAATTTCATTGGTGCCGCAAATATACGCTTCCATTTCGAAATCTGTTATTGCCAAAGAGCAGACTCAATTTCATATAAATTGCCTAAAAGCTCCGAATTTTGGTGAACTTTGGAAGCCAGGTGTAGAATCCGTTAAGTCACATTTACAGGCTTTCGAAGGCTCACCTTCAAGAACTCTACAGTTTTAGTTCAGAACGAGGCAGTTTTAAATTTCAGGCCGTTATGTCAGTTGAGTTCTGAACCCGAAGATCTGCAGGCTATAACCCCCGGGCATTTCCACTTGAATTGAATTTTAAATATCAACATAGGGCGTTTACAAAAGTGGAAACTTTTACTCCTTATGCATGAGTCATTCTGGAGGCGCTGGATGCAGGAATCCGTCTATTCCCATTGTTCCAAATACTCTAGACGAACCACACTCACCTAAAATGGCACATTGGCACAGTTGAGACTGTACACCCCAGTGCGGACGGAGTGGTTACTGTCAGAACGCCGAAAGGTATTTATGAAAGGCCCACCGGCAAGGCCTCCCTTCACACGTTAATTCGGTTTTTTTCTCTCTCTACCTCTATTACTTCTTTGTTCATTAGCTATATTTCATATAGCAATATAGTTTGTAGTCAATTATTAGTCCGTCATATTGGAGGTAAAATGGCTTCCCCAGTGTTTGATTTTTGAATGACATTTCACGTCTAAATTTTCAGGTACAAGACCAAGTGACATGCTGTCAGAGACGAATATAAGCCATCACGGCATAGTCAAGTTTGAGGAGAGTTACTATACCCCAATAATCCCAAGCAGAGCAGTGTCTTCCCTAGGAAAATAGACGGTTATGGTTATATTCAGCTATGAGAAGGAATCAAAGGAACTCCGACTGAAACCGAGGTGGGTATCATATTTTTATAAGTACCATTTCAGGTTTGCCATTGCCGTTATTTGTTTATGATTGAATCTCTAATCACAATAAGTACAGTCCATTTCATTTGCATCTCGTCTTCAGCGGAAAACTCCATGACGAAAATCGTTTTACTTCGGTGGTCGAGGAGGACAACATCAGGCTCATCGGCTTGAATTTGGGGAATGAGTAGTTCCAATAGAGTCGGCTCGAGTGTCGCAGATGGAAGTACAACACTCGGAGCGCCGCGTTATGCCTGTGGATATAGACTGAGACCGCATAAGCTGAGCATGCTGATAGCAAATGCAATACGGTTTCAGGTGACCCACGACATGCCCTGCATCGGGTGTTAGAGACATCTATACCCATCACACTACTACGGTAGACAACGGTGTTGAAGACATCATCCTGGCAGGCCATTATAAATCCAACGGTCAACGGTCTCCGACTTCAGCTCACTCGAACTGAGGAAGACAAAGGTTAAACTTTTGGATAAGTCAAGGTCTTCGATGTTGTTGAAGAAGACAACATGCATTGACTGTAGCTGTAGGAGGACCTCTGTCTCCGCAGCTTTTTGCTAAACGGGTCCCAACTCGGTGACAGAGTTTGGTTTAGCCCGTTCAGTGTCAAATACGAGACCAAGTTCATCGGCTGCACGGGTTGCTGCCTTGAAAAGAAATACTCCAATCCCTGCTTTTTCATGGTCGCGGACCATGCAGAGAAGGGGATCTGAACTCCTGATGACTTTACAGGACCCATCCAGCACCATTCTGTTATGCAAACACTCCAAACTCACAAGTCCTCGGCCTCCCCGTTGTCAGGGAAAGTATAACCGTGAAACGGATGATTTAGGATGCAAGCTCTTATTAAGATGTAACATTTTTCGAGTTTTAACGTCGAGTTGTCGCAGCTCTTCCTGGGTCCACTTCATCACTCCAAAGGAGTAGAGAAGGATCGGAATGGCAAGCATATTACTTGCAGCAACTCTGTTCTTTCCCGACAGTTCTGATCAGATCTGTCAGAGTTTATGCTGTGATTACCTCTTGGGAGCGGCGTTGCTCCGCCCCTAGGTAAGTATTCGTCTCTCCGACATCCAGATGATGTAGGATGTACCTGTCAGGCCCTGTCTCCAGTGCTCCGATACATCCGGAGGGCGCGCTGGTGTCGTTTACACCAATAACCACTTCCTACGTCCGTAGGGTAAGTGACTATTGGGTCCGAGAATCATGTGCTCTGAGTAGATGGAGCGAACCTTCTGCTTTCTGCATTCGTTCGGCTAAGATTCCTGCCATATTATGACAAGACGGTATTATTTTCAAATTAGAGAGCAGTGTGTCCATCATTCCACCAAGGACTGCTATAATCAGAACCACCATCTTGACAAAATCGTTTGGGTAAATCCTGAGGAGTTCAAAGAGAAGATCTCGATATCTATTCTACTTTTTCCTCCACTTTTTCCTCCTCTTTTCGAACTATATTCATTTCACCTGGAGTAGAAAACTCCATGACGAAAATCGTTTTACTTATGTGGTCGAGGAAGACAACATCAGGTTCATTATCATTATTTTTTTCTTGTTCCGTTAGGAATGTACCAGTCAGGCCCTGTCTCCGGAGCTCCGACCCATCCGGAGGGCACGCTGGTGTCGTTAACCCCAATAACCACTTCCCCTGTCCGTAGGGTAAGTGACTATTGGGTCCGAGAATCATGTGCTCTGAGTAGACGGAGCGAACCAAGGATTTCTCCTGCATTCGTGCGGTTAAGATACTTGCCATTTTACAGCATGACGGTATTATTTCCAAATTCGAAAGCAGTGAGTCCATTATTCCACCAAGGACTCCTATAATCAGGACCACAATTTTGACAGAATGGTCCAGATACAACCTAGGGAGTTCAAAGAGAATATCTCGATATTCAGTCCGTTTTTCCTCCTCTTTTCGAAAGATATTCATTTCGCCTGGAGCGGAAAACTCCATGACGAAAATCGTTTACTTTTTTGGTGGTCGAGGAGGACATCAGATTTATTGGCTTGTATTTACCTGAGGGTGGAGAATGAGTAATTTCAATAGATTCGGCACCTCTCATTCTCCACAACGGACTCAATATCCCCCGGAACATAAGGCAACACCGGTGTCTCGACTATAACGTATGAGTGTCGCAGATGGTAGTACAACACTCGTAGCGCCGCGTTATGCCTGTGGATATAGGCTGAGACCGCATAAGCTGGGCATGCTGATAGCAAATGCATTATGGTCTCAGGTGCCCCACGACACGCCTTGCATCGAGTGTCAGGGACGTCTATGCCCATCACGCGACTACGGTAGACAAGGGTGTTGGAGACACCATCCTGGTAGGCCATTATGACCTCGGTCTCCGACTTTAGCCCATTCGACCTGAGGAAGGCAAAGGTCAAGTTTGGATAATACTCCATAGCATTCGCTTATCCGTATGTAGCTGTAGGAGGACCTCTGTCTACGCAGTTTTGATGTGAGCTTGTTGCTGAACGGGTCCCAACCCGGTGACAGAGTTCGGGCTATCCCGTTTAGTGTCGAATACGAGACCAAGTTCATCGGCTGCACGGGGTGTGTGGCAATAGAATTCTGTTGCGAACACCCACGTCACATTTGTGCAGTCAATTCTCAATAAGCAATTTCTTCATCAAGAAGGGAGTTGTATAAAAGCTAATAGATATTTCCTAAAAATTTATTATTTAAAGACGAAATAAATTATATTTTGAAGTACTATATACAAATATTAACAAATTTATAAATTAATTATTTCAATAAATGATACACTAAAATCATGAGTATCAGTTTTGAATCAGTCACCAGTGTGTTTCCATTCGATCCGAAAAAAAAGCTATTCCTCCTCTTACCTGAAATGATAAAAAAGAAATATTATTTTCAGTTCACGAAGAAAATGTTTCCGAAGTACATCTACAATTTCAATCTTTGCCAACCATAAGAACTTTCGGGAGTTTTCCATTCGGTAAATAAAATACTGATAAGGAATATTGATTTAGCTGTGTTTATAATTCAGTGTTAATAAAATATACTGAAAAGTCATTTTAGTAATATATTTCTGCCATCATCTGCGTTGTTTCATTGAAAGGCAATTATTCACAAGTTAAAAGGTAACGGCCTCGTCTTCCGTAGCTCTCACAGGTGGACTGACCGACCTTTACAGATATACACGAGCTTCGGAGTTTCGTTAGTTTGTGCACCTGCCGATATTTGCTAGAGTTTGCTAACATCGCTAATTCACTAACCAGCCGACAGAATGACTAACACAGTTCCAGGGGTCCGAGTAATGCCAAGAATCGTTCAGGAAGCTGACAGGAGCTCTGATCAGCTCACCTGTTCTGAGCTATCCCCTACCGAAAGGGAAATTCATTTTGGACACGACTTGGAGCTGTACTGTCTCAGATCCAGGAGCCACAGGAGAAAGTCATTGGTTACTTCAGCAAGACTCTCAGCAAACCAGAACGCAATTACTGTGTTACTAGGTGTGAGCTGTTGGCTGATGTCAAAGGAGTAGAACACTTCTACAAGTACGTGTATGGGAGAAGATTCCTGTCGAGGATTGATGATGCGGCTCTCAAATGGCTTCTACGGTCCAAAAATCCTGAGGGTCAAGTAGCACGTTGGATCAAGAGACTCCATTGATTCGATTCAGAGATCGAACATCGAGCGGGGACTAGCTTAATGAACGCAGATTACTTGTCGCGAAGAACATGCCCATATTGTCGACGAATTGAAGACAAAGAAGCAACAATTTGTAGAACCACGGTAGTAGACGATATCTGGAATGGCGGTAAGATCCAGAAAGACCAAGAGAAAATCCAGATATTGGTTTAGTCATCGGCTGAAAGAAGAACAATCGGAAACCGTCATAGTAGGAAATCGCAGATTATTCGCCAGCGGTAAATCTTGCATGTCCCAATGGAATTACCTTATTCTGGCGAATTGGGTCTTGATGCATGTGACCATCCGAGAATGGTGGGGAAGAAACATACCAGACAGCGGTACCTAGTAACAGAAGAAAGGAAGTGCTCCAAGAAATCAATTATAGGGTCATTGTCACCAGAATAGGAGTCCATTTGAGAGAATCGCTATTGACATCGCTGGCCTATTCCCAGAATGTTTCCACGGGAATAGATCCATCCTAGTTCTATAAGTGTGCCTATGCCTATTCCCTCCCAAACGAGGAAGCCTTCACCGTCGCCGACATCTTGGTAAAGGAGTGGATTTTGATCAATGCTACATTCAGACCAAGGCAGAAATTTCAAGTTCAACCTCTTCCAGAAAATCTGTGAACTGATGAACATCCAGACGAGAGCTACAGTCTCACGCCCACATTCCACTGCAATGATTGAGTGGATGAATAGGACGATAATCCGCCACTTGTCCAAGGTAGTCTCTGACCACCAAAGAGATTGGGACCAGTACCTCCATTTGTTCCTGATGGTCTATCGTTCAGCAGCGAACGAATTACCCAGTCAAATTCCCGGTATAATTCGGTTATGTGCCCAGAGCAGCGACTTTCTTGTAACCTGACGTTTCGGTTGCTACCAGCACAAGACACTGCAGAAGAGGACTACGTCAGCAAACTTCGGCAGAAAATGGACGACATCCATGAACGAGTCCGTTGAAACATCACAAGTGTCCACGATAGAATGAAGGAGACTTACGATATCAAGGCCGATGTTGAAGGATATCAAAATGGTGACATAGTTTGGCTGTAAAATCCAAAGCATCACCGTGGCCTGTCACTTAAGTTGCAGAATTCGTGCAAAGGTCCATATAAGATCATCAATAGGATGAACGACCTCGTCTACCAATCCGTAAGCCACCCCGAGGGAAAACTAGGGTCGTCCATATCAATGGCTCTAAACGCCAGAAATCACGATCAAGTTCGTATCACCAGACCACCGGAAGTGTTGGCTGATTACGCATTCGCTCACTGTGTGGCAGAGGATCTTTGAAAGTCCAGGCACATTGCTGTGGTGTTGTCCAAACGTTACGGGAACATAGTCCAGGAGTTGGAGGCGTGCTTAATTGGGTCAGAATGCATAAACTTGAAATTTCGTTGAATAAGTCAAAATGCAGTGTTTTCAAAGTTATCGCATGCTACCAATCCTACAGTGAGGTATAGAGGGAGGCTCTTGCTGGGTCAAGTCAATCAAATACTTAGATTTTTTTATGGGTGGAAAACTAAATTTTAATTATCATATTAAATACATTTCGGCTAAGGCTACCGGTCTCTTAGAAAGTATACTAGAGCAAATTGGTAAACATGTGCAGAATCTCTCAATACGATAATTTATAAATTTGCAATTTTACCTATTATTGGTTGTGTTTTTGGTGAAAGTGTTAACTTAAGAGATTATAGATTCTGGACTGTTGCCAAGCTAGATATTGAATCAAAATATTTGAATAAATGGCAAAGAGAATGGAATGCCACAACTAAGGGTCGAAGTATACATGAACTAATTCCTGTTATTGAGGACTGGATGGAAATTACAATGTAGATTTGTTTTTTACATTGAAATAATTCAGTGGAACACTAAATTGGCCAACTGCCCGTGTTTTTGAATGATTCATATGATGTAAAGTGTTTGCCACATTTTTACCTCTGCTAGGCATAGAGAGATAGGACGAAAGGCAGGTAGTCTCATTGGTGTCCAGTACACCTAATTTTCACCAATTTTGTTCACTTAATTTTCGAATGGTCTCATTCATCCTTAAATATTTATTTTAGTTGAAGAAGAGCCGGGCCGGGGGATCAGCATGTGCCCTCGTCAGTCGGGCGGGGAGTGCCCGTGGTGATTCCGAACACCGTTGGTTCGTTGGTTGAAAATCGCGGGTCCTCGTTCAGTGAACATGGTAGTCTAACTGGGTATGCATTATGTGTGAAAACGACTGCAGATTCGGAGGAATGTGACTAACATGGGTGAAGCCCCATCAAGGATACTCGGTGCCCCTTCCATAACGTTAGCATCTACGGGACAGACTTGATAGCAAAAAAATACCTCGGCAGGTGAGCAATGCTCAATTTCCTCGAGCACTGGCACTGCAGAGCCAGTAGTATCCTTCAGCATACGGCCTCGCCATTAGTTATATGCGAATGGTAGCCCGACCCATGTTGTCCTCGGATGGCACGGGACGAGGCGCGCTGATTTGACGTATCCAAATCCACATCTAAGCCCTAATCGGCAGCGGATAGGGTTGTATTTATAGGTATCTGAATGCTGTCGAGGGGGGGGGGGGGGGGGGGTGGAGCATCGATTTTTCATATACTTAATGAAGGGCCAGAGGAACTACTTACTATCTTGTTACCAAGAAGCATTCTCAAGATGAACCGTCCTATGGAGATGTCGTCTGATCAAGCTATGCGATAACATGATTGACCAGAATCTTGTGGATCTGGCAATTCCAAAATTGTATAGCGGGAATGATGGGCTGGAATGGAGGAGTAAAGGAAGTATGTTGGAGGCGATATTTAGATTCAACGGCGTCAAGATTTTGATGTTTTGTATCCATCTTCTCCGACCGAACATGAAGACTGTGGAGTGGTACTTCCATTGAATTCCACGGTGCAGATATGGAGATCATTTCAGGTATCGACACCTTCCAAGGATGAAATTTTGGAACGGAATGTATTTGTGACGAGCAGGAGCCGGATCTGTCTGGCCGGCCTCATCAGCCCGTGGTATGCGTGATTCATCGCATGATCCTTCCACCAGAGGCAGAACAGTGAGAGAAACATAGCGTTATGATAATGTCACCACTCTTGTCTGTAGGAATGCCCAGGGCCATCTAGAACCGACTAGACTCGCGAAGGATTCAGAAGAAAACGGAATTTACTTGGAAAAAAATAGAGAGCCGCTACCAATCAGACCAGATACAGCTACAGTTCAACACTGACTGTCTGATTCTAAAGTGAAGCAGTGCAATATAAATTATTTATTTGTGAATACGAAGTTGTTATATTTCATGAGCAAAAATAAAATACATTAAAACTTGAGACTTTTCATTATCAGAGAGTTAGGTTGAATTCATCATCGAATGAAATAGAAAATACGATAGGAGTGCCTCAGGGTAGTATACTAGGCCTTTTCTTATCCATCCAAAATGTGAATGAAATGTATCTTCTCTTCTTTATACAGTTTGTAAATTCATAAACTTGATTGAAGATGGCACCTTACTAGCAGTCATTGACTTAAATATAAACAGAGCAAAATAAAATGAACTCCATATCATCAGCTGTTCAGGAATATCTGCAAATCAACTTACCTAAACTGAACGTGACTAAACCCAAAGCTATGAAAACAACAACTGAATATAACCACAAATCCTTTAACTTCGATTATATAAATTTAATGATAAACAATGAGAGAATTGAAATAGTCATGCAAAACTGAAATATTTGGGCTTCCAGTCAGCCAATACATTATCATTTGAAGTCAATTTTGAATAAACAAACTCTGCTAGCATTGGACCCGGTTCAATTCCAGTAAGCAAGATAATTTTTCTGGGGTGTATCGGCATTGGAAGGCGACCACATGCCTTGTTTTAAAGCAAGTGTGATGTGAGTTGCCTAGATGCCAATCCTGAATGCGCACCGACAACCCGAAAAGTGAATATCGCACCAGAAAAATCAGTTAGTCGTCCTGGAGCGATACGGAAAATAATAATAGCCGTCCTCTACCCACACTCGCTATGCCTTGGGTACACTCTACGAGTGTTAATGAAGGAAAAAATTATCATTATTATCCATATCTATTCACTCGAGAGCGGAGAGGCATATGTCCTATTCGACGAGCAGGAGGGAAGTTATTCACAAATGTGTAATATCTCTGAATTCAAAAATGAAACAAATGGTTTATTATTTACTAAAAGAAAGTTGTAAAATGTCATCATGATCGTGATTTTGTAACCAGTGGTTGGTGTTTAAGAGCTTCACTTCTACTGATATATAAGAAACAAAAGTTATATTAAAAGAAGGAAATACTAACTTTTTTCATTTGGGTCTTTTGGTCCACACAGCTTATACGATATCTTCTTCTTCCTCTTCTCGTCGAAGAAACCGGGAATATACAAACTAGGTGAGTCAAGTCTGCCTACTAACAAAAGCTTGTTGAAATCCTGCTCCAATCTCGAGGCGATAGGACCTTTGAAGTGCAGCAAAAGTTGCACACATGCGTCATTGTAAATGTTTTTAGTCTGCCTGCTGTCCACGTTCAGGAACCATTCTGGGATTCCCATGACTTCGCGTACGTCTTCTATGAACTGTGCTCTATAAATTGTTTTTAAAAAAATGTTTATAATATATTCATGTTAACACTCGTGTCAAATTGCTTCTCTAGCTAAGTATTGCATTGACGTGGAGATATTCATGTTGATAAAATGATAGTTTGGAATTATTGATTTCTTAAATGAAGTAATTGAATGATAGTTATTTACGTGACAAGTGAAATAATATAGACCATGTGATAATTGCAATGAACTCAGCAAATTACAGAGGCATTCATCCCTTTAATGGTAACTCAATGTTGGAGGCAGAATTTCTAATTTTGCGAAATGTTGATGTCGTGAAATACTGATTTGACGGCATTTCTGCTACGAAAACCAAAGGGGTACACCTAAGAAATCGAACGCTTTCACAAAAGAAGAAATATTTTGATTTCTGATAAATGCAGTCGGCACATAAATTTTGTGCATGAAGATATACACATACATTTCAATGAATAAAGGAGCCAAATTAATTGATTGAGAATATCCAAGGAACATGCTAACGAGTGTACATATCAAATATTAAAACTAAAAAAAGTGTCAAGAATTCTTTCAAACACCTGGAAACAGAGACGGTTCAAATTTAATATAAGAGGTTAGGAAATACTTGAAACAGATCCTACAAAGCGTTTGTTGGATCTAAGGCTGGAAAATGTATAAAACAACCAATTGATGCAAACACTATTGGTGATATGTAGAAATGAATTGCCTATTTTCTCGAATTGACTAATTCAAAACATTATATTGGGCAATGTTTCCGGCGATCTTCAACTTCACTTTTGGTTGATTCAGGGGCAGATATCTTGACTATATGACAAGGCGGATGGAAATATGACTAAGTTCTTGAAGGTTACATCGAAACTTCTACTGCCAGTATATTATGAAACAATTGTTAAATTGGGCCTGTAAAGCAGGCGCAATTAGTTTGAGAGCACGAGGAGAGCGGAGTGCACTTAACGCTACTTGTGCTTTAAAGGCACTTGTACACGTGTATCATACGCTATTTTTTATTATGCATCCATCGTGGCTTCAAAAACAATGCTGGAAATTATTTTTTTAGGCGCCTGTCCTTGACAAGTCCAACAACTTTTTATTCTGCCATTTTCTTCGATTCAAAGTCTTGTTTGAAAGTCGTTGTAAAGCTAAATTTTCAGCAGATGTAATAGTAGACTGTTTTTAATTTTTCAAGTATCAAAGTAACTGTCTACCAGTTGTGATAAATAATCTCATAACTCTTTATGAGTGGACTTAACCTTACATTCAATATTTAAATCGACAATTATTATGGAATTAATTAAACTCCGGCATTGGATGCTTCTTCCTCCAATTCATCGTGAAAGGTAGACTCTAATGTAGCATATTTCAATGACGAAGATTTCTGATGATAATGGAAGCTCGTTTGATGAAAATTATTGAAATTTATAAATATAATTAATTTTTTAATGCTTCTAATATTAAAACTTTTTTATTAATATGATTTATAGTAATACTGTTTAATTTGATATACAGTGATCCAAAAACAAAAAAGTACTTACATGGTGGTTCTTCGGGTTGTAAGGCCGACGTATGTTTAGAGAAGATCCACCATGTAAGTGACGATGGGCGAAAGCCTTTCACAAAAAAGTACTTATTTATCACTATTTATCACTTTTTATCACGGCGAGTAAAAGTAACACTTATATTTGTTTTCCCTATCCGTTCATATAATTTTGAATCTGGTAAATTGAAAAAATTACAATATTTTTCCTCGTTAAAATTCACGCATGTTTTTAATCCTTCTCCAGAGGGTAATGTTAATGTACTCCTTAATTTTCAGAATTTTTCTATTCACAATAGAAAATTTCTCATTTTCTTCATACAGTGACATCTGCAAACGTTGTTTCTCAAATAATACGTCAAAAATGTATATTAATTTTTTTCATGAATATTTGCAACTTTATTTGTAGCAACGAAAGAAACCAAAATATTTGTTCTCCTGAATTTTTTTCTCATTTTCTTGTCGGACTGGCGGTGCGCGGAAATATTTTTGTCGGACAACTCGATTTTTTATTATAAAAAATGGGTTTTCCCATTTTTGTCCGACATGTGGTAATCAATAAACAACACCACACCGGAATTCCGACTTCCAGTAGTCGGACTGGAGAAAGCACCCGAAAATTTTTCGGACAATATGACCCTTCAATTTCAGTAGTTTTTAATAACTTTCAATAACGCGGTATTTTAGCATGTTAAGGTTGTCTGGCTCGACAATAGCAGACAAATTTTTGTTGGACAAGGTTACCTTCGTTTTCTGAAACAAATTTCCACCCCTTTAATGAAAAAAGAAAATGTGATACTAAATATACACGACTCCGGAAAATCGGTCGAATCGAGGAAAATGGCAGAAGAAAAAGTTGTTGGACTCGTCAGGGACTGGCGCTTTACGAAGTATAAAGTATTCATTCCAAAAGGATTTCTCATCAATTATCAGTTACATGCCAATAGACAAAGGAAATTATAAATATCTGTCAATCATTCTTACACAACAAATCTAGGCGGTCGTTCAATGTTCGCATATTTAATAATGTCATAATCGGGTTCTATATTGGCGCAGGCGTATCTGTCTCCTTTTCTATCTGGAGCGAGAATGACAATTGACCTTCCAATGGCAGTTACATCTCCTTCTAGAGGAAAATTGGCATCGGAAAAGACTTTTCGTTTGAGGCCTATGTCGATGGTACCCAAACGAGCGGACAGATCACCTACATGGCATCGCAGTGGATTTTCGGAGCCACATTCTTGACGGTACAGGTCATGCTGTGAATAAATAGGAGTTATTTATTTTTAATACGTTTTCAAAGCAAGTGTTTTGGTACAATTTTAAAATGAAAGGTGCCTGAGGGTGTATATACGTTTATTTATGCTCGATTGCTTTTTGATGATTGTAGAAAATTGAAAAATTTACCAGAATTGGTGACAGTTTCAACTTTGGAAGTTGGAATGAAAATAAAAAAAAAAAACAGTTTTTTCCACAAATGCTTGAGAGCAGAGGAAAAATATTAACTGCTTAAGTGAAAAATTTTCGCTAATAAGTCATAGGAGTTATAATCATATGAAAGACTTTGAAATGAAGTATTTGAATTTTAATGAAAAATAAAGAATACTTATTGAAATATGTCCACAATTCAAACTTTGGTGGAGAGAAAATTTCAAAAAGCAGATGATGGTAGTTACAATGAGTATAAAGTTGAATTGACTAAAGAAAAATGTGTTAATTATAAAAAGAAATGAGAATATGGTTGTCAAACCAATTACACAAATAAAAGTTTATGTTAGGAAACAAAAGTTGATAGCTGTGAATAATCGGTAACACTTCAGAAGTATGGGAGATTATGAAAATGCTGATGCAAAAATAATAATACATTCTTTTATTGACCGGTGTGCGTGTATCAATGTGTAGACAAACGAAACAATAGAAAATAAATGAACTAGTAATACTATAGCCGTGGTGACCGTGCTGGTAGAGCATTCGCCGTTGGAGCGAAGGGTTGAGGGTTGAAATCCCCGCATGGTCATCAGTCTTGTGCATGACATCACACGTTTAAAGTTCAGGACTGCGTCTTTCCTAGCTCACACAAGTATCTCGAAGACTTCCGAGGTTTGCGCGTAGGGGTGCGATCGGTTGACAGAAATATCAACAAATAACAATACAATATGTATAGGTACCAGTCATTTGGCAAGGTAAGGCAAGTTTTGCTCTTCCTCTTAAACAATAGGATCGAGTTTGGCAATGGTATCCGCACTGAAATTGTCACACTGCCAGATAGATATAGACTCCATAATTACTTTACTGAAAGTATTCAGGATATAGTCGAAAATAAAGATGAATTCATTGAGACTGGTGGTATAGTGTTGAACATCCGTAACAATTTAAATCATTACTATCTGATTTCTGATCTGATAAACATTATTTCCGGGTAACTTATTTCATCTTTTTAATAAAACCCAGTTGAACTTTACATTCAGCTTTTCAAAAATATTCATAGTAGCATAGAAGAACCGCTATACCAAGCAGCAAAATAACGTCGTACCAACGTTCTCCTAAGCGACCCGACATCTTTATATTACGTCAGTCCTACCTTATCGCAACTGCATTTCCAACTAATTTGGTCGATTAAATCAAGGTTGGTACGACGTCGTCACATAACAACACTATGTGTAGTAGACATTTATAACCCAACATCATTCAACCGGATGAAGAAAAAGTGGGCGTGACATAAATAAAATATTTTATAAGTGTACCACCTGATACGTGTTTATAGTTTGTTTACCGTTATCAAAAATGGGGTGTGAAATAGCAAGTGATAAGTTCATTAACAATGCTTCAGTATCATTCTGAAGGAATTCTTAAAACCTTATCCTTAACTGTCCTCGGAATAAAATAGATCCAATTATGATATTTCCGATAACACCCTCCCATACGTTCGCTCCGAGTCTTTCAAAACAAAACGGATCCTCACGGTTACATCAATTTATTTGATGAATATTTTAACCTATATTTTCAATAACAAATATTCATACCCCAATAACAGTGACTCACACTCCTACAATACCAGAAATAAAAATAATATAAAACTAAACAATCCCAACACTCATATTACAAAAAATCTCCCATTAATGCAGGCTGCCGTTTTTTCAACTGTCTGCCAAATGAAATAAAAAACGCGGGATCCCCGGCTGTTTTTAAGTCTAGACTCAAGGAACTCCTAGTTAGAGAATGTTTTTATACTGTTGAGGAATTCGATTCCCACTTTTCACTTTTGAAATAAAATCGTATTTCACAATTTATATCAATCATTATTGTTATATTGTATTCCGTCTTGTTTTTTTATTGTTATATTGTATTCTGACTTGTTTGTCATTGAAACCCTTTTTACACCGTACTTTAGACTTGTAAAATTTCATATAGACTTATCCTATCTATTGTTATTGATAGTTGAAAGGATTAATAAATATTTTATTTTATTTATTTATTTCCTGAAAATGACATTCCTTCATAAAATGATAATTTTACTGCGTCCATTATTTGCAGTTTTGTCAAGAATTTCCTATTGGTCGTGAATCTTGACTTGTCAGAAAACAACGTCGAGGAAAAAATTCGGCATTAGTAGTATCTATTGCTCTGAAGTAACCAATCGCAATAAACTAATCCATTTCCACCACTTTTATACAAATACTAGTGCACTTGATACTGGAACGACATCTATTTATGCATTTTCATGCTGACTTATAACTAATTAGTAACTCATCAATGATGAAAGTTTCTCGTCTCAGTTGTTTCTCCACAAAGGGGAAATATTGAACACATGGATGATGTCTGTTGATATACCTTTTAGCATACAGAGTGTTTCGTCAAGAATTTTAAAGTTTGATTCAGTTACGAGCGAATAAGGTACCTTCGAAATGTTTTACTTATTCAATAATTGATTGATTTACACAATAATGTAAACGTTTTGTTTTTATCATGAAATTGAAGTTATATATGAATCCGGATTCGTTCTTTATTGTGGAGGACGTGCTGGTAGAGCATTCGCCTTTGGAGCGAAGGGTCGAGGGTTCAAAGCCTCTCATGGTCATTGGTTTCGTGCATGGTTTCACACGTTGAAAGGTAAGGGCTGTGTCTTCTCTAGCTCACACAAGTCTCTCGAAGACTTCCGAGGGTTGCGCGTAGGGGTGCAATCGGTTGACGGAAATGACAACAATTTGAAAACAATATACTTGATAAGCGAATATCTCCAATTTCCTCATGATTTTCCTACAAATAACTAGTGAGTTTCGCCAAGTACGCCCAGTTGCAGATGTGAAATATTTATTTCATTCACGAGATGCATTAAATGATCAAAGGATTCGTCGTGAAAAATAGAATTTAAGACATGCCCGTCATTTGAAAAAAAAAACTTTTCCATCAATTAATGGCACTAAAAGTTTTTATTCGCCATAGGTACCCGAGTAGGTGGAAAAAACTGTATTTAATGTTTTTTAATCATCGTTCAGGTCTATCACATTGGATGAAGTGCGTCCAACGCACTCTAGATGCATT
Organism: Chrysolina oricalcia; assembly: GCA_944452925.2. Classification (NCBI taxonomy): domain Eukaryota; kingdom Metazoa; phylum Arthropoda; class Insecta; order Coleoptera; family Chrysomelidae; genus Chrysolina; species Chrysolina oricalcia. The sequence continues at coordinate 25,746,249 of OX101828.2, read as the reverse complement.
TTTTTTTGATAAATCAACTTGTATATTTTTTCTCTCAAAACTATGTGATCGTACTCTGAATCGTCCATAGAAACAAAAATTCGAAATATACCCTGTATTTATATTTACTCCATTTGGAATTCCCAAGTTTGGGTCGTTTCCGGTGAACCCGGAAGAGATGGAGAAATATGAAATATTGAAAAAATAATCAATTTCTGTAATTAATACCCCTTCCAAGTTTGAATCTCGTAGCCCTTGGAACTCTGGAAACTATGGCTTGTCTAAAGAATACGTTGACACCTGGTATGAATGGCATATGGTAAACATGGTAAACATGGAGCTGAAATATAATTATTTGCTGACAACCTCCCAATGCCTCTTCAAACGGGCTGAAAGATACTGTCAATAAAATGGATGAGAGTTCAAAAAGTATTTATGAAAAATATATCACGCAGAGCATATTTAAACAAATTCAACTGGGTGGCACTACAGCTTGATAAGTATGTGTCTCCCCTCATTTTTCAGGTCTTGCTCGTTGTTCTGCTTATGAGGTTCTGCAGATGTTCATCTCTGGGAGATATATTTCTGCATAAAATACAGACTCATAGGCCAGGTAGCCGATGTTTCAATCACTTTGGCTGCCAGTCAAAAGTTCAAACCGTAGCGACTGCAGACATTTTTTTAATGGCCCCAGAAAGTGCTAGGAATCGCACGTAAAAAGGAAAGATCTCGTTAATCCTTGGCTCGCACGCACAAGTTTCGACTTCTGAGGGCTGCCGTTCGTATTTCAATTTTTCAATTTTTTTCAATATTATCATGAGTTGGAAAGGAACTAACATTTTCTTAACCCTATTTCATTCCTCACTGCAGACCAGCCCGTTCTACTTGAAGCATAACGATTAGTAATGCGCCTTTTTGGATGTTCTGGAAAAGTTTGTGTTTCTCTTCAGTTCCAGGTTCAGGAAGATTCCGATACTCGTTTTTTTTTTCGTATCTCTTGAGAGGTTACAGCAATAATTTTCTTTGAGAGCTTACTATTACACGTTACATAAGGCAAGTAAGATATTGCTGTTTCCCTCCATCCTCCTAGAGACGCAAATATCCTTGAGCAGTAGCTTTTTTAAATTTGGTTGTTTCGTTACTTTCAGCTATACTATTCGAAACTATTTTATTCTCTACCAATCGAACTTGAAAGTGAGCTGGTAACTGGTGAAGTTTCTATTGTTTACATAATTCTGTGAGTTCTGCATATCGAACAGTAGATACACAAAAGCTATGACCTCCATATTTTTTTTCCAATTACTTTTTTCTATTACACTGGATTCTATGTTGCTGAATGCCAGAGCTGACCTTCGCGCAATGCACCAAACCAACGCAAATCTCTTTCCAAATACTCTTTCATACCAATCCGCAGTCCATGTTTTCTACCAGTTTGGCATTTCCCCGTCAGAGGTTATACCGGCAAATTTTTCTATAGCCAGAGTTTTAATACTATTTTTTTCAAAATAATTTGAACAGACTCCAAAAGTCAGATTTGCTTTCTCCTAAGAACAGCGACACAATATCACGATATCTTGTTACATGTAAATCAAGCGGTGATGATTTGTTACCAATTCCATTTTTACCAACTGAGCCACCAACTGGCAAAGAAAAATTACTTTATTTCTCCAGTTGATCAAGAATTAGTTTTAATATCTACTATCTCCTGATGGATAACGGGATTTATGTATTGCAATAATGCAGACGATGGGATAAATTTAAAAAATCGACAGTCCAGAATAGATGAGACGCTATTTGTTCGTGCATGAATTTTCAATAACGATCTAGAGGGCCAAGAATTTACAAAAAAAGTTATTTGGTGACCATCATCGATCATTCGATCATTAATTCAACTTTTTAGGCGTCATGCAATTTGAGAGTCCTATCCAAGGGTTTTTAGGTATCTGCAATCATTGAAAGTTTGATTTTGTGGAGGAAACTCGTTTCTCGGTAGGTTTCATTTGGGATTTTAAACTTCCACAGTTCCACAGTCTGATAATGAAAAAATATAAAATGAAGGAAATCTGAACGGAGGTTTATCTGATTGCGCCAACCACTCCTCCTGCATTTTGTCGAAATCATTAGCTGCCTGTGAGCCTCAGTGTTCAGATGATCCATAATTCGTTTTGATTCCTTTTCATCATCATACCGAAGTTGCTTGCATTTAATTCCAAAACGCTTAACCTTTTTAAAACAAGAATTTGTTTGAAGTAACCACGCAACCTCCAACTTTGATCCCTTATACCATTCAGTATTATGTGGCGGTGGAGATTCTGTTTCGACTGTTTCGACCTGACAACTAATCTATCATCACGAATTCCCTTAAAGACATAACTGGTAGGTCGTGGTTTTCGTCATGATAAAGAACTTTAGAGAATGAACGAGCACAGAATGGCTGTTGATTTTGGTTTTTGTCAGTCAGTTTTCTGTTTATTATGCACAATACGAAAGAGATCGTTTATTCTTTTTTAGGACATAATCATGTTGATTTTTGTTCAAATTGTTGCTTTAATAGGAATGATAGTTTGGTACTCAGTGTGACTCAAAAGTGTGGAAACCTTCAAGTATAAATTCTACCTGTGAATATCCCGAGGTTACATTTTTCCATTTATTGAAGAATATAACTACCGCCGGCACAACCAACGTACACTGGGAGGCACTAGTGCCGCCTACTTTATATGTTATTTTATGAACTGTATACCAGTTACAATCTTCTGAAAATGAATGCATGAGAAGCAAATATGTGATCATCGGTAACGACGAAACTGTAGATGAGTTTAGATATGTGTTGAGAAACCGAAGTATTTGAGCGTTCTTATAGACAGACGGTTGTTATTCAAAGAACAACTTAATATCAAAAATGAGTTATAGTGCTAATTATCTGTCAAGAAGTTCTTACCACCTATGGATGTGGACTATCATAACCATTTACAATACATTAATCCTCCCAGACTTGAATTATTGTTCGAGAATCCTATATGTATTGTATCAGAATGAATTATATCGACTCCAGAAATTACAGAACAGTCAATGAAGATAATACTATCTTGTCAAGATACAATCCAATGAAAGCTATGCAATAATGTTTACGATGGTTGCCAGAAATGGAATGTATATACAATTGCAGGTGTTGGTATTCATTCTCAAGTTGAAATCAGGTGACGTACTATCCTATTTGAAGAATAAAATAATTTTTAACAATAAAATACGTCATATAACACCAGAAAACGAAGTGATTCCTTCATTCCAACAAGTCATAAACAAGTGGTCAGAATTCTGTTTTTCATTCAATGAACTGCCTGATGATATTGAATGCTTAACTTCAACTGCTTGTTTCAAATCAACACTCAGAAATTTTATCGGAGAATGTATGATAATAATTAATTTTGACAAAAAAGTTATATATTTATATACCTGTTTTCGTCAAATCTTCAATGTTACTCTTCATGCTATGCACAAAAAAGTCATAAATTCATTGTTCAAACTGTATATTTTTTCATTTATATGTATACCATTCAATATTTTAATTTAAATCCGCATCTTGCTAAATTAATGATCATCAATAATCAAGTTTCTATTTATTTTAGAAAGACTAAAATTGTTCACTACAAATACAGAATTTGAAAACAGTTATTAAGGAATGATTAATTGAAGCATGGTATAGCACTTTGATGTTCGATTTGATTAGAGAGACAGAGGTACTCACGTTCAAGGGATCTGCCAATTGAGTGAAAAATGGATTCCAGATGTATCCACCCGCAACGCATCTGGTACCCATAGTCTTCACCGTTGCATCAACTCCCACGGGGTTCACGTAAATCGCCCAGTTATGATCTCTTGTCTGGAAAAATATTATAACAGATTTGTCTTATTGGGAAGGATTCGTTCCGATAGGTACTTACCACATTCCTGTCGTTTTTACCGGGGTGTCGTAGTTTAACTTCTATTGTAGTATCACTCGTGCTGCCATCTTTGTGAATGAGTTGTCTCTAAAAATATTGAAAAACCAAGGAATGAGACTAATTTTGATGTAAGTTTCAGCGATTAATTGATTTAAATTACACTTCAAAAACTCACGAAGGTTCACCCTTTTTTTTTAATTTTTTATTTTCACGAAAAAGAAAATCCTGTAATATTTAGAGAACGTGGATAGACTGAGGCACATGGTCTGGTGCACATTCAAATATCAGAGGCCAAGAGTGACCAAGCTGTCTCGGTTGAGTTATAGGTAAGAATTGGTGTTTCTCTTGTTTTGAATATGTCGACACTGTAGGGGAAACTGGGAATGAATAGGACAAAGGAATAAAGGAACGTCACATTTTTCGAAAATTTGCGCCGCCTAAGAGCTTCGGCTATTCAACAGTAGAAGAAGTCTTTCTCCTCCAGAAAATGGTCACCTGGTGACCGAAACACATGTCAATGAGTTGTTGAAAAACGAGGTTTGGTGTTGGGATGGAACTCCAGTGTATTATTTGGGAAGACATCAAACTTATTGGCCTCAGGGACTCGGCATGATAGTAATTGATATGCACAGCCTTCTTATTCAGTCTATTTGGTAAGCATACCAGTTTGTTTTTCAGAGGTTTCGATAAATTTTGTTGATTCTGGTTATTTCGGTGCTAGCAACCGTAATGCCCAATACTTCCTTAATTCGCGAGGTCACAAAGGTTTCATCTCTATTCAGTATGTATAGACTGTTAACCATAATGAACCGGAAAAGTGGTTCACCTCGTACGTTGATGTTACTACTTTGTGATGCGATTTGCATCGCATCCAATGATCAACTGCGATCCATTTGCTCTACTGTTTTTCACCAGTTCCACCACAGCCTTTGTGAGTGGAGGTTGTGGATCATTACACGGAAGCCAGACAAACTTCCTTGGTCCCTACCAGCAGGGTGTTCTTATTTTAACTATTGCTTCATCTCAGGAGCAAAAATTAATGAGCGGAAGTATATCAAATCGTATTTTGATATAGATGTTATATTTCCATAAAAAAAAAAAAATTGTTATTTCCATCAACCGATTGCACCCCTAGCTAGGGAAGACGCAGCCCTCACATTTTAAAGTGTGATGCCATGCACGAGACCAGTGAATCGGTGGATCGAACCCACGACCCCACGCTGGCAAGGCGTTCGCTTTTACCAGCCGACCACCACGGCCCACGGACCACCTGCTATAGATCAGTTCTTCATCACCTTCTCCTACTCTTTTCATTTTCTTTTCATGAATCAAGTCCCTGGATGAGTGCGAGGTCGTAGTTCACTATCACCTTTATCAGGACTGCAGTTATTGTCACTCCGCTATGGTGGAGGTTTACCTAGACAACCCTTACCATTGGGCTTGTCACAGTCTCTGAAATAACATGCTTTCAATTTATGGGTGGTACTGACAAAGTGGTGCTGCTGCGTGTGATTTATATGCCAATAGATTTCTTTTGGAAAATCATCGAACACCTTTGTTTTGTAAATTTTGTGCAAACGTGATACGGTGCGTTTACGAAAAAAGAGAGAAGGGCTGAGGCCAGACCCACTCGAAATTGAGAAAAAAATCTTAGAAATTTTTGAAGACGATTCATCAATATGCACTAGGTCCATTTAAAGTCAATTTGGGCCGGCTCACAGTATGGAGTACTCTGAGACAGGGGCAACTATATCCATACCATCACCAAAAGGTACGAATCTTACAACTTCAACATTCTCCCTCAAGAGTTGAATTTTGTCAGTAGTGGAACTCAGACAACAGAAAAACGCGTGTGATGTTAAAAGCTTTGAACAGTTTTTTCTACCAGGATCGTAATTGGTGAGTTTTGCCACTTTGTTATATTTCGACTTTTAATAGTCAGGTGATTTTTGCTGAACTGATCTATGAAAAAACTCATCTTTGAGATCACCAAGTATTTTTGCAAATGAGTCTTGATATAAGAAAATAACTCACCATTTTCATGTATCCATAGGCATGTCCATTGGGGTTGTGGAAAGAAGCTATTGCCCTCAATTCTCTAGCCTCAGATGGGCTATATCCTCTTTCAATGGTAGAGCAGGCCCACCTGCTCGAATCCTAGAAATAATAAGTTGAGAGTTTTCAACAATGAATGATTCATATTATACTGAGGTATATTCATTAGTTACGTTTCAAGTATTATTTCGGTTAGGTAGATTGTGAGTGGGGTAATTCTGAGTACTCTGCAGCTGTTATGATTCATTGTGACCTACTCATTCTTCAGTTAGATTTATTTCACCAAACCCCACCTTCTGTATACAACCGATTATGTTGTTGGGCGAATCATGTATGACAATGTCGGGTGTAAACGTTTATCCAGAAATCTGCAGATTCGGAAATTAAATTCCGAATCACGCAAGCCAGTGGACCTGCACAAAATATAACATATATACGCCTAACAACCTACATCTACAGAATAATGACTAAAAGAACCAGAATTTCCAGCACCTACGCTTTGGTATGATCATTGCGCGCATGATCGAATCATGGCGGGAAGATTTTGGATGCGCCGTGAATTGCCACGATAATTGGACACGTTTTCGTGTCCAAAATTTTTCTTGTAACTCACCACTTTCGACCTTTCAGACTTTTGGATTGTGAAATTCTAAGAAAAAGAAGTTTTGTTTTGGCCAATATTACTACTTTTTCTGAAATATTCTGATCTATTGTATATTGTATTCGTATTTTATTTCGTATACCAGAATAATCATACAAAACGAGAAGTTGGCAACATTAGAATACTGAATACTAGCGGTTCTAACTGTTCAAACTTCAATTAATTCATGTGAAAGTGCGCAAGGAGTTTCAGAAACCTGTTCGCAAACTGAAGGAACCAAGTGCTCAAAGGAGTTTGATAAAATTCTGATCTATATCACAACCTGAAGTAATCAAGCGATATGAATAGTACCTCAAACTTGTACAAATTAAACATTGTACATAGACACTACTGATTATACAAGTTTAGATTTAACAGAGAAAAATGCTTTCACATATATCTGTGGTTATTTCACAAAAAAATGTTTGAGCATGAGTATAAAATAGGTACAATGTAGACTGTTATAGCAAATTCCTGTCAGAAAATAACTACTCTATCTAATCCCACGACGGGTATTGAATTATATCAATCAGATACTTGTGCAATGTCCAATTATAATCTCATTGATGAAAGTGTATTAGGTTGTATACGGGGAATAATCGAAAAAGTAGTTTTTCGGGATTTTTATTCTAGCTTTATTCCAGAACCAAAACAGTTATATTTTGGCAAGACATTTCAGTTTTAGTCTAACCAGCTGATAAAAACGTGTTTTGTTTCTTCATGGGCCGTGGTGGTCGGCTGGTAGTGCGTTCGCCTCGCATGCGTGGGGTCATGGGTTCGATCCACCGATTCACCGGTCTCGTGCATGGCATCACACGTTAAAAGGTAAGGGCTGCGTCTTCCCTAGCTCACACAAGTCTCTCGAAGACTTCTAAGAGTTGCGCGTAGGGGTGCAATCGGTTGACGGAATTAACAACAATTTTTAACAAGAATAACAATGACTCTCCCTGTTTGAAACATGAATTTAAAAAAAAATTGATTATACCCCTATACTGAAAGCAATGAATGGTAGTTTTTTGGTACAAAAAAATAACTTATTACTTACTGCTGTTAATTGGACAAAAGATTTCGGTTCGATTCAGTTATTCAATATTACTTTTCATTTAGATACAGGGTGCATTACAATTTTTTGTTAAGTCATTTCAATGCTTTTATTGAATATCTCAAAAACAGTTCCGTTGATTTGGATATAATTTCACTCACACTATTTTAAAAATATTGACTATTAAATATGAAATTTTGTCAACTTCGTAAGTTGCGTTTCTAAGATATGCATTTTCAAAGTTTATGGAATTACGATATACGGGATTATTACTATTAATCGAACAAAACTATAGGGAAACATTTTATAAATTAAATTCTATTACAAAACTTTTCGAAATAAATTGTTTGATACTATAAACAACACAAACTACACTCAACAACAAGATTGTATCCATATACGCAAACCCAAGAACATATTAAAATTATACCGACTTCAGCAACCCCATATATCGACTATAACGTAATAACAAATTTAAAAATGAATATCTTGGAGACGCAACATACAAAATTGACAAAACTTTCACACATATATTAGTCAACAATTTCAAAAAAGTGTGAGTAAAGTTTTTAAGATATTAATAAAAACATTGTAAATGACCTTCAAAAAATATAACGCACCCTGTTTTTAAATGGAAGGTAGTATTGAATTATTGAATTCATCAGAACGTTACATTACATCTTGTTTATTCAACATTGGAAAAAAATTTCGGTGTCCAAACAGTGGTGTCAACGGTGTCCAAACAGTGGTGTCAACGGTGTCAATTGTTTTCAGTATAGGGGTATATCCAAAATATAAAAAGATCTTATTACAAACAGGTAGAGATTCAAGAAACAAAACACGTTTTTTTTTAAATGGTGGTTCTTCGGGTTGTAAGGCCGACGTGTGTTCAGAGAAGAACTCGACGTTTCGCCAACACGAGTGGTTAGCATTTTCAAGAGTTATTTTACAAGTTTCTGCTTTCTTAAGTCGCTGTCAAATGCTTGACTTAAGAAAGCAGAAACTTGTAAAATAACTCTTGAAAATGCTAACCACTCGTGTTGGCGAAACGTCGAGTTCTTCTCTGAACACACGTCGGCCTTACAACCCGAAGAACCACCATGTAAGTGACGATGGCCGCGAAAGCCTTTCACAATTAAAACACGTTTTTATCGCCTAGATAGACTAAAACTATGATGTTTCACCAAAATATAACTTATTAGTTCTGAAATAGTTCTAGAAAAAAGAATCTCAAAAAACGACATTTTTTTATTATGCTCCTATCATCAATAAGATTATAATTGGAAGAGTTCCGATGAATATATTATGATCCTGAATTCGTCTTATTTCGTCTAACAAGACAGTTTTTTTCTTTGTCAATCCTACCCAACTACGACGTTTTTACGAACTTTGGCCGCTTATATCTCAGAAACGACACCTACAAAATCAATTAAACTCACACATTTTTCTAATGACTCATCCCACTATAACATAATAAAATTTCAATATCAAATTTTGGCAAGTTTGATGGTAACAATAAAATTTAATTATCTATAGGCTGAAGCGAGGTAGACCGGATGCAAAAATTAATTTGAACGTTCGACGTTTGACGGCAAAACTACATAAAATCTTACTGCTCCAGTATCAGGTAACGACACCTGAGACTGACCAAGTTTGCCAATTGGGTGGGTAACCCCAGCCAGTTCTCTTCAGAATTGGATGGGAGGGCCTAACTCAATTCGTGAGTTGGTACGACACTGGCGTCCACGTCGCGGGTGGTGGACTTCGGTTCAGAGGCTACCTAGGAAGCAGCTGAAGCGAAGACTAACAGTGTCAAAAGATCGCCTAACCTAAGGTGGGAGGTATCGTGCTGAGGGGTGCGTGGCACATAGGGTGATGTGTCTCGAACGATCCCTCTGGGACACCGGGCGACCTCCCAGAGTATTACAGCCTTACCATGGCAAGGCGGGGCTCTACCATGGTGGATCTTATTTCCCTAGCTACTCGTGGGAACAAATGAGTAAAAATTTAAAAAATCAGAACCCCAACGGGGGGGATAAATCCCCCGATCCTCAGGAAACTGGGGAACCAATGGAGATCGGAAATCCGACTCCACAAGAGGGACTGGGCGTAGGTCTAGTCTCTCAACAAGAGGAGAGCGGAATTTTACCGCCTCCAGAACTGACTCCAGATCAGGAAAGGGAACTGTTAAAGTCTCCGAAACCTACTGGAGCTGATCAGGATGAGGCTACCATAGCTATGGATAGCCTCAAACTGAAACGTACTCGACTCTCAGGGTCGAAAAGGAAAGCTCTGAGTCGCTTGCTCAAGAGCGGAATGGCTTATTAGACCGCCTTAGAGCAAGTGCTCAAAGATATTGGCAAGCCGAATCAGCAACCGGAGGGGCTGGTGGAGCAAGCAAACGCCTGAGATCCGACGACAGTACGCCGGATCACACGGCGAAGAAAGCTTGCTCGGGGGTAGCCAAACCTTCGTACGGGACAGTGGCTGGGGGCAACAGGGTGGGCCTAATCCACCCTGAATATCCTACCACTGCCCTAACAGGCGAACAACTTAGGGCTCTTCAGCGTTCAATTATGAAAGCTGTTAGCCTAATACCCGATGATGGCCCTCAGGTGAGGTTCCAGAGCTGTACTTTTCGTCCTGGATGGTTACAAATCACCTGCGTGGACAACATCAGTGCCAGCTGGCTGGAGGAGGCATCAAAGCAACTCCAACCATGGGAAGGGGCGAAAATTAAATTCGTCAAAGGGCACAGGACCTTCCGAAGCCATTCATCTGTGTGGCATACATCCCGGACGATGAGGCCGACGAACGACTCACGGCCGAGATGGTGCTCACAAGGTTGAGAAAAATGAACCACGGTCTAACCACTCAGGATTGGGTAATACTGAACCGAGAGGACTCGGGTCGTGGCCAAACATGGACATTCGCCATTGACGAAAGGTCCATAACAGCCTTGGAGGAGCTGGACTTCAAACCCTACTTCGGCTTTGGACAGATTCAGTTCCGTCTGAGAGGCAGCCGTGGAGGGAAAGAACCCTCCCGGACGCAGCCGGAGGAGGGGAAGGAAAGCAAGCCTCCTCTAAAGAAAACGGTCGTAAGGGGAGCACCGCAAGGGAAAGGTAAATCCGTCCCGAGTGTTGCGCCTCGGACCAAAAAGCCTGCGAGTGTGGCCTCGGGGAAGGGTAAATCCATCCCGAACAGACCACCACTCAAAAAGGGTGCCGGCACCTCTGAAGGGAAGGGAAGTAAACCGCCCTCTGAGGAAAAGAGCGGGGGAGGACCGCCAAAAGACGGCAAATAAGGGCCTGGCCGATATAACAGTCAGACTCCTGCAGGGAAACCTGCAACATGCCAAGGCCGCCACCTACGTCCTTGGCAAAAAATTCATAGAGGAGCGGATAGATCTGGCCCTCATCCAGGAACCCTGGACCTCCAACACAGGCCGAGTTACCGGCCTGAGTAACACATCTGGTAAGGTAATTGCGGTCAGTTCTGGGGTAAAACCTAGGGCATGCATTCTAGCCAGAAACAACATTAATTATTTTATTCTTTCAGATTTCTGCACCCAAGACATGGCAACAATCCATGTGAAATTTCCAGAGAGGGGGAGCATGACAGAAATGATCGTCTGCTCAGCATACTTTCCTGGAGAAGTGGGTGCGGAACAGCCTCCTCCAGCGGCCGTGCGAGAACTAATTGCCTTCTGCAGGAGGAACAACACCCATCTACTGATAGGATGTGACGCCAATGCGCACCATGAAGCGTGGGGCAGCACAAACATCAACATGAGGGGTGAGTCTCTTTTCAATTACCTGATAGGGGAGGAGCTTACAATTAATAATGTCGGCTCCGAGCCAACCTTTGTCACTAGTATTAGGAAAGAGGTACTAGATCTTACGATCAGCTCAGAATTTCTAAGCAACAAGATATCCAACTGGAGGGTGTCCTCTGAGCCATCATGCTCAGACCACAGGCATATTCAATTCAACATTGAAATAGGCCCCAGACCAGTGGTACAATACCGAAACATACGGAGCATGGACAGGGAAGGATACAAGACCTCCCTGAAGAACCATCTCCAAAACGGATTGTCCACAATAAATAGTCGTGATCAAATAGATATTGCTGCGGAACATCTACAAACTGCACTTATCTCAGCTTATCACGAAAACTGTCCACTGAGGGAGAAAAGGTGTGGGGCACTAACAAAGCACCCCCTCAATGTTCACCAGTATGCCTACCAGGCTGGCAAATCAACAGAACTTGTCCTCAATAACCTTGTCTCAGGAATAAGCGACGCCCTGGAACGCCAGGAAATAGCAGTCGCTGCATTCCTGGACATAGAAGGAGCATTTAACAATGCACTACCTCACTCCCTATATGAGGCCACTGTCTCTAGAGGGATTGAACCGATACTATGTGACTGGATAAGAACTATGCTTCACAACAGAACTATAACACATCTCTACAGGGGGAATGTGTCAGCTTCAAGCCAGCCAGGGGCTGTCCCCAGGGGGGGGGGGTCCTCTCCCCACTGTTATGGTCACTGCTGGTGGATGATCTGCTGGCCATTCTCTCGCTGTGGGAGGTTGATCTGCAAGCATATGCTGACGATCTGGTCCTAGTAATAAACGATAAATCCGAAGAGACGATCTCCTACGTCCTTCAGGATATATTGGATACCATATATAAATGGTGTGAGAGGGAGGAAATGTCCATTAACCCCCACAAAATGGTCATAGTACCATTCACCAGGAAAAGGAAGCTGGAACATTTAATACCTCCTTCCATCAATGGTGTAACAATTCCTTTTGCGAGTGAAGCAAAATATCTAGGAATAACCCTGGATAAAAAACTTAATTGGAACTCGCACCTGGAAAAGACTATCCGGAAGGCTAGCCTTTCATTATGGACATGCCGCAGAATATGTGGCAAAACATGGGGCATGTCACCAAAACACGTATACTGGTTGTACGTGACCGTCATACGTCCAATGATAACGTATGGCTCTATAGTCTGGTGGAGCAAGGGACATAAAAAAATGGCCATTGCTAAACTTAACGGACTACAGAGACAAGCGTGCCTGGCGATTACTGGAAGCATTCGCTCCACGCCAACGGCAGCAATGGAAGTCCTCCTTGGATTACTTCCTCTCCACATAGTTCTGGAGAGAGAGGCAAGATGGGCAACATACAGACTTTATCAAGCGGCCATTAGTCTACCGCAGGCATGTGTCATGAGAGGCAGCGGCATGCTGGAGGGCATAATAGCTCACAACATTCTAGGAATGCCCTCAGACATCATGCCTAAAACCATCAACCTTCACACGTCCTACACTGTGGTCTTTCCCGAAAGAGAAGACTGGGTCCGGAATGAAACCAACCTATGTAGGGCAAATGAACGTTGGTTCACCGATGGTTCCAAAACTCAGGAAGGCGTCGGAGCCGGAATATATGGGATGAACCCAGTAGTGAAACGCTCGTTCAGTATGGGCAAACTAGCTACGATATTTCAGGCAGAGGTATATGCCCTTGAAATGTGTGCCAGGGAGCTGGAAAATCGGCTCCACACACGAAAAACAATAAAAATATTTTCAGATAGTCAAGCAGCACTTAAAGCGCTTGAATCCAACTGCTTTAAATCTAGGGCAGTATGGAACTGCAGAGACACCTTAAACCGACTGGCGCAACGCAACAACGTTACCCTAGTCTGGATACCAGGTCACACAGGCCTAGAAGGAAACGAAATAGCGGACGCCCTAGCAAAAGGGGGGGCCGAAACAACGTTCACTGGACCAGAACCGGTAATCGGTTTAGCATATAGCACTGCCAAGAATGTCATAACAGCTTGGGCAGACAATAAAAGACTCGAGTACTGGCGTAGTCTACCGGGCCTAGCCCATTCCAAAGCATTTATTGCTTGTACAAGGAAAAAACAGGACTCTGACAAACTGCTAGAACTCAGCAGAGCGCATCTCAGAGTTATAGTAGGTTTGCTTACTGGCCACTGCAAACTCAAATACCACATGCATAAAATCGGACTTGCACAAGATGCAGAGTGCCGGCTATGCATGGAGGATGATGAAACGGCTGAACACATTCTGTGTACATGCCCTGCAGCGGCCAGAACCAGATTCTCAATATTTGGCGATACGACAGTAAGGCCAGAAAACCTGGTAAATTGTTCTCCCAATGCATTCCTCAATTTCGTCAAGAGATTGGATATACTGGGAGAAATATAACCATAGGGTGAGCCACAATAGGCCATTGGCCGCAGTGGAGAGCCTGATACGGGCCCACTCACGTTCAAAACCTAACCTAAACCTAACATAAAATCTTTTGAAGAAGTCATCATATCAAGTTTTGGGAAGATAGACCGATAATAGATAAATAAAAAAATATCCTTACACTGAAGCGAGGTAGGCCTAATTCAGACATTTAAATGGAGCAGCCCGTGTTCGAATGCATACCGAGCATATTCTGAAAAAGCCACCATATCCAGCTTCTGAGAGCTATACCGATGACGGCAAAATAAAAATATCCTTACACTAAAGCGAGGTAGGCTGGATTTAAAAATTGTATTCAACAGCCCGTGTACTACTGCATAAACAACACTTTTTGAAAAAGCAACCATATCAAGTTTTTGGTAGATTTACCGATGACGAAAAAATGAAAATATCCTCACACTGAAGAGAGGTAGGCTGGGTTTGAAAATTAAATTGAATAGCCCGTGTTCGACGGCATACATAACATCATTTAAAAAGTCACAATTTCAAGTTTGGGGAAGATAGACCGATAACGGATAAATAAAAATATCTTCGCACTGAAGCGAGGTAGACTGGTTCAAAAATCAAATTGAACAGTCCGTGTTCGACGGCATTTTGAAAAAACCACAATATCATGTTTGGGGAAGATAGACCGATAACAGAAAAACAAAAATATCAGTAGACATGAGCGAAGTAAATGGGACTTAAATATTGATTCGAACAGCCCGATTTCTGCATCATCCGAAGAGATTTTACTTCTTATTGGTTTCAATGAAAAGAAGGAACATCCTGTAGCAAGTCTGAGGGACAGACTAGGCTGAAGGGCATCTCTGACTCAGTCCCGACGTTTTCTCTAGTTTTCGAGATTTTGGTCCACTACACTAGGTATATAATAGCACAAGCAATTGCTAGAAAATTCACTACTATAAGTTGTTTGTAGTAAATGAGTTATTAATGAATACCCAAATTACTGCCAGACTCCTGATTTAGGTGACTTGACGCACTTCCAAACATCGTATTGATCAACAAAATCACTTACCTTCTTGTGTATGACAATGGACCTCCCCAAAATACTTCTCGGTCCAAACAGGGTGAGCAGTGAGTCATTATAAAACGTTTTATGCATCGACTGCTGGTACAAATTGCCAAACTTCCCGCTGAGATCTCCGACTTCGTACTGATCAGGAGTGCCGTGGTATGCTCGAGGAGACGATTCTGGATCGACGTTCATGGGGTTCCAGTGACCATATAAGGAGGAGTCTTCGCAGGGGAATTGAAGGCTCTCTTCCACTGGAGTCTAGATATAGAAATAAGTGTGTGGATAAATAATTCTGGAGTCAGCTTGACGGACACCGTCAAATTATTTTCTGGTTTTATCATTCATCAATGTTTGGGAGAGATTTGTGCCCAAAAATGCATCTGCTATTAATAAGTGGGTAACATTTGGTTAGGTGAGATTTAACATATTTGCACTATCAAATTCACCCAAAAAAATTGGAAAGTGAGAAGACGATTAAATTTGAATATATTACGACATATTTATTATCAGGTCAATGAACTGTTCAGACATTTCCAGAATAAAATTAAGTTTGTTATAAATCTGTGGCTTGGAACAAGAAGTGACCAAGTCAGTTTTGAGATTTTGGCCAAGCATATCATGAAAACATTGAAAGTTTTTAATGTAAAAGCGCTTAAGTCTCGGACCTTCAGAAATCATCTATTAAATCAACAAAAAATAAGTAAGTCGTTCGTTAGAACCTTGAAACTTTCTGCCAGATATATCAAAGTAGATTACAAATGACTACAGACTTTTGTACAATAATATCATAAATGGACTTGTGCAGTACTGCCTTCATGTCACGACATGTACCTTTTGTTGAAGAATTTGAATGTTTTTCATTGACATATGGCAACACAGCTTCAAAGAACCGCGTTTTCTGTTAAGGAACTCTTTTATATAATATTGATGAAGTTTCGACCGTATATGTTATTATTGCATCTAGGTTGTTGGGGTTAGGTCGCCTTATAGAAAAACCAGTATTTTTCAACAGGCCGACGTTTCGGCAATATATTTTGCCATCCTCATGGATCTAAAATATAAAATTATGGACAATTGTTATTATGTAAATATAAAATTTTGAAAAAAGAAATTTTATAAAAAAGTTTTTCTTTAAAAATTTCTCTAAAAAACATCTTTTCTTTTTCTTGTGGTACATGTAGACAAATATAAAATTTAAAATAAAATTTTGAAATTTTCAATATAAAATCACGTATAATCGTTTGTGTCACAAATACACTATTAACAATACCAGCCAAATTCAGAAACCAGTCTGGAGAAACTATTTTAATAAAATTAACAAGTAAACTTACGTGAAGGGTTTTGGTTTTCCTTCGTCAACATAAAGTATAACACGTAACATATAAATAAAATCAAAACTAGTTCAATTTTATGTCAGTTTTGATTTTATTTATATGTTACGTGTTATACTTTACGTTGACGAAAGAAAACCAAAACCCTTCACGTAAGTTTACTTGTTAATTTTATTAAAATAGTTTCTCCAGACTGGTTTCTGAATTTGGCTGGTATTGTTAATAGTGTATTTGTGACACAAACGTTTATACGTGATTTTATATTGAAAATTTCAAAATTTTATTTTAAATTTTATTTTTATCTACATGTACCACAAAAAAAAGAAAAGGTGTTTTTTAGAGAAATTTTTAAAGAAAAACTTTTTTATAAAATTTCTTTTTTCATTTATATTTACATAATAACAATTGTCCATAATTTTATATTTTAGAGCCCTGAGGATGGCAAAATATATTACCGAAACGTTGGCCTGTTGAAAATTACTGCTTTTATAAGACGACCTAACCCCAACAACCTAGATGCAATAATTTTATATAATTTTTGATTTCGCACTACTGCGAAATACGTAATTTACTCTAGTTTACAGTGTAAAATGTGATACGTATTTCAAGTAGGTCGTAGAAAAAGGTACTTTTTTCACAAGCGAGCGTAATTCAATCTATCCCCGTACATAATTTAGTTTGGAAGTGTCATTTTCTTGCACTGCGACACGAAGCTGAGCGCGATAATCTTTGGAGGGTGGTAATAATGACACTTCTTTTTCTACAAACGCAGCTCTTATACAAAAAAACTCTCGATACTTCTTTCAATTTATGCACATTATATTACCTATAAGAAAATTACCACTCAGTAGGTTTCGTGAATGTATAAGATATCCAAATATCCAATAGTTGATATATTTACATAATACTTTTTTTGTGTTCCAGTCGCTCATGTGTGATTACAAGGTTTTGAGGTCGTTTTTGGACTTTCAGAACTCATTTCTTACCATCTCATCAAACTCTGATTAGGGTCATGAGGAGGGTTTCATCACGTATTACTCACACCAACAATAAGCAACAAGCCCTCTGACCCAGATATCCTTATTTTGTAGATATCATCCACCTGGATATGTTTATCCATTGGAATTGAATAAGACGCGTTGTTATATCACAAACTGATACACAAATGTTTCAAAAAAATTGTAACCTCAACTGTGAAAGTGTTCAGCTTCAGGACAAGGAGATTACACCCGAAAAGAAGAGGAGGAGCTACTAGGATCCTTGGTGGAATTATGCATATGCAACCTCTCGAACCTCAAAATTTACACCAACTTGCCACAAAATAGCAGAAATCCTAGCCGAACAAATACTGAAGGCTGTTTCACAGGGCCCCTGACAGAAATGCTGCGAGGAATCGGGTAATTAATTGTAACTAACCATAGAAATAGAATTTAAAAAAAATCACAGAAGCAGTTGTGAAATCTCAAAAACAATGAAGTGGAAATATTCGGCCATCCCAGCTAGATTCGTTGATTCTTTGAAAGATGAAAAATTCGGAATTGCCCAAAAATTCCAAAACAATATCAAACTAGGAGATACTCTAATAGCAGGACAGCACAGCTTTGTAATATTGTTATATGGACTGTTCTCGACGGAGGTGATCAAGTGCAATAAAGTCATTTCCAACTCCTAGTTTGTAGCAAAATTCAGATTCACTTATATGAAAAAAAACTTGATCTGAATTGTAGATCAGTCTGGTATTAGAATTACCATTAGTTGTACCTATTAATGGTTTAGATTCAGTTTTACCTATTGAACATCCAGATATCAGGTTCTTTTACAGTTTTTGCTGATGACAGTACTATATTTTTGCATCATAAAAACAAGCACGATCTTGATCAAATGATATGTTATGATCTGAAAAAAGTGACATGATATCTTTTAGATGTCATCTTGTAAACATTCCGTTAGACAATAGCATCATTGGAAATAAAATGACATTGAAATACCTTGGACTTTATCTGGATAATTCGTTGAAATTTGAACAGCATGTTGAAATTCTATGTAAAAAGCTCTCTTCGGGTTGCTACGCATTGAGAGTTGTCTCGAATTAGGATTTTCAGTTTCCAAACCAGTTTATCATTCTCTTATTGAATCGCATCTAAGATATGGTATTGCATTTTGGGGAGTTTGCTGTAGTCATCATTACAGACTGTTCTAATTTTACAAAAGCGTGCTTTGCGGTATTTATGCAAAGTAAAATATAGGGATTCATGCCGACCTCTCTTTCCTAAACATACATTTCTTACAGCCATTGCTATTTTTATACTTGAAACTGGTTTGTTTGATACCACAAACACAAAACAAAGTTCTCTATTGGAAACAGTTATTCTGATCGTAGTACCAGACAGAGTAATGATTTAAAACTTTCAATTCCAAAAAGTACACGTTTCAGAAAAGATGTGAAAAGTTTGTTATCGGAGAGAGTATATTATAGTCTGCAAGAGTTTTATGATGATAGTTTTATAAAAGTCATAATTTTGGATCATGAATCGAGCTTAGTTAGAGTTTAACATTTTTATGTCATTCACACTTAGATAAACATTTTTTTTTCTGAGTTCACGTGCATAATCCTCATCTGATGAAGAAATGGTGTTGGGGCTGGAATGGCAGAGAGGGAGAAGTCCTTGATGAGTGAGCATGTATTGTTTGATTGTTGTATTGTTCCATTCCCTCATTCACCAAGGACCATATGGTGGTACTGTAGGTTTTTTCCGGGTTTTTCCCTGCAGTTGAAATAGCAAATGCACCCCATTTTTCTTTTTTATTTGATAAGTCGCCCCGGAGCGCATATAGTGGTGGTGTTCCCTCTCATCAGGAATGATGTGCCGATGGTAGGGAGTATCACCATTATACTTTTTAAGTATTAATTTAATTTCCATAAATTTTTCAATATTATTCTTAATACAATGAAGCTTTGTCAATACGTTTATCATTAACTTCCGACATCCGACAATAAAGCATATTTTGACTTTGAATATAAACGTTTTTTAACGTATGCTTTTTTCTAAAATTATGATTATCATAGGTTTATAAATTTTCTCATCAAATATCTGAGACTGCTCACATGCAGCGGCTGCACCAACCAATTTTGAAATTGCAAAACAATTGAACGACTTTTTAATATATGCAAAGTGGTTTTTTCGGCAGTTTGAATTGAAAAACCTACAAAAATTAAAAAGCATACTCTTCTCTCGTCTAGAAGGCCCCGAATTTATTAACTAAACATGTAAAAAAAAAGGTTTTTTAATGTACCTATGGTTTTTCACAGGCTGACTATTGGTGTTATATGGATCACGAAATTCAAAAAGCATTCAATCGCGGCGTGCACATGCGTTGCAATTGTTTTGTTAATATGCAAATTTTTTGTAATAACTCGAAACAATTATTTAATGTATGCAATTGAACTATGTGAAAAGTATTGTGTAAATGGGTCCCCAAAACAAAAATCTTACATTGCGGAAGTGTTGAATACGCTGAGAAAGTTGCAAATTAATTTATTCAATTTGAACAATTATTTAACTTATGCTTTTCGAAATAGTGATAAATGTTGTACATCTATGAAAATAATAGTAATAATATTTCAAAAAAATTCCAGTAATGTTAAACAATTTTTTTATTTATGCTTTTTCACAGGCTCATTTTTTATGTTATATGAATCACGAAAATTAAGAAGACTCTTCTCTCGTGTAGAAGGCCCCAAAATTATCAACAGAACATGTAAAAAAGGTGGTAATTCAAAACGATTTTTTGACGAATGCTTTCTCACAGGTTGATGTTTGGTGTTATATGGATCACAAAAATTAAAAAGCATACTCTTCTCTCGTGTGGAAGGCCCCGAAATTAACAACTGAACATGTAAAAACAAGGTAGTATCTAAGAATGATTATTTAACGTATGCTTTTCCACATGCTAATTTATGGTGTTATATGGATCACGGAAATTAAAAAGCATACTCTTTTCTCGTGTAGAAGGCCCCAAAATTAACAACTGAACATGTAAAAACAAGGTAGTATCTAAGAACGATTATTTAACATAAACTTTTTTACAGGCTGATTTTTGGTGTTATATGGATGACGGAAATTGAAAAGCATACTCTTCCTTTGTGTAGAAAGCCATGAAGTTATACTGTGTGATATACTGTGTGAAATTCACAACATTGAATATGCTCACTAGAAGGCACTTTTGGGCATATTTGTAAAACAAATTCAACTACCGGTTTTTCCGGAAATTACATCAACTTCCGATTTTTGAATAAGATACCCTGTATATTATTACATGCTCGGTTAGGGATGATCATGAGGAATCCACCGATACCAGGTCTATGATGTTATCTCTAATGACTAGGGAGATATTGCCATTTATTTTATCCATAAGCTCAATGAGTGGGGGAGAGAGTTGGATTGACCCGCCAGAAAAAGTTTCTGTCTCCTACTCATTGGGCTTGTGGATGAAATAAACAAATAATTTTTAGCTCATTTTTAGTTTTTTAAGCAAAGAGCAAGCAATTATCTACACATTATTTCTTTGAAATCAATAAATTTAGAAAGTCAAATTGTTTACTAAATAACCAATTAGACCTCGTTAAATTTATTGAGTTAATTAAGTAGTAGCTATTGGTTAGATTTCCAGGTACAATGTTTTGTAATTTTTTATAACCCTGTATTAATTATTTTAATTGATAAGAAGGGTGATAAGTATTTTCACAATGAAGAATAATTTATTGTACTCAGTACAATCGCTTGAAAAAGATAATGTGTATCGAAACATGTCGCGAAGACAATAAAATTGTGAAAATGTATTCGTGTTTACCTTAGTGTCATACACTATAGAAAATAGTCAGCTCCCAAATTAAATTCAGTTGTTTTGTCGAAAACATCACGTGGTCTTTTGATCCAAACTTAATTGTGTCTACGGAATACCCAAACACCAAAACTACGTCAATTTTCGCGATAATATTTCAATTTCTTGAAATTAAAAGTTCCAAATATTCATTTATTCGATTAATTTTATTTGTTAAATTGACAATAGCGACTTAATAACTACATGGGAAGTATTCATAGTAAAAGAAAGTAACTAGTGTATTAATGAAGGCGATTAATGATCGAGATATTTTAACTTGTAATCGAAACGAAATCGTTCATTAATAGAAAATCATTCATTAATAGGAGTCATTAATTAACGATTTTGAGTGTGCTAAAATACATCATAAATGTTCGGTCGGCGGAAAAGTAATATTTCACAACCATATGCTGTTTTTGATGAATGAAGGTGTTTTTCAGAAACTCTCTGAATTACAGCATCCGTGTCATATCTCACTACTTTTATAGTAAGAATTAACACGACAGAACACGTTATTTTATAATGTCTGATGAAATCTATGCTATTCAGGTGTTGATGGTTTCAATTGCGAGATGGCTCGCGGAAGTCCACTTGATTGAAACTACATGAAATATGTATTTTTTTATTGATATAGCTGATATTTGATGAAAATTCATGTTTACATCTTTAATAAAACTATAGTTTATTATAGTTATTAAATATGTTTTACTGTGAATGTTGTTATGAATGATAAAATTTATATAGAAGGATGAAATTATTACCAAAATTAATTATTTTCGGACACGTTTGTTGAATTCTTGTCTTTACTTGTTCAGTAGATAACTTCGGTGCCTTCTACACGAGAGAAGAGTATGCTTTTTGATTTTTGTGACCCATATTACACCAAAAATCAGCCTGTGAAAAAGCATGCGTTAAATAATCGTTCTTAGATACTACCTTTTTTACATGTTCAGTTGTTAATTTCGGGGCCTTCTACATGAGAGAAGAGCGTGCTTTTTAATATATGTGTCCACGTGACACCAAAAATCAGCATGTGAAAAAGCATACGTTAAAAAATCATTTTGAGATACTACCTTTTTTCACATGTTCAGTAGATAATTTCGGGGCCTTCTACACGAGAGAAAGGTATGCTTTTTAATTTTCGGGATCCATAAAACACCAAAAGTCAGCCTGTGAAAAAGCATACGTTTAATAATCGTTCATAATTACCATTTTTTTTACATGTTCAGTTGTTAATATCGAGGCCTCCGACACTAGTATGCTTTTAATTATATATATAACTCCAAAAATGAGCCTGTGAAAAAGCATACGTTAAATAATTGTTCAAAGATAGCCGAAATTTTTGCAACTTTTGAATTGTCTTTTGTATAGTTCTACACGCCAGAACTGTATGCAAATGAAAATACTGTCAATGGGCCGTATTAACTTTATATTCAACCAGGTTTTAAATAATTGTTCCGAGTTATCACAAGAAATGTGAATATTAACAAAACAATTGCAACGCAGGTGCACGCCGCGATTGTAAGCTTTTCAAATTTCGTGATCCATATAATACCAAACGTCAACCTGTGAAAAAGCATACGTTAAAAAATCGTTTGAATCATTTGAACTTTTTTTTTTATACATGTTCAGTTGATAATTTCGGGGCCTTCTACACGAGAGAATAGTAGGAATTTTCGTGGGTTTTTGAGTTCAAACTGTCGGAAAAACCACTTTGCATAAATTAAAATATCGTTCAGTGATATAATTTTTTTTGCAAATTCAAGATTGATTGAAAAAGCATACGTTCTAAAAACGTTTCAAGAAATGTGTCGTTACCGGCCGGTCTATTATGAGGACTCTACTGCCGTCATATCTGATCAAACCATCATGGAGGACGTACTGGGAGGTTCGTCACTAGGGTCCCGAGAATAAAATCTCCCTGACAGAAGTTTCACCTTAGTCGGATTCAGAACAGTTATTATTCGACTTTTTTTGAGAATCTGATATGATGACAAAATAACTTCTCACTCATCATTTTACTCACCATGTGAATGTGGTACTCTTTGACGTTAACCAATCCTTCGAGTCCCACTTCGACGTCTGTGATGTCATATTCGGTTTGCTGGAAAAACTCGAGTTTACCTTTGACAGTCAACTCGTTTCCGTTCGGGAACCAGTCTCTTGCTACGGCTTTTCTTCGATAAACTCCGCCAATTCTACAAAAAAATATCAAGAATAATGCTATTAACAAAGGACCCCGCACTCAAATGAAAAACCGGTTTCGGTGAAAATCGCTGAAATTTCGATATGATGTAGCCCATGCCATCCTGAACAAAAGTTACCATTGCGCCAACTCTCTGAATGCCGGCGTTTGGATTCTACAGGGGGCCAATGTGTGATAAATTGACGATTTTTTAAAAAATCCTGAATTTCATTTTAATCGAATCGATCTGAATTTTTACAATTTTTGCAAATACATAAAGTTGGATGGCTGGTTCAAATGCAAAATATGATCGACCTCTCATGTACTGTAGTAACATCAATTGCATATGGATCTGCAGAAAAACGAATATTTTCTCGAAAAAAGTTCGATACAAATTACCAAAAACAAAGTTTAACCCTCTGCATACCCGCCAGTTTTGATTCTAGAAACTTTTGTCATTTGAACTTTTTGATGCACATATTGTAGACTATTATAAAAATTTGGATCGATACGATAAAAATGAAATTCCGGATTTTTTGAAAAATCGTCAAAATATCAAACTTTGACTCCCTGTAGAATCCAAACGCCGGCATTCAGAGAGTTGGCACAATTGTAACTTTTGTTCAGGATGGCATGGGCTACATCATATTTTAGCTATTTTCACCGAAACCGGTTTTCCATAAGATTAGTCCGGGATCCTTCAATTCTTTTGGTACA
Organism: Chrysolina oricalcia; assembly: GCA_944452925.2. Taxonomy (NCBI): domain Eukaryota; kingdom Metazoa; phylum Arthropoda; class Insecta; order Coleoptera; family Chrysomelidae; genus Chrysolina; species Chrysolina oricalcia. Next base: position 25,722,168 of record OX101828.2, on the reverse strand, counting down.
GGATGTGGCAGCAGGTGGAAAATGGATCTTTCATAACCATCATGAAAGTACCAAGTACCAGTTGTTAGCAAAAAATTAAAATCATTGGTAGGAAAAAATTATTAGATAGTTATAGTCAAATAGACTGGTGCTTATAATTTTTTTGAAAAATAAAAAAAGTAACAGGCATAGACCAGGTGGAAAATATTGTTGAGGTACCAACTTTAAGGAAAAAAATATTCAAACACGAAAACACCCAAAATGGTGAAATGGGGATGCAGTTTAGGGGTTGAGAACGGTTTTTTGCGATTTGCGGCGGAACGTGACCTTCTAGCAGAAAATGTTTGAAATCAAAGTTGTAGATAATAAAAAAAAAGAAAATTAACCGTCAAAATGGCGAAAAACCGATTTTTCAGTATTTAATTTTTTTGTCGCGTATACATGATTCAATTTAAATGAAAATAAGCAGAAAAATGTCTTTTTTGGTGTCAAATGAGCATGGTTTTCCGCAATAAAGAAGACGACAAGTTTTCGAGTTAGGTACATTTTTCGAAAAAAATACCCTTATCTTCCACGAACAATTGTCTGGGTGTTTTTTTGTATTTCGAAGGCCTATAAGCGATTATATAAATTGTTGAAATATCTACTTAGGAATGGTCTAGTGACTTGGTGGTTTATTCATCGGTAAACCGCTCAAAATTGAGAAAAATCGACAAGTCTCTCTGAATCATGATTTTCTCAGTATTTTCAATAGTTGTAAAAAAAATTAAAACGAGATGTATACATTTATTTTGTAGTATAATTATGTATTCAAATACATTATTATAAGTAATTTGATATAAACTACATTTTGTTACAAAAATAATGAAGAAAGTCGAAAATTATTGAAAATATTGAGAAAATCATAATTCAGAGAGACTTTTTTCTCAATTTTAGCGGGTTAAAAATCAATAAACCGTTAGGTTACATAGGCCATTTGAAAGTAGAGATTTTAACAATTAAAGTGATCACTTAACAGCGAAGTGGTCGAGGTGTTAGAGCGTTTGGCTTCCACCCAGACGGTCCGGGTTCGATCCCCGGTCGTGTGTCACTGAGCTGAAGTGGTTCGGATTCCACTTTTATTTAAACTGTAGGTTCCGGATCTCCCTTGCTCGCACAAGCTCTGCTTTTGAGGGGTTTTCTCCGAAAACCTGGGAGTTTCGTAAAAACAAATTTTACAAAAAAAAAACAAATTTTACAATTTTACTTATAGCCTTTTTATTTTTTTCGAAAAATGTACATAAGTCAAAACTAGTCGCTTTCTGAATTGCAAAAAAATCATGATCATTGGACACCGAAAAAAACACACTCTTTCAAATATTCATCTGAATGTATACCCGGGAAAAAAAAATTAATACTGAAAAATCGCCATTTTGACGGCTAATTTGAGGTTAAGTCAAAAAGTGTCAATTTGAATATTTTCGATTTTTTATTATCTACTAGTTTTCTATTGAACAGTTTCTGCTAAGAGGTCACGTTTCGCCGCAAACAGCAAACAATCGTTTTCAACCCCTAAACTGCATCCCCATTCACCATTTTGAGTGTTTACGTGTTTAAATATTTTTTTTCTTTAAAGTTGGAACCTCAACAAGTCTCCCCCTGGTCCTTGCCTGCTACTTTTTTTCTTATTTCAAGCGTTTAAAATACGTTTTGGCACCAGCCTAAAAGTACAGTGAAAGAGAGAGATAAGTCAAAATATGGATAACGATTCATAGTAGAAAATTATTAGGCATTCCAAACTCACATTGAACATGCTAATCGCTCTCCCCTCGCTACGGGGCCGTGATCGTCGTATAATACAAGGGACTTTCCTAAAACGCTGTGATGACCGGTGAGTGGCAACATCGGATCTGTCCACAATTTTCTTGAAATTTTGTCACTGTCAGCAATTTTACCAGATATTTCGAGAGTCCCTTGTCGTTTTGATAGATCTCCTAGTCTACACAGGCCAATGCTGCCCATGTTGCAATTCTCGTTGAGAGTTTTGTTGTTAAAATCTACCTACAATGAGATAAAACAGGATTATAGTGAGTCTTGGGCAATGAATAGTACTTGGGGTAAGGAGTTCCCCAGTACCTGAAAAAAACTTTCCAATGAACTTGAAGTACTCACAGCGAGCGCAATATGGGAAGAATAAGAAACCCATAAGTCGTCTACTTCGGACATCCGACTGATGTCACAACTTTGTACTGAACTCGACCGCCTACCGTGGACATCCGCTGGATGTCCCCTTGGGTACATAACAAAACATCCATATGAACATGTATACGAAAAGAGATTTTCGTAGGATGGACATTACATACTACCAAAGAACGTTGAACATAATTTGCATTATCTAGTTCCCAAGGACGTCATGTGTTATCAGGGAAATAATTGAACGACAATGTGCCCAAGGTCACTAAGAGCTTTGACCATTTTATAAATGATATTACTTAGCTGGTTTGCAGAAAGTTTTCGGATTACGAGCAGAAACTGTGGTTAAACTAGAGGAGAGTGAATGTATAAACAGAACGAAATTCTTCAAATTCTGCTTTTGAAACCAGGCGGATGTATCTACGATGACTATATACAGAATTAGTCAAATGTATAGACCCGCCCATTTTCTCAGTTAATATGAGGGTTACCGAAAAAAAGTTCGAATGAAAGTTGAAGGGTATTTTACTCTGCACCTTTTATGAATTCAAATATTTTTTTATATGTACCATTGGTGAAGAAGTGATGTCATCGACAATTTTTTTAAATAGGTATGTTTGGTGTAGCTAGATAGCTTGTTTTTTTATCATTTTAGTAGTACCAATATTATTTTAATTCTCTCGATAGGTACAGTGTGTTTCGTATTTTTGTGTCCACCTCTGTAATTCATTTACCTATTGCTTAATTTGTTCAATTTTTTTTTCAATCGGGAAATGTAGCCAGTTGAATATTCTTAGTTATATGGCAATTTGATTTAGACAGTGGCGTACGTATGTATAAGCTTCTCAGATGTTTTAAAGAGAAACATTCTCATGTATTGATTCAATTTTCAATTGAGAATGTTTCTCTTTAAAACATGAATCCCTTCCAAGAGAGGTTATCTTGTACGATGGAAAACAGCTACTAAATTCCAACTTTTAGTCGCAGATGATTCCACAAATGACTTTATGAACATCCTGTTCATATTTTCAAAAAAATCAACTTCTCAGATGCTTATTTAACAAAGAATATTTCTAGTTATTTTTCTATAGGAATATGTCAATAGAAAATTTTGTTCCAGAATAATTGGAGTGCACTAATCCTGAATTTTTCCTAAATACAAGGTAAGAGAAAAAAAAAGAAATATTCATTTGTTTCGATAGTTCGAAATAATACTAGTTTTTGAAAAGAAGGACAACATATGTAAAGCGGCTATTTCATTTACTCATTCATTAGTCCTGAAACCTAATTTATTTGCACCCGTGATTTGAGATAAAAAATGTGATGTCTCAACTGGCTTAGCCATTGAGGCAAATTCTGAAAATATCCTATAACCAGTACTCATTTTAGGAGGCTAATCTCAGATCAATAAGTAAACATAGGTTGGCCCGATGCTATGTAAACATCATATTCACTGAACCGAAGATAATTCTTGCGGAAACTGTTTTGTTTCGGGTTTTTGACATTCGAACCAAAACACAACACCTCTAGCACAGTGCCGTGCTTTTTTAAGGGGGTCAAAATTACTTATGCAATGCAGTACCTGTGAGCTGCAACAAGTTATGTCGCGGTTTTGTCTTAAAATTCCTAGGGTCAATAAAAAGTCGGGGGTTGGCAGCAAATAACTTTTTATCAAAATTTGGGGATTCAAGATAGCGGATTAGTTTTGTGATTTATGATGATATTCTTTCCTTAGTTGGATTCTAGGAGTTTTCAGCTATCAAAAATAAAGCATTATTTATGGTCTATAGTAATTAATTCGAGAGATTCAACAAGTTCCTTGACTATATTTCAAGTTTGGTACCTGGGGGTTTATGTTGAGTAGATCAAGTTTCAACGAATCAATACGAATATTTGAATAAATATGGACCAGTTGCATAAAGCCTTCTGTTAACGTAGGTAACATAACTGGTGAGCTTAGACATGCGTTGCCATAGTAATCATCAAATCAAATATTTATTTGTCTGTTAAATTCTTTATGCAACTGGCCCTATAAGTTAAGAAACCTTCTCCAACATCTATAAATAAATTGTTCATTCTGTTGAGTATTATATCCTTCCTAAATTTTGGACCAGTTCATTCATATGGCAAGTACCTGTCAGAAAACAACTACTCTCCTGGCTAAAACCACGACAGGGATTGAATTAAATCCAACAGATACTTGTGCAACGTTCCTCAAAGCATCAGAGAACGCAAGCGCAAGTGTTTTGTGTTGATGAAGTGTTGTTAAAATTTTCCTGTGTGTTTTCGTGGTTTTTGTCCTGCTTAAACAACTTAAAGTTACATTTGGAATATTTTTCAAAATAGTGCAGTGGTTTAGTGAGACACAATGTCGAAATACTGCTTTGTTTTCAAAACAAATGATAGTAAACAAACATTCCACAGGCGAGGTTCCAGTGGCGTCAAATGCACGATACAAATCATGCAATCAAACGTATTCGTCAAATATAATATTGGAGGACAAAGAAACTCATTCAAAATTACAGATAAGAAAAGCCTATGGCAAAATGGTGAATGCCTCAATATTTGTTATAAATATCTGTAAGCAGGGGTTAAAAACATTGAAGCTTATGACAGGAAAATTGAATTTATTTTCCAGTAATATTGATATTGTTAAAATTCTAACAGTGAGGACAATTAATAAATTTTTTTGGAAATCATTTCTTTGAAGAAGAGCCTTTATCAAACCACAGTTATGCCCTGGTAAAGGCAATACTTCAAATTTTTTTCAGAATCCGAATATACCATGAATTGTCAATAAGCGGTACTGACAAAGTAGAAAGGGTAATGTCTCTTTTGACAAAGACAGTTTTATTTAAAAATCAATAAATACCAAGTGTTGAAATCCTCATGTACTGAGCTTTCTTGAGAATCATTCTTTCACGTACACTTTGACACTTTAACAATAATTAATGAACTAAGAAATATTGTATTCTCTCTTGACATAGCAATTTTTACATTAATAAAACTTAATACGAAATTTGGAATGAATTGTAGGTTTCATAAAGGCTTAGACGATTTCAATAAACTACCACAATTTGGAAAAAATTGTAACTCAGTAAACTTGTGTCATCATTAAGGAAAAATAGTGACAGCTCATTGAGATATTTAGTATTTCTTTTGTTTTTTTTGCTGATTTTGGAATGCGATCTGATCTAATGTCTGGTGATATGTATGTATATTTTGTTTTGTAATGTTTTCTCAAATAGTCGTTTTATTTACATAGCTTAATAATGTTGTACTTTATTTATACATTTGTAATGTTGTATATTAGGCTTCAAATTAAATAAATAATTGTAATATTTGCCACTGTGCCAATAACGTGTGGTATAAGCATATATTTCATTCAATAAATATTTCAATTCCTGTCTTGATGTTGATTTTACCTTATCGTATACCTTGCCATCTTGTGATCACTATATTCCTGTCCAAAATGAATGCGTTAATATAGAGTTCTATTTTTACTTTTGTATTCAATTACTTTTCCCAGACGTAATCTATACAAACATTTGTTGCATTATATATTATATAGATTACGTCTGGGAAAAGTAATTGGACACAAAAGTAGAAATATAACTAACTCTTTATTAACGTATTTATTTTGGACAGGAATATAGTGACGATAAGGTAAAATCAACATTAACACAGGAATTAAAATATTTATTGAATGAAATATATGCTTATACCACACGTTATTATAACAAATTGGCAAATATCACTATTATTTATTTAATTTTAAGCCTAACATACAATATTACAAATGTATAAATATAAAGTGTCAAAGTGTATGTGAAAGAATGATTCTCAAGAAATTGAGATGAGGATTTCGACACTTGGTATTTATTGATTTTTAAATAAAACTGTCTTTGTCAAAAGAGACCTGACCCTTTCTACTTTGTCAGTTCCGCTTATTGACAATTCAAGGTATAATCAGATTTTGAAAAAAATTTGAAGTACTTATTACCTTTACCAAGGCAAAACTATGACTCTTCCTCAAAGAAATTATTTCCAAAAATTGAAAGCAAGTCCTTTGGTCATTAATTGTCCTCACTGTTAGAATTTTAACAATGTCAATATTGATGGAAAATAAATTAAATTTTCCTTTCATAAGCCTCAATGTTTTTCCCCCTGCTCACAGATATTTATAACAAACATTGAGGAATTCACCACTTTGCCATAGGCTTTTCGTATCTGTAATTTTGAATGAGTTTCTTTGTCCTCCAATATTATATTTGACGAATACGTTTGATTGCATGATTTGCATCGTGCATTCGACGCCACTGGAACCTCACCTGTGGAATGTTTGTTTACTATCATTTGTTTTGCAAACAAAGCAGTATTTCGTCATTGTGACTCACTAAATCACTACACTATTCTGAAAAATATTCCAAATGTAACTTTAAGTTGTTTAAGCAGGACAAAAACCACGAAAACACACAGGAAAATTTCTAACAACACTTCATCAACACAAAACGACAAGGTACAATGGCCGCCACGGCCGGTGTCACAAGCGGTGTTGCCAAGAGTAAAATAATTCTAGTAACCGCTCAAAGTGCCTAAAATTTCATCAGTTCAAAACGACATATATCTTCCTTTTTGGTAATTTTTTCACACCTTTCTGGACATAAACATTTCTCTAGAATTTTTAGAATAATACATCTGAATATAAAATATGATTGATTATGCATTTATTGGTAGGTTCCTACCAAAATAATATTTTTTTACCAATTTGACAACAGGGCGTCAATGTTTGGAAACATTAGGGATGTTAAATCAGTTTTCACTGGTTTAAGTTTTTTTAAAAAAATTATTTACTTTATTTACAATTTTACAACATTGTAAAAATACAAATAATATATTGATTCGAAAACCGACGAGGTTTGAATGACCTGTATGGCTTGAGTTTGAGTTTGAATTCGAATTATTTCAATTCTACGTCTAATCTTTTCCAAAATTTCCATATAATCCTATTTTGACGACAATATGGGTAGGGAGGCTGCCCAATTCTAGAGTTTCAATCTTCAATATTTCCTGGTATGTTTATTTCGGGATATATTTCTTACGAGCTGCAGCATTGCTGCCATTGCTCTTCACGTGGTAATTTTTTTGCTCTCATCGATCAAAACACTATCGACTTTGGGAGCTTGTATTTCGACAATGAGATGGACGAATTTTTATAGTTTTGGTTATTAGCATTGTTATCGAGTTTATTGACATGTGTTAGTTTTCCTTCAAATTTGTAAGACTCGTTTCTTCTGTACAGCGTGTTATTTGAAACAATTATTGCATTTGGCCTATGCTGCTATGATTTTAAAGTCTATTGGGGAGCAACTTTGAGTACAATTATCTCCTATTCTAAATGGACGAAAATTCTCAAAAAAATTCAGCTGTCGAGAAATATCATACCAAATTTTCATTTTATTTGTAAAAAACTGCTCTAGCGTTCCAATACCTTAATAATTGTTAACATCATAAGTGGAATTTTTAATGAAACAACTCAAGAGTACAGGCTAAAAAGGATGAGTGTCCAAAATATCCATATTGTAGATAAATTCTTCAAATCATAGCCAAGAACCATTACTGTTTGCCTACCGTACCGTACAGAACAAAACAGATGGCAGTGCCTAGTAAAACGCGTTTCAATATTTGCCGTACAGTGCAAAAAGGATGATGCTCCAGCTGATGTACGAAAGACAGAGGAGGGTCCAAAATTTCCCACTTTACCCCTACTTTTTGTAATCTTCGGTTATAATGTAACAAGTGTATATCAAGTAAGTATTACGCTTTGGCTGTGTCTCAGAATAAGTCAAGTATTTCGATTAACAAAGCATTTTTAAAATGTCTGAGAATTGTGTATCAACTTCTGTTTCCAAAAAGATACCGAAATTTGGACGTGTGTGTGAAGCGTCTAAAAAACTGAGATTGCAAATCCATGAAACAGGCAACAGCTGTCAGTGCTCAAAAGGTTGAAGTGTTTCGAAGTAATTGGTGCTCAGGGCCGTTCAGCGATTATTAGACACTTTAATGAACTGAAAACGCACAATGAGCAGAGCTTGCATTTGGGAGGTCTCATTGCATACGAATAAGTTAAAAGGCATCGGAGAAGGCACGTTAACGATGAAAATGTAGAATATCATTCGTTCTCCTATAAATATAGGGTAGGTAATACTTTAATCTGTTGTTATTTCCGTTTCTAATCACAGTCAATTAATTTTTAAGGTAATGCGGGAAAACGGTACTATCTTTACATGGAATTTCTGCAAAACTTTTGCAGAACATTCAGCAAAAACTTGTTCAAGATGGACACGTCGAACAAGATGGTCGGGGTCTACACTCCAATCGGCCAAATAATCTATAGCGCAAGAAACAACTGATGCGGCCCATTCTCACATTCAATCATTTAAAGGAAGATAGTCGCACTACAGCCTTCATAAGTCTAAGAGAACTCACCTACCGGAGGAGTTGAACGTCAAGAAAATGTTCCGGATATTCAAGGAATTGCATCCAGATAAATTAATTTCATATGAGTCATATCGTTGCATTTTTGTAAACAAATTCAACATTAGTTTTGGCTACCCGCGTAGCGACACCTGCAGCATTCGTGATGAATATAAGGCAAAGATAGCAGATCCGGCAGAAGCTTTAAATTTAGCTGCATTAAATATAAATAACCAACTTCATCTCAATAAGGCCAAGGCTTTTTACCAGAGAAAGCGTTCCGAACACAAAAGGGCTCAAACACACAATCATATTGAAGCCATCGCAATGGACTAGCAAAAAAACTTGCCATTACCGAATATCAGCACCAATGATGTCTATTACAAGCGGCAGTTATCATTTTATCTATTCAACATTCATGTTTTAGCCACTTGTGAAGCTTTTTTTTATACGTATACTGAAACAGCCGCCAAGAAAGGATCTGACGAAGTGGCCTCTACTCTGTTTCATTACATCTGTAACCAATTGAACCCAGAAGTACAAGAGCTTGTGATTTTTGTGATTCCTGTTGCGGACAGAACAAAAACTATACATTGTTCCGAATGCTTCATTATGTTGTCCATAAAGTAGGCCGACTGCAATGTGTGAAAATGGTATTTCCAATTCGAGGCCACAGCTACATGTATTCAACCGAAAGTTGATTGTGACTTTTGGATCATCCGCCAACAACTTATATTCACCAGGCCGTTGCCCTTTTCATTTGATGATAACCACATATTTTATACTTCGTGAGACACCTGTCCTTGACGAGTCTGACAACTTTTTCCTTTGCCATTTTCCTCGATTCGACCGTTTTTTCGCTCGGAAATTTCCGAAACATGGCGATTTCCCGGGGTCGTATAAATTAATTACCATTTTTTTTATTATTAAAGCTGGTGGAAATTTGTTTAAGAAAACGAGGGTAACTTTGTTTGAGTACAACAACCCAAACATGCCTAAACACCGGGGTATGAAAATCAATTGCCACACAGCTAGTTTTTATAGGATTGTTTAACAAAAATTAATTAAATTGGAGGGTCATATTGATCGACAAATTTTTGTGCCCGTTTTTTCAGTTCAACTGGAAATTGAGAATTCCGGCGGAGTGATGTTTATTGATTACCACATGTCGGACAAAAATTGGACCTGATGAAAAACCATTTTTTGTAATGAAAAATCGAGTTGTCCGACAAAAATATATCCGACAAGAAAATTAGATAACAAATTCGAGAGAATTTTTGTTTCTTTCTTAGCTACAAATGACGTTGTAAATATTCATGAAAAAATTTAAAATACATTTGTGATAATTAACTACTTTTTTGGCTAATATTTACTGTTATTTGAATTAAACAGTATTACTAAAAATCATATCTCTAAAAATATATGTAATATAAAAAGTTGTATTATATTGTAAATTTCAAACATTTTCATCAAACAAGCTTTCATTGTCCTCAGATATGTGCACGCTGTATAATAAATATTACACTGAAGTCTATAGTCTATCCGTTCATGATTAGAAGGGTACAGCGTCATGCACGATGAATTAGAGGGACATGCATCCAATGGCGTAGCTTATAACATTTTATTAGGGTTCAATTAATTAGTTCAACAATAAATATCGAATCAAATATTAAATGTAAGGTTAATCCACTCATAGAGAGTAATAAGGTTATTTAGCACAACTGGTAGCAGTTACAAATTTGATACTTGAAAAATTAAAAACAGTCTACTGCTACATCTACTAAAAATTTTGGTCCACAACGAATTTGAAACAAGAATATAGGAACATCAGGATATATATTTAATAATTTTACATTATTAACATTTTCATCAACTCATAATATTTAATGGCAAATATCGGAAATTAATGACTAATTGTTGATATATCGTGGATGATGAGATGAGCGTACGCTATCGTCTTTGAAACTATGACATTTTTTCGATTTTTCGCTACCCTTAGCACACCATGTCCCAGGGACGTCCCTATTTGGTACAAATCATGTCCGAATGTCCGGGACATTGTCCCTAGGACGTCCGATTCAGTGCATTTTCATGGATTTTCCCAAAGGAATTCCTATGATGTCTCAATCGGTACATCGTATAAAACGTCTCTGCGAGGACGTCTTTGGGATGTCCTGGATCTGATATATTTTGTAAACTTTCCTAAGATATCCATCGGACGTCCTTGTAAGTGAGTATTCTGGCATGTCTTTGAAAGGATGTCCCATGGTTGTCCTGGTACGGGACATTCAGGAACATCCCGCATGAATGAATATTGGACGTCCCAATTGGTTAATCTTCGAATATCTCCCTGTGAGGACTTCCTTGGGATGTCCTGGTTCGGATATACTTTGTAGAATTTTCTAGGATATACATTGTATATCCTGGTTGACATGTATTTGGCATGTCTTCGAAAGGACTTCCTATGGTTGTCCTGGTATGGGGACATTCTGGAACGTCCTTGACGGATGTACATCGGACGTCCTAATCAGTGAATTTTAGAAAATGTCCCTGCGAGGACTTTCTTGAAATGTCCTGGATTGAAAATTTTTCGGAATGTTTCCTAGGTGCATCCATCCAAAGATGAAGGATGAATGATCATAAAAATTAAACAAAATTCGAAAACAGTTACAATAACCAGGCCTCCATGTATGACCAGTACCCGTGTATACATCCCAGCTAGAAGTTTTACAGAAGAGGTATAAAATGGATCGCATATTTACAATAGGGCTAAACATTATAGCGAAAACAACCCATCTGAAATAAAACCCTTTTCACTAACAATAAGGTCATCAGGAGCCATATTCTCGAGTTTGTGCGTATGCCAAAACAACAATGAAATTGAAAAATGTATGTTTGTCTCTCTTGTTCGTATACGAATAGACGAGGAAAGTGATGACGTCACGAATGTCATTCTTGTCAAAAACTGATTCCAAACAAACATTTCAAATTTAAATAAGCTTGTCCGATTGTTTCCGTAAATATTTTTCAACTTCTTTCACTTGAGAAAACAAAATCTAAACAACCAAAGACAAACTAATAACCAAAGCAGCAAATCATCAACAGAGAAAGTCACCTAAAATTCTTTGTTTGGAATCAGTTTTTGACAAGAATGACATTTGTGACGACACACTTTCCTCGTCTATTGAAACCAAACAATTTCTCTATGTATGGGTTCCGTGCATAAAGTTGTTTTCTGTGTTTTGTGTTCAAGTGAAGTGTTGACGAATCGACAGACAATTGTTGATTATTTACCAGTTATGGCGGCTTTTCTATCATCTTTTGTGATAGTTATTTTAATGACTGTTGTGAAAGTTATTTTGTGTTCATTCAGTATAGTTATATCAATAAATGAAAATAAAAGTTTTGTTCTACTATTCAATAGTTATTACCATTGTCTAAGGAAGTATAGTCTGTCAACCTTATGGGATTATTATTGGATGACGATGGGGTTTATTAGTAGATGGCGCCAGCACGATTGCCCCCAAAAAGGAGACAAACGAATGAGATGGAAAGTGTCGTAGTAATCGCGTAAAGTGAATAATGAATGGGCATTATTTCGTGTTTTTGATTGGCTCAGTGTCCGTTCCACCTGCCACTTGCAATTTGCATGTAAACGAGAGAGCACAAAACATGTGTTGTTGTTTTGTGCGAGAGAGCAAAGTAGCGAACTTTCGTGGTGTTTGGCATTTCATTGTTTTTGTCTTGTTAGGTCTCAGTCAGTTTTCGAATTCACATAAGTATATATTTTCAGGGTGATTTCTCTTGACTAATTTTTAGGGGAAGATGTCCAACGATCTTGATGACAACCGATGATTGGTTTCAAGTTATGAAGGTGATAATGCCATTTCCGACAGTTACCATATTATTTTCTGTTTTTATTGAGAGCTTTTATTTAACTTGCTCTGTGTGTGTTAGATGGGTACAAATCTTGCAAGCTGAATTAGAACCACTTCCTCTTATTCTATGGAATTGAAATTTTTCGAGTTGGTTCAGTTCCGATGACAAAACATTAATGTCGAAGAAATTGTCCCCCCTGCCCCCCGAAAGTTAGATAGAGAACCCGTAGGGTTTCGGAAGTTTTATTGACGGATTTGGACGTCAGAAATAACAACGAAAAAAAATAAGTAGGGAGGGGGATGCCCCCCCTTCTCTCGAAAAGTTGGAAAACTAACTTGTGAAATTAAAATCGGAAAAATCTCTAAAAATCGTGAAAAATATCTGACAGTCGAATGTTATGGTTTATAAAAAGGAATTGTCCCCCCCCCGTCGTCCTCCGAAAGCTAGATAGAGAACGCGAAGGTTTTCGGACGTTTTTTTGACGGATTTGGACGTCAAAAATTACAGCAAGAAAAAATGAATTAAGGAGGTACTCGCCTCCCTCTTTTCTCGAAAAAAAAATGGAAAAAACGCGAAATTATAATCGGAAAAATCTGTAAAAATAGTGAAAAATATCTGACCGTCGGAAATTATGTTTTAAATAATTTCGCCTCCCCTTACCCCCCTCAAAAGCTAGGTAGAGAACGCAAAGGAATTCGGAAAAAGTTTCAACAGTTTCGGACATGGAAAATAATGATGAAAACAAAAATAGATCGGGGGGTTCGCCCTCCTTTCCTGTCACAAAAAAATAGGAAAACACGCGGAATAGAAATCAAAAAAACCGTAAAAATAGTGAAAATTATCTGGCCATTGAACAAAACGGTTTTAAAAAAATTCACCCCTCTGCCCCCTCTAAAGCTATTTAGAGAATACGTAGAAATTAGGAAAAATTTCCAAAGGTAAATTAACAGGCAAGCGACCGTGCAACAATGGCGCATTTATTGAAATGAACAGACTAAGAAACATATTCACAGAAAACTAAAATAAGAAATAAATAAACTTAAAAAACCTTTTCAGATAAAAGCTTTTATTTAAATGCACTAAAGCGAAAAACCCATAATTTTGTTACATTATAAAATTTTAAATGATATAAAAGCTTGTCGTGTGAATAAATCTTGAGGTGATTTTTGGATTTTATATACTATAAGAATTACATATATACTTCTCGCGACAAGCTTTTATATCATTTAAAATTTTATAATGTAACAAAATGATGAGTTTATTCACTTTAAAATTTATTTTCTTCTTTTTAGTACATTTAAATAGAAAATTTTCTCTAAAATGTTTTTTTTCAATTTTATTTATTTACCATGAAGTCAAAGTTGTAAAACCTAATAAGGGTTTTTTTTTTCAAAATTAGGTACTGATATAATGGCATTATCTGCGACTGAATTTGAAGTTTCAGTCGTTCGTTCGAAATATAGTACCTCTATAAGTAGATATCCTTATCAAAAATGAAACTTTATGACTTCATGACCAATACGCACAGAAAACTCATATGAAGAAGATGAAATAGTTATTTATATATGATACAAAAATTCGTAAATTAGGACTTTTTTTATGAGCGTGGAAACACGTGAGTACAAAAAAGCTCTTTATGAAAATGTATCTACAATTTTATTTCTACGCCTGTTATTATATTGGCAAATTGTAGCAATTCTTCAGTATATTTTATTCTATGAAGTTTTCATTTGATGACTTTCGAGTAAAATCTGACGCAAAATACTGTCTTTTGGAATTATATGAACGATGCGTAAAACATAACTTTGTTATTATATTGGCAAATTGTAGCAATTGTTGAGTATATTTTATTCTATGAAGTTTTCATTTGATGAGTTTCGAGTAAAATCTGACGCAAAATCCTGTCTTTTGGAATTATATGAACGATGCGTAAAACATAACTTTACGCATATTTGATTTTTTCACTTACGTGTCCTGAAAAGTATCACTTTAGGCACTGTACGTGGACACTGCGTAAAACCATAAATATTTCCATCTCCCCGATGATCGTGCATGGTCAGTAAACTATATTTTTTTCTACAACCGCTTACCAAAGTAGGTAGCCTTTGACGCTTTTAGATCTCAACGCAAAGCTGATGTTTTTTCAGAAATGTTTTGTGACAGCTTTTTCGCTCTAGTGCGAAAATATTGAAGAAACGGTCGATCTCTCGATCTCTTTCGTTGAAAACGAACCTATTCTTGCATGATGTTTAGTATAGACAATAAATTCATAACACTCTTAGGAACTGAGGTGGTGTTGAGAGCGTAGCTGCTATCAAGCTGAAGGCCTGTGATTCGATCTCGACATACTTTTTTTTTCAAGCAAGTTATCTTGTTTTGTTAGAGATGTGAATTGTTGCATATTTGGATAGCTTATTCATTTGGGATTACTATTGATGAGTGTTTATTTTCTCATGGGTAATGTTAGGTGCCTATGTTGAATGAATTGTCAATCGTTTCTATGTTTAAAAGCTGCGTTTGAAGAAAAAAAACATGTGTTTATTCCGAGAACAAAGTGCCATTGCCGCTCTCCAAAGATTACCGCGCTCCTCGCGCTCTAAATACACAAATAACTATATTGTACAACAAAAAATGTATTTTAGGCCCGTGTAGGAGATGAATGATTGAAACTCTCCTTATATGTCCATATACATTGTTGATAACATCGAACCAACAATTAAAGAACACCTGTCCACCAACACTTGAATTTTCCTTGAATTGTCCTTGAACTGTCCTACCCAAATAATTCTAGATCTATCATGGACGGATTCGGACATGAATCACAAAATTTGTCCTCCATCTTGAATGTTCGTATTGGTCTCCAACACAACAAGCCCTTGTATATAGGTACCAATTTTGAAAGAATCTAATCAAAAATCGTAGTCGCCATTTCGAATTTTGAAAAAATACAAAATCTACTCGAGATTCGCATTATGAATAGTTGGACAATAAATCACAAAAACTGTTCGCTATCTTGTTTTTTTCTCTTGTGAATGTCGTAACGAACCTGAATGAATTTAATGGACACCTGCCAAATTTTAAAGATGATTGGATCAGTGGAATTGGCTCAAAATTTCCACCGAAGTTTTGACCCCGTTATACCTAGACAGTATAGATACTATGCCTGTTACGTGTGAGTGAAACTAAACAAAAGCTTGTACAAATAATACTGATATATTATTATTTACCTACTTATTGGGTGCCTTCAAGCACTAATGAATATTCTTTTATGTGTTTTCAAAACATATCAACTGCGATATAATATCGTAATAGAACATTTTTTTGTACCTATACTTAGGGATCATTGTTCAGTAAGAATATTGCTACATTACGTGTTTCATTATATTAGGCTTAATTGCAGCAATATAAAATTTTACCACTGATCATCATCTGATATTCGAAACATCCGAATGCAAACTTTGACTCGTCTTTTATTCTGCTAAACATCTCACCAATGACAATATTCTGCACATTACTGAATGAAGTGAATGAAAACTGGCGTTCTATTTTAAAAAGAGACAGAAGTATAGTTTTGCGTGCCATCCGATAACGGCGCCACATTACTGGATACATTTTCAATGTTTCCAGTAAAATAGTATAGATGTCTCAGGTGACGGCCATCCAATACATTTTGCACAGGGATTGTCTGACTATTCTTCTTTAGACAATGTTATTACTATAACCTATTCAACACTGTTTTGAAAAAGGTGTTTCCGTAAGTAGAGTTGTGTGTATCCTTTAGACATGTACAAACGAAAACGAAATATATCAAAACGCCAGCGCAATGGAATCGCTAAACGATTTTCAGACACTCTAAATAGAGAAGAATTGACTGATTCAGATGTATCTGATGTTTCCAAAACCGAATTGAATGACTCTGAGAGAGTGTTTAGCTTACCTAGTAAGTACATATGGTAATCAGTAATCCACAACAATATCATGATCTCAGTCCTGAAAGAGATGTACGAACAAACACATCTGATAATTCTGCATATCCTAAGGACGTCCCCTATATACTTTCGATTGATCTAATTCGGGGACGTCCAATGAATATCCCAGGTGGATCTCGATTGAATATCCTTATAGAACGTCCAATTTTGGTGAAAAGTAGAAACATTGGTACTTCCCACGGATGTCCAATGGACGTTCGCGGTACCAATACTGCACGTCCTATGGACGTCCCAGATGTACATTGATGTAATTCGGGGACGTCCAATTAACATCCCAGGTGGATGTCCACTGGATATCCTTATAGAACGTCCAATTTTGGTGAGAAGTCGAGACATTGGTGCTTTCCACGGATGTCCAATGGACGTCCGCGGTAACAATTCTGCACGTCCTAGGGACGTCCCGAACGTCCTGAGAGGATGTCCTATGGATTACCATCGGACTTCATGGTGCTATTAGGGTAGTTAGCAGATACTATTTTGTCGGACAACTGTATCAGAGTGTTATACGATTAATTCAAACTGTAAAAAACAAAAATTAGACATGTGGTAATCAATAAACGATACCCCTCCGGAATTCTGACTTCCAGTCGTCGGACTGGAAAAACGAGGCCAAAAATTTGTCGGGTTGTATGACCCTTAAATTTCACTAATTTTTGTTAAACAATCCTGTAAAAATACGCTATGCGATTATTGATTTTCAGTACCCGGGTATTTACGCATGCTCGGGTTGTCGGACTCGACAATAGCAGACAAATTTTTGTCGGACAAGACCCGGGAAATCGCCATGTTTCGGAGTTTTCCTAGCGAAAAAGCGATTCAATTGAGGAAAACGGCAGAGTAAAAAGTTCTCGGACTCGTCAAGGGCAGGCGCCTCACAGAGTATAAAATATGTGGTAATCATCAAATGAGAGGGGGGCAGGGCGTGGTGACTATTAAATTTTACAACGTACTTTCTTGCCTACCCACCTTATATGGATTGTAAACTGCGCCAGCACTCAAACACCTCGCTGTCCAGTTGTAGAAATCCTTCCCTGGCGGCAGATCATGGATCGCCCATCTGTGCTCCGCGCTGTTGTTGAGGGCAGCACCGTCGGCGTGGACTAAGTACTCGATCATTACCGTAGTGTCTGCCCAAGGTTCGTCCTTGGCTTGCCGCATCAGCATCCTGCCGACGGTCGGGTATCGGAAAATGACCTGCGCTGTGAAGATCTGCTTTTGATACTCGAAGTTGGGCTCATAGAGAGTTATTCCACCGCAAATCCAGGGTTCTGCGATTATTTCAGAGGTGGGGTATTGCGTGTTCCTGAAATGTTTCCTCATGTTTGTAAAGATGCAAACAACTGGTACTCATACTTCTTATTAAATCTAATGAAACTATGATGAACCCCTATCGTATTGAATTGAAAGTGGAGTCGTCACAAAATGTAGACTCCCACAGCTGATATTCCCTAGGTTTTAATAAACTTGCTTAACTCGTATGCCTACCTGTATGTGAATGTCGGTCAGGGGCTCGGACTCCCTCTTTAAAAAAAGTAGCGAAGACTAGCGAAAATAAAAACCTGTTAAAAATAGTGAAAAACATCAGACCGTTGAATGCATTCATGAAGGCTAGATTGACAACGCATAAGAACTCGGAAATTTTTCCGACGGTTTCGTACGTGAGAAATTACGACAAAAGAAATGTTTCAGACGTGGAAAATGACGACCGAAAAAAACGTCAAGGGAAAAAAACGTCAAGGGTGAGCCTGGACCACTTCCTTCCTAAAAAATCCGTAGAAATAATGAGAAATATCAGAGACATTCAAACAATTTAAATTAAAAAAATTAAACCCTCTGGTGGTGGTAATCTCTTTCGTCTGCACTTCAGTTCAGATCGGGGAGATTATCACCATTAGTCTATAATACATAACTATTTCAATTAACGTTTTTATTTATACTTGAAAGCTTTGTGGATTAAGTAGAAAAACTTCTGACATTGAAGCATATTTCGACCTTTCACTTTGACTTTGGTCCCGCTGAAGGCTAGAAAAAGGTTGCGAAACCTCACGAAGATGACAGAAAAATCTGTGAAAATAGTGAAGAAACTTGGGGAGGTCGAATAATTTTCTTATGCATGTATTCAGTTAGGTGGAGTACTAGTGCAAGAGCTGAGGGACCAAACATGCAACAGTTTTATAAAGGGGGATATTTTAATATTATGTTATAAATAGGTTGATTATCGATAGCCTGCCGTCAGTTAGCCAGTTTTTGGGACAACTGGGGAAAGGGTGGTTCCAAACTTGTGAAAAAAACACGTATATCGCAACTGTTTTATATAATTTCAAAATTAGTCGGTGTATGGTAAGACAAATAACAAACTATGCGGACATATAGACTGGGAGATGGTGACAGATTTCAGGTGACAATTTTCTCGTTTATGCCTCTGAGACCAGTGAAAGATAAGAAAAATCTGACAAGAATGATGAAAAATTTGAGAAGTCGCCGAGTGGCTTTCATATAAAAAATTCGGTTTTCATTAAAAACATATGTGTTTTGGAACGATTTTATCACCGCTGTTACATCAACGGCATGTGGTGATAGACAATAGCAGCGAAAAAATTATAGGCACAAAGGTTGCACATGGCCAAAAGGTACCAATGATGGCGTAAACTTGTGATTTTTTTTTATTTTAGACGATTTTCTCGTTGCTGCCAATTGAAATAATGGAAGTTTCCATCATGAATGTTCCATAAAAAAAGTGGCATAAGGTTTGCGGATGTCGGAGTTAGGTTAAGTGTCGAAATTGAATTATTTATATGAAGGCCACTCGCCGACCGCTCAAATATTTCATCATTTTGGTCAGAATTTTCATATCTTTTACTGGCCTCAAAGGGATAAACGAGAAAATCGTCACCTGAAATCTGTCACCATCTCCCAGTCTAATAGTCAGTCTGCAGAATATTGGAACAGTACGCGTCAGCAGCCCGCTAAACTCATCAAAAAATTTGGTCGGTGAAAGTGTTTGATAAAATCTAAAAAAATTCGTGCAAGTAGTTCATAGTAACTTAATCAAGACTGACAGCCCGAATTTTATGGAACAAACGCCGTCAGCAGTCAATAAAAGCGATTTGATTGAAATTTGGTACATTCATTTGAACTAAAGAGGCGCTCATTTAGTCTTAACTAGATTGAAATTATTATTGCCAGTGGCGTCTCAGTGGGCACCACATCCAAAAATACTGTGAAAAAGTACGCCACTGACTTTTTTTCGTAGATTTTTTATATTAAGCAAGTAGAAGCACAACTTTTTGGTTTCTTGTATTTTCTTCATCCTTTTCGAGGAAAAAAGCAACCATGAACACCTGCATAGGAGACCAGCTGACATTGATAGTAGGGTCTTTCCAACACATATTTCATTTCAAATTGAAAAAGTTCATTTTTGTTTTGAATTATTGCATAATCCATGATAGGCGTACCTGCATACGATAATGAATAATGGCCATTAAATGCAGTTTTGTCATTAGGCAACTATAAGAGTTAGCAAAACAGTTCAGACATCATTCCGATATCTATCATTCAGTCTTACTATTCAGCAGTTCGAGTTCTACAATTCTACACTTCAGTTCTACAAGTCAGCTCTACGCTCCAGTTCTTCGTGACAACAGTATTGTCATATCAGTCAAATTCAGAGTTGTCAATTAGTAGCCATTCCATCATGAATAATTTTACTAACTCTGAAATGGCTGACATGCACCTTATTCATGGATTAGCAAATGGATCTTAGGGAGAAGCACGGAGAATTTACCAGGACAGATATCCTAACAGAGTAATTACTACTGCTGAAATATTTAGAACGCTACATGCAAGATTATGTGAAACTGGAAGTTTCAATAAAAATGCAGGTAGTGGAAGACCAGAAACAGTAACAACGCCTGAACTAGAAGAAGCTATACTTGATGCAATAGAAGAAAATCCTTCAAATAGTACCACTGCAGCTTGAAGTCAACCCAAAAACCGTTTGGAAAGATCTAAAACGAAACCTCCTATACAATCCATATCCTCCTATCCTCCATATCCTCCTATCCTCCATATCCTCCATATCCTCCTATCCTCCATATCCTCCATATCCTCCTATCCATATCACATTCGGCGGGCCCAAGCACTACTGCCTCGGTATTTTAATCCTAGATTAATATTTTGCAGGTGGTTGATTCGCACAAATCAACATTTTCTTACCAAATATTTTATTTACGGATGAGCCAAAATTTTCACGAAATGTTATTGTGGACTTTCACAATAACCATTTTTTGGGCCGACAAAAATCCCCACGCTATTAGTGCAAATCATTTTCAGCATCAATTTTCGCTGAACGTTTGGGTAGGAATTATTGGTCCATTTTTTAACGGAAAGATTAACAGGTGAATCCTACCCATTTTGTTAGATGAAGTACCGATACTTGTAAGAGGCAACATGTTGTTCATGCACGACGGGGCTCCAGCTCATTTTAGTGTTCTTGCTCGTCAGCATCCCGACACCACCTACCCTAATTGCTAGATTGGACCTCAACCTTGGCCAGCTTGCAGTCCTGATATGAATCCTCTAAATTTCTATTTATGGGGTCATATGAATAAGGCTCTTGTTAATAAAACTCTTCTACTAGATGTGAATGACTTGAAGAATCAAGTAATTGACAATTGCAATGTAATAAGGACTACTCCAGGAATTTTTGAACGTGTCAGTGGTGTACTGTTTTTTACAATAATGTTGGCTGTGGTGCCCACTGACACGCCACTGGCCCAATTAGGAAACACGCTGTATGAATTAAACGCGCGGTGCGCCCTTTCTTTGAATTCTGACGGCGCCGGCGTTACTTCCATAAAACTTTGGGCTGACTATGTTAGTGCTGTTACTATAAACTACTTGCATGAACATTTTTAAATTTCAAAAAACTGTTAACAGTTATTTGTAAACATTGTAAACCAAAAGTAATTATGAGCGTATGTAATGTGACGGCTATGAGTGTACATTTTTCAAAATTTGTTAACCAGAATATTTCTTTCAATGCGTGCTCCTGAAGCGATTTGACACGGAAAAGACGATACTATAAGTGTTAGAAAATGTTAATCCATATTTTCAATTTCAACGAAAACCTCCTTGAACTTTTACCAAATTCCTGGAAAGTCGATAAGTGGAACATTGCGCAATCGTCGTGATATGACGCGCGCATCATCGCAGTTCCACAGCTGCTCTATTTCATGGCTTGTCCAGGAATTTTGTAAGTTCAAGGTGGTTTTCCTTGAAGATGAAAATAACTAAGATTGACATTTTCTGACATTTATAGTAATGTCTTTTCCATGTCAAATCGCTTCAGGAGCACGCATTGAAAGAAATAATTTGGTTAACAAATTTTGAAAAATGTTCACTCAAAGCCGTCGCATTACGTACGCTCATAATTATTTTTGTTTTACAATGTTTACAGAGTATTGAAAGTTGAGAGGAGGTGAAAAAGGTATTTTTTACGGATTGATAGATCTTTGAAATTTTGCTCAATGAGTGTAAAATGAATGAATATGCTTCGTACGATTGAGTAATTCATCCGCATGGAAGAATTCAACTCTGGCGCCAAAAGCTGTTGTTCGTTTTTTTACATAAAAAAACTATTTTTTTTAAAAACTTCTGCGGTTTGGTTTTTCTTGTTCGTTACACATATAGGTATATGAAAAAAAGCAGCAGACATTTTCATAGCTCATTTTTTAATTCATAACAAAATATGTAGAATTAGCGATTTTTCGGTAATTTCAAAGTGCTGACAAAATGGCCCTCGACCAGCTGCGTGACTGCTGGCAGCATTTTTTAATACCTCTTGTAAACGACAACACAGTCCAAAAGGTTTTGAGCGGTTTCCGGACCTGTCACCTCACTCATGTGATAGTCATAATGGGCGGTTTTTTAGGCATAAGTCTGGATCTTCACTTCGTTCGCTAGTGAAACTTGGCAGAATGTATGTCCAGGACCATATCTACCGAAATATAAAATCAACAGACGGTTTCCGGATCAGTCACAATCTGACTGGTTTTCAACCCCCCCCCCTCCCCTCCTTAACCTGAAGTAATTCGAAAATGGCGTCTAGGTGACTTGGAGCAACACCAAGAATGATATTTCATACCCAGCAAACGGTTTCCATGTCTGTCAGTAACTCGTATAAGCAGCTCTTCAACTACAATACGGATCCGGGTACCGTATTATATATATATATATGACTTTTGAATCCGGAGCCGAAACCAAACCTCCGGAAATAATGTTTTTCTCAATAAAGGAACGTATATTTCGCGAAAAATAGGACTTAGTCGCCTGCTTCAGGAATGGCTTTCCATTCGAATTGAAAAGATGACAAATCTGTGCTGTTTCTGCTAGTACAGTTTGATATAATCTTGGAATGTCTGGGTAATAGAGTATTTTTTCACGAGCTGACGATCTAATGACACTTCTTTATTTTAAAGATACTAAAACAATAATTCAAAAATTGCCTGTGTTATTTTTTTGGCTCTCACGAATATTTGGATACAGTTATCTGATTCGTTACAAATGCTGAAGTCAATTCATCGCTCTGCGGAGGTTCTTTTTTCTGATCTTGTCGATCAACGTGACTTCAGTGACACTGATGCCAAAAATTTCCATTGGGCTCAGACTTGGGAATGGTTGTTGCGAAAAAAATTCGTATGTATGATCTAAATGCATATTGATAATGATTGAAAATAATATGGGTAAAGCCGAATTTTTTCCTCCAGTTACAGCTTTTTGTGACACATTCTGACTATCTAAAATATACTGAATATACTGAGTAACCATCGAAGTGAACAATGTTGAGCCAGTTAATTCATGATATACTTCGACAGTAGTCTAAGATCTATTCTTATTATTCATTACTACCCTCAATACACTAACATGCTAACTAACTAACTAACTAACTGCTCATTTCATCTTGATACTCACTTGTAGATCACCAGCGATCTGTGAACAACCGAATATCTTCCTTGAAGCGGTAGGAAGGCATCCCAGTAAAAACCGTTAAGTTCTTGTCCACCTTCAACTAATACAGTTTCGTTGTTTCTACCCAACAGCTTTCCAGAAAGATCGCCGATAGGATATTGATCTTGAGTTCCAAACCCTATAAAAATATATTACATAATATGTCAATGTATCAATACTTGAACTTTTAACCGTTCAAATGGATGAATGTTGTTCTTACCGCTGGGAGGTGCTGCATTTATATTAGTATTTAGAGGATTATAAATGAACTTAGTTGTCAAACAGGAATTTTCGTTTCGTCCGACAGACTTGGCAGGTTTGATAGGCAATTCGTGAATTTTGTAGCCTGCCACTGTTGAGCTGTAAACGATGCGAGTTTCTATGTCCCCTCTTGCCGTAGTCAAATTGAAATTCAGGAACGTTGGTTCGAATCTCGTATGTTGAGTCATTCTCACGTCTCCTTTGATGCCTCCCGATTGAATAATCACTCTGAAAGAAATGGAAATGTCAAATGGATGGCGTTATTGGGTTTTGTTATCGCTATAGACAAAGCTGAATAAAATTTATAAATTCAAATGTCTCATTTGAGTTGAGCCTACAGGCTTTTCATATCAGAGGTCCAGGACGAGATTTGAGGAAAATTCTAAAAGATTACTTTGCAAACATGAATTTATATATTCTTTCAATAAAATAGAATAGAATAGAAATTTATTGACCATTTAAGGTACAGGTAGTACATATGGCAAGTCATAATATGTGTTCAATAAATAATTAGGAAAATAATAAAATAAAATTACATATACAAAATTGATTAAAACAAACCGAATAAATCATCAGATGAAAAATACCTATTATAATGAGATGAACAAAAAATTTGAAGCAAATACTCTAAACATTATAGAAATCTCCAATAACCACTACTAAATTATGATAAAGGCCAGAAAAATGGATGCCCATTGAATGTCCAAACGTCCATGGACTCGCTAGAGATGTCCAACGGATGTTCTATTCTGGATAATATGCTTTGTACATTTCGTACTGTACGTCCCTTGGATAATCAGTGGATATTAAATATTTGTCAAATATGAAACATCCATCAAAGAGCGATTTTGGATGTCCATTGTACAATAATCAATCAATAACGTAACGTAACTCATTAGACGTACAGGTACGTCCATTGGACAAACATAACTGTATCAACTTATAATAAAAAAATCATTGTTTATTTGGCACCTATACAAATACGGCCCTGAGAGCTAAATCATTGGTCTTAGAGGATTGGGCCCATGAGAACATTTGATCAGAAACTCAATACCAATAACATATGTAAATTTCAGGCAAATCCCACTGTGGGCCAATTTCCTATGCTATTGTGCGGGGTCCTTTTTGTACAGTAAAAATTGGCTTATAACTTTCGAAATTGATCGATTGCCAAACACCAAACCTGTTCAAAAATTTGTGTAATTTTTGCTCTCATAACATTTTCATCAGACATATTATTGAGATTGTCTATGATTAATATATTTATTCAAAAGGTTCAGATTCTCATTGCCAAACCTGTATTTTAGATCTTCAGCCAAGTAATTTGATAATAGTATAAGAATCACTGTTTTCTAAGTATTTTGCTCTTGAATTAAGCTTTAAAATCAAGAAAATGATCAGTATATTATTGTTAAGAGGCAAGACAAGGAATTTTCAATAAAACATCCAAAGTATTTATCATCTTTCCAGCCTCCGTCAAAATATCATCGAATTCTGAATCAACTTCAGTCCTTCTATCTTCAATAAATTGTAATAGTATTCTGAATTTTCAATTGACTGTTTGCAAATCGTCAATAATATCTTACAAATTAGTTCGTTCGTTAGTTCGAATACTTCCGATAAATAGAAGATTGTTAGAATGAACTGACAGTCGCAAATTGATGCAATCTATTCGCCCTACCGGAAAAAGGTAAGATGAGATTACGATTTATAACACAAGATCCGCAAGTCAATATTGGGTGCATGATTAAGGTAAAAAGCTAATTTTCGAAGGGTGCATATATGATAAGATAAAAGGATACCCACACAGCACTGGACGTCTTAAAGACGTCCAATTTATGTCCATATAATGCCTGAACGTCCAGAGGCATAAAATGGACGTCTTAAAGACGTCTGTTTCGGGATGTCTTAGAGACGTACCTTTACGGACGTCTTCAATACGTCCCGTATTGGTACAGAATGTCGATTTTTTCCCAAATAAGTATTTCTAAAAGGAGCAGTAATTTTCAGTAAAAAGTATATCCGAAAATATCCGACCTTTCCGTAGGTGGAATTTGACAAGTGTCAGTTTTCTACCAATCATCCTCCTCCTCGTCCTTTTTCGACCTCACTCACCAACGATTCCAATTTCCAACAGTTTTTAATTGTTGCGCCGGTCTGTATGTGTTTCGTGGTTTCGTTGAGTCTGGCAGATGTGTTATCAACTTATTAGTTGTTATTGTGTTATATTTCATACGTAATGGCGCTACAGAAATATCATATGCGTGCCAAAAGGCATGACAATTTTCATCCATGTTGACAAAGCCAGTTCAACCGAAATCGTGATGGCGGATAGCGTGGGAAGTGTTGCACTCAGAATGTCACCACTTGAAAATATAAGAGTATGAGTGAAGATGAATTGACGGGTGCAGAAGGCGCAAATGATGTTTTTTTTATTATAAATAATGAAGTGACAGGTATAGACAGTGAAAATGATAATTTTTCCAATGATTCATTAAGCTTCCTGATTCTTCACATTTTTTTGAGAAATAAGTTGTCGTGTTTTTTTTTAATGAGAAAGAAAACTGAGTTATTGATGAACTAAAAGCTACACCAGCATTTATGGCACACTCCAAAAATAAACTGTTTCATAATTTTGTACACATTTATTACAAATTTGCGTCCCAATCAAAAAAAATTTTACAGCCCCCGTTTTCCAGGAAATAGGCGTGGGCTAACTTTTAAGTAAAACTGCACCACGCATTCGGTATTTTTAAAAAACACGCAATTATTGATGTTCAAAATGCTGCTAAAATTTCTTACACATTTATTACAAACCACTGACGTATTGAAAATTCCAAAATTTTCACCCCCTGGGGGTTAAATGCCCCTTATTTATAGAAAATTCCCTAATACATTGGATTCCAACGTGGTCAGTACCAGAATTGATCACAAGATTATTTATAATTTTTGTTCAAACAATCGAAATGTTCAAAATTACAGAATGGACGGCCCCCAAGGGGTGAAACACCCCCAAAAGGGGTGAAACACCCCCAAACTTCTCAAAATTCCTGTTACGTTATCGACCACATTGTTCGTATCTCTAAAATTTCCACAAAACTATAAAAAACTCATTAGAATGTAACGACGTGTTGAAAATTTCAGAATGATGATTTCCATGGGGTTGAACACCCCACACAGCGCATAAACTTATTTCACTGCTTTGCAAAGTGAACGATTTCGGATTTTCGTATTATATCGATGAAGAAATGAATAACCTCTATTGACAGAGCATCAATAGACACCACATTTTTTTGGAAAATTGATCATTGTTGCAAAAAATAATATACTGCTCGCCACGTCAGAACATTAGTATACGTCCATAGCTAGCTTTTTCCACATGGTCGGAAAACTGGAGAACACAAAGAAAATGTTTGAGGGAAAACGCTCCCTGTTTGTTTTTCAATATACTGAACTCGGATGACGCCCAGGTAGCTAGAGCTGCCTCCGTGGTGACGTTAATTGTTGCCGTTAAAGACAGGGTCTTCCATCTGACACTGCAAATGAGCGGCTAGCTTCTGATGTGCCAGAGAGCTATAAGGATGAAAAATATGACTGAAAAGGTTTTTAATTGACTTATTGTGATATTCTAAACCCTCTTACTGCGTGGAATGTGTACATATGATAGCAAAAATAAATATATATATATTGATAATTTATTGAGTAATACAATTCTTTACATCATCCCACACCCTTCCTCGGCGTGTCTTTTGGTGCACACGAAATTCATCAACCACGTAAGTTGATATTTCGAAGAGTGGGCTGTATTAATACATTTTTGTGTTGCAACATGATGGGAAATCCGACTTGAACTGTATGTCATAGAGAATTAAAATTCTTTACATTATCCCACAAGTTTCTACTGCATGTCCTTTGTTGTGCATGGGTTATATCAACCTTAAGAATTGATTTTGATATTGATATTTTGAAGAGTGGGCTGAGTAAATTAATCTTTATGTTGCAAAATGATAGAAAATCATGGAGTAATAAAATTACTTACAGCATCCCACACGCTTCTACTGCGAGTCTTTTGTTGCGCATGGATTTTATCAACAATGAAAATTGATATATTAAAGACTAGAATAGAACTATATTTCTTTCAGTATTAGAATTCTTTACAGTATCCCACATGCTTCTACTACATGTCTTTTATTGCTCATAGACTATATCAACTGAGGAAATTGACATTTTCAAGAGTGGGCTGTGTTAATAAATTTTTGTGTTGCAATATGATAGAAAATGATAGAAAATCTGTATTTTATTGAGTATTAGAATTCTTTACATCAGCTCACACCCTTCCATGGCGTGTCTTTTGGTGCACACGGACTATATCAACCATGGAAACTGACATTTTGAAGAGTGGGCTGTGTTAATAAATTTTTGTGTTGTATTATGATAGAGAATCCGACTTGAACTGTATTTTATTGAGTATTAGAATTCTTTACATTAGCTCACACCCTTTCACGGCGTGTCTTTTGGTGCACTCGGGCTATATCAACCATGCTGATTGATGTTTTGAAGATTGGGCTGCGTTAATAAATTTTTATGCTGCAAAATGATAGAAAATCCGACTAGAACTTGTAACGTCACAAAAGTTCCGTTCCAACTTTCGTCTCATTCTGTTAACTCCTTGTCATCTGGCGATAATGTTTTTAAGTAGGTGCATAAGTTTACTGCTGATCCGCTGCGAGTCTGAACTCTCCAAGTAGTTAATCTAGATAACTGATTAAGGCTGATAGGCTCTCAGGGGAAAAGCCAATATCATAGCACACAAATTCTGTGGAAGGAGAAATCGAATCCGCCTGTCAATTTGAATACAATGTTTCAGCATGTTTATAGAGAGAGAAAGTAGATACAAAAATATGATTGCTCTTATATTTCTGTCATTTATCTCCATCTATCAGCAATATTTAGATACAATGCAAACTACGTCAGAGTATACGTCATTTGTATAAACCAATGAGATTTTAAATATTTAAACTCATGATTACCTATTTAGAAAAAAAAGTCAGAATATTAGACTGCGTAGATATTCCTGCGAAAAGAAGGGCTTTTCGAGCATTTTGCATCAATCTCTGTAACCAGCGAAATCACTTGGCTGACCTCATGGGAAAAATTATTTTTTGAAAATTCTTTGGACTTTCCTATGCATGCTGGTTCTAACAAAATAAATTATTGTTCTAACATAAAACTATTGTTATAACAAAGCTATTATGATAAAGTTATTTTCTATAAATGCTAGGCTAATTTGTTGAAGAGTAGAAGTAAAGTTACTTCAACAAAAGTTAGACAGTTTCTAGAAGATTTGTCTAGGCCTGTACTTATATACAAGCTCAAATGTTCAAGTCAAATGAAACATAATCGAAGCTTCATGCATTGAAGTCTATTCAGGCAAACTCTTTGACGAGCCTTTTCATTTTTGAGTTCAATACAGTTGAACGTATTGATGAAGCCGTCTGGTTGAGTCACCAGAGGATCACTGCGAACCGATCTAGAAGGATTGTTCGCACACGAAGCAGTTGAGGACTTTCGATACCCTAGAAGAGGTTAAGTTCTGCGCGAAGATTATGGTTATTAAACAAACAAACTATTCACTTACCAGTTTTTGAGCTACTATTTCTATACAACCAGCAAGTTACACCCTTCCACAGGTTTGGGGGCCTCTTTTGGTACATATGATTTTTGTGGACAGAGTATCACATGGGATGAGGACACTGAATATGATCACATTTGCTGCAACTTGGTAACGTACAGCTTACAATATTTATCTTTCATCAATCGTCGTGTGGACTTGGTGAGAACGTTTTGTTGCTACGACGAGACTCAGGTGACACAAGCTAAATAGTGCCTTATCATATACAAGTCATAACAAACCCCAAATGTTACTTTGTTGATATTCTTGCATGTACTTTGGTGTCAACATATCCTCATGACAGTGTACCATACGTAAAATAGGTTGAAATTTATATTTACAATATACTTGTGAATCCCTTACAAGGCCTTGTAGCAGGAACAAAAGTATGTATGTATGTGAAACTAGCTCACTAGTAATTTCAAAACTTCTATCTACAACCATAAAATTCGTTTTTGATTTGTTGACAACTTTAGGTTAGGACAAATTTTCAGGTACTGATACATCTGCCACGTTAGGCAACAAACGTTTCACATTTGTATGTTTAGGAGCGTTCAGTCATCCTTGTGTTCCCATATTTACTGAACCGTAATTAAAAATTTTGAGTACACAAACTGATCCGTATTTATTGAATCTCTTCTCAGGTGACAAACCCACACAAGATTATTTTTGTTAATTTTTCTACTGAAAGAGGGAGTTAAGTTTGATAAATGTTAGGCCGATCTTTATTTTTTTAACTTTCAGTGGCGTCCTCCTGACATCTTTTAATTATCCTAATTTTTTACCAAACTAAGTGATAAAAGTGAGTCTTGGTTTAAAAGATATACCACCTCTGATGATTCTTACCCATCTGACCATTATTGCTTCAAATTAAAAAATGAGCTGCCGGAGCAATATAGCGTAACATCTCAAATTTGAGAGGAATAGTTTCAAATTTGACTTAGAGCGTTATAAACTATATTTTTTGCAGTATCAGAATTCTTTACAGTATCCTACATGCTTTTATTGCGCATAGACACTATATCAACTGAGAAAATTGACATGTTCAAGAGTGGGATGTGTTAATGAATGGTTTTGAAACAATATGATAGGAAATCTAACGTGAACTGTTTTTAATTGAGGATCATAATTCTTTACAGTATCCCAAACGCTTCTACTGCGTATTTTTTGGTGCGCATAGATAATATGAACCATGAAAATTGACATTTTTGAAAGTGGGCTGTGTTAATAAATTTTTGTGTTGCAATATGATAGAAAATCCGACTTGATCTGTATTTTATTGAGTATTAGAATTCTTTACATCAGCTCACACCCTTCCATGGCGTGTCTTTTGGTGCACACGGACTATATCAACCATGCTTATTGATGTTTTGAGGAGTGGGCTGTGTTAATAAATTTTTGTGTGGTAATATGATAGAAAATCCGACTTGAACTGTATTTTAATTGAGTATAAGAATTCTTTACATTAGCTCACACCCTTTCACGGCGTGTCTTTTGGTGCACACGGACTATATCAACCATCAACCATGCTAATTGATGTTTTGAAGAGTTAATAAATTTTTATGTTGCAAAATGATAGAAAATCTGACTTGCACTGTATGTCATGGAGTATTAAAATTATTTACAGTATCTCACACGCTTCTACTGCGTGTGTTTTGGTTCGTATGGGTAATATCAACCATGGAAATTGACATTTTGAAGAGTGGGTTGAGTTAATAAATTTTTATGCTGCAAAATGTTGGAAAATCTGACTTACACAGTATGTTATGGAGTATTAAAATTATTTGCATTACCTCACACACTTCTACTGCGTGTGTTTTGGTTCGCATGGATGATATCAACCATGGAAATTGACATTTTGAAGAGTGGGCTGTGTTAATAAATTTTTGTGTTGTAATATGATAGAAAGTCCGACTTGAACTGTATTTTATTGATTATAAGAATTCTTTACATTAGCTCACACCCTTTCACAGCGTGTCCTTTGGTGCACTCGGACTATATCAACCATGCTGATTGATGTTTTGAAGAGTGGGCTGTGTTAATAAATTTTTATGTTGTAAAATGATAGAAAATCTGACTTGCACTGTATGTCATGGAATATTGAAATTATTTACAGTATCTCAAACGCTTCTACTGCGTGTGTTTTGGTTCGCATGGATAATATCAACCATGGAAATTGACATTTTGAAGAGTTGGCTGTGTTAATAAATTTTTATGCTGCAAAATGATAGAAAATAGGACTAGAACTGTATGTCATGGAGTATTGAAATTATTTACAGTATCTCACACGTTTCTACTGCGTGTGTGGGCTGTGTTAATACATTTTTGTGTTGTAATATGATGGAAAATGCTTGGTATAGTAGACTATACGAATTACAAGTCCAAATGGAGTGAAAGTCAAATGGGTCATTACACAGCTATAGCTAGGAGGAGAGACGGAAGCTGGATGAGTTATGACGATCTCAGAAAAACGGATACCAAAGTGGCGACAGAAAATAAATCCTACACTACTTGTATTGGCAAAAATAAAAAAATAATACCAAATAGATTTGTCTGAATCAATCATCGTTGAAATGAATTCGTTTCACCACCACAGATTTCCTGTCATATTGACTATCAAAAATGTATAAATAAATCTCACTCTTTGATATTTCATTTGAGAGAGCTGAAATGGTCCATGCACACCAGAAGACACGCAGTAGAAGCTAGTGGTAAACTGCAAAGAATTCTAAAATTCAATGAAATACAGCTCAAGTCGAATATTTCATCACAGTACTAAACAAAAATGTCTTAACACATCCCACTCTTCAGAATATCAATTTCCATAGTTGATATAATCCATGCGCACCAAAGGAAATGCAGTAGAAACGTGTGGGATATTGTAAAGAATTCTAATACTAAAAGTAATACAGTTCAAGTCAGATTTTGGATCATTTAACAACACAAAAATTTGTTAACACAGCCTACTCTGTAGAATATCAATAAGCATGGTTGATCTGATCCATGCGCACCAAAACACACGCAGTAGAAGGGTGTGGGATAGTGTAAAGAATTCTAACACTAATAAAAAGACAGTTCAAGTCGGAATTTCTATAATTTTGCAACTCATAAATTTATTAACACAGCCTACTCTTCAAAACATCAATTAGCATGGTTGATATAGTCCGTGTGCACCAAACGACACGCCGTGAAAGGGTGTGAGCTAATGTAAAGAATTCTAATACTCAATAAAATAAGAATTCTAATACTCAATAAAATACAATTCAAGTCGGATTTTCTATCACATCACAACACAAAAATTTATTAACACAGCCTACTCTTCAAAATGTCAATTTCCATGGTTGTTATTATCCATGCGGACCAAAACACACGCAGTAGAAGCGTGTGAGATACTGTAAATAATTTCAATACTCCATGACATACAGTTCAAATCAGATTTTCTATCATTTTACAGAATAAAAATTTATTAACACAGCCCACTCTTCAAAACATCAATTAGCATGGTTGATATAGACCGTGTGCACCAAAAGACACGCCGTGAAAGGGTGTGAGCTAATGTAAAGAATTCTAATACTCAATAAAATACAGTTCAAGTCGGATTTTCTATCATATTACAAAACAAAAATTTATTAACACAGCCCACTTTTCAAAATGTCAATTTCCATGGTTGATATAGTCCGTGTGCACCAAAAGACACGCCATGGAAGGGTGTGAGCTGATGTAAAGAATTCTAATACTTAATAAAATACAGATCAAGTCGGATTTTCTATCATATTGCAACACAAAAATTTATTAACACAGCCCACTCTTGAAAATGTCAATTTCCGTGGTTGATATTATCCATGCGCACCAAAAAATACGCAGTAGAAGCGTGTGGGATACTGTAAAGAATTATGATCCTCAATTAAAAACAGTTCACGTTGGATTTCCTATCATATTGTTACAAAACCATTCGTTAACACATACCACTCTTGAACATGTCAATTTCCCCAGTTGATATAGTCTATGAGCAATAAAAGACATGTAGTAGAAGCATGTGGGATACTGTAAAGAATTATAATACTGAAAGAAATATAGTTCTAGTCGGATTTTCCATCCTTTTGCAACATAAAAATTTATTAACACAGCCCACTCTTTAATATATCAATTTTCATTGTTGATAAAATCCCCCTAATAGCACACTATGTCCCAGGGACGTCCCTATTTGGTACAAATCATGTCCGAATGTCCGGGACTTAAAATCATTGTCCATGGGACGTCCGATTCAGTGCATTTTCATGAATTTCCCCAAAGGACTTCCTATGGATGTCCCAATCGGTACATCGTATAAAACGTCTCTGCGAGGACGTCTTTGGGATATCCTGGGTCGGATATATTTTGTAATGTTTACTAGGACATCCATCGGACGTCCTTGTTAGTAAGTATTCTGGCATGTTTTTGAAAGGACGTCCCATGGTTGTCCTGGTACGGGACATTTAGGAACATCCCGCATGAATGAATATTGGACGTCCCAATTGGTTAATCTTAGAATATCTCCCTGCGAGGACTTCCTTGGGATGTCCTGGTTCGGATATATTTTGTAGTATTTTCTAGGATATCCATTGGATGTCCTGGTTGGCATGTATTTGGCATGTCTTCGAAAGGACTTCCTATGATGGTCCTGGTACGGGTACATTCTGGAACGTCCTTAATGGATGTACATCGGACGTCATCCCAATCAGTGAATTTCAGAAAATGTCCCAGCGAGGACTTCCTTGGGATGTCCTGGATTGAACATTTCTCGGAATGTTTCCTTGGTGCATCCATCCAAAGAATACATCCCAGCTAGTGGTTTTACAGAAGAGGTATAAAATGGATCGCATATTTACAATAGGGCTAAACATTACAGCGAAAACAACCAATCTGAAATAAAACCCTTTTCACTATCATTGAGGTAATCAGGGGCCATATTCTCGAGTTTGTACTTATGCCAATACGATTCACTGTTTCACAACAATGAAAATAAAAAATGTATGTTTGTCTCTCTAGTTCGTATACGGATTGAAACCGAACAATTCCTCTATGTATGGATTCCGTGCAAGTTGTTTTCTGTTTTGTGTTCTGTGTTCAAGTGAAGTGTTGACGAATTGACAGTTGAGTATTTTCCAGCTATGGCGGCTTTTCTATCGTCTTTTGTGATTAATTAGTTTAGTGACTGTTCTGTAAGTTATTTTGTGTTCATTCAGTGTAGTTATATCTTTAAATGAAAATAAAAGTTTTGTTGTACTATTCAATAGTTATTACTAACCTATTCAACACTGTTTTGAAAAAGATGTTTCCGTAAGACATGTAGAGTTGTGTGTATCCTTTAAACATGTATAAAACCGAATTGAATGACTCTGGAAGAGTGCTAAGCTTACCTAGTAAGTAAATCTGGTTCCATCCAAATTGTTATCTCCAGGAATCCACAACAATATCATAATCTTAGTCCTGAAAGAGATGTAGGAACAAACACATGTGATAATTCTGCACATCCTAAGGACGTCCCAGATGTACTTTCGATTGATGTAATTCGGGGACGTCCAATGAACATCCCAGGTGGATGTCGATTGAATATCCTCATAGATCGTCCAATTTTGGTGAGAAGTAGAAACATTGGTACTTCCCACGGATGTCCCATGGACATCCGCGGTACCAATACTGCACGTCCTAAGGACGTACCAATATTGCACGTCCTAAGGACGTCCAAGATGTACTTTCGATTGATGTAATTCGGGGACGTCCGATTAACATCCCAGGTGGATGTCCATTGGATATCCTTATAGAACGTCCAATTTTGGTGAGAAGTCGAGACATTGGTGCTTCCCACGGATGTCCAATGGACGTCCGCCGTACCAATACTGCACGTCCTAAGGACGTACCAATAGTGCACGTCCTAAGGACGTCCAAAATGTACTTTCGATTGATGTAATTCGGGGACGTCCGATTAACATCCCAGGTGGATGTCCATTGGATATCCTTATAGAACGTCCAATTTTGGTGAGAAGTCGAGACATTGGTGCTCCCCACGGATGTCCAAAGGACGTCCGCGGTACCAATTTTGTACATCCTAAGGACGTCCCGAATGTCCTGAGAGGATGTCCTATGGATTACCATCGGACTTCATGGTGCTATTAGGGCCATGCGCAACACAAGACACGCAGTAGAAGCGTGTGGGATGCTGTAAGTAATTTTAGTACTCCATGACATACAAGTCAGATTTTCTATCATTTTGCAACATAAAGATTAATTTACTCAGCCCACTATTCAAAATATTAATATCAATATCAAAATCAATTCTTAAGGTTGATATAGCCCATGCACAACAAAGGACATGCAGTAGAAACTTGTGGGATAATGTAAAGAATTTTAATTCTCTATGACATACAGTTCAAGTCGGATTTCCCATCATGTTGCAACACAAAAATGTATTAATACAGCCCACTCTTCGAATTATCAACTTACGTGGTTGATGAATTTCGTGTGCACACACAGACACGTTGTGGAAGGGTGTGGGATAATGTAAAGAATTGTATTACTCAACAAATTTTCAATATATATTTATTTTTGCTATCACTTGTACAGATTCCACGCAGTAAGAGGGTTTAGAATGTCACAATAAGTCAATTAAAAACCTTTTCAGTCATATTTTTCATCCTAATAGCTCTCTGGCACATCAGAAGCTAGCCGCTCATTTGCAGTGTCAGATGGAAGACCCTGTCTTTAACGGCAACAATTAACGTCACCACGGAGGCAGCTCTAGCTACTGGTCGACAAGCCTAAGAATGCCTCCGAGAATTGGTTGCGCAGTAGACACAACCCTGGAGTGGGGCAGGAGCTCAATCGCTCTACATTATTCAAGCAGTTAACGTCGTGAGTGTACAGTCAGTGGAATAAAATTATTGTGGCGTTATTCTGATTGTGTGTTGAATAGGCCGCGGGCATCTGACGTCACATGACAACTGTCAATCAGCCTGCTGGACAAACCGTATTTGAATAAACAACAATGGTAATTTAATGATATTATAATGGCAATTCTGAGAAGATTAAAGGTTTACTCTTAGTATACCTGAAAGAGGGGAACGTAATTTGATATTGTAATCAGTATTCTTCCTGATTGCAATGAGATTGTTTGTGATATGGCTGATAAAAGTGGTTATTTCAACACGTTGTCTAAGGATGTCCAGAAGAGATATTTACAAAATGTTCTGAACATACCGTTGCCCATTTCAACTTCTCAGAAGTTGAATTTGCTCTTCTAGTTGCCTGAATCCATAATTCACGTCTCTTTTCATCAAGAGGATTAATATTTTTTCTATTGTCGAAAACAGAAGGAGTCGATGGAATGAAACCTTATCTCTGCCGCTTCTACTTCCGCATTTCACAATCGCGCAAAATAAAGGCATTATCGAGAGTTTTTATTCTGAAATATGACATAAATGCACAATGAGTATTTGTAGATCCGTTTGTTTGTCCAGCAGGCTGGATTGACAACTGTCATTTACTGTCGTCTGTCAGATATGCCCGCGGTCTATTTGAAATCCTTGTGTTGTGGTTGTGTTGTGTATAGTTTTGAAATATTATAAGATAGGTTATAGTGTAGTTTGTTGTGTTTGAAAATGCCTTCAAAGAGTAAAGTGAGAAATAAGATTCTGAGTGGACAAAGTAGGGAAATTGTCAGTAATGTCATCAAATTTATGCAGGCAGAAGCAATGATAGGTGAAGGTTCAAGAACGAGTTGCTGCCGCAACGGGAGTTTGTGTTAGAAGCATTAGGAAAATTAATTCAGAAATGAATAAAATTGAAAAAGGTGAAATGGAACAATTCTCAACTCCAAATAAAAAGAGAAACAAAAAATCAAAAGTTACCATGGACAATGCTGATTTGGCTGTGGACAGAGGTCAGGTGATATTGTTAGTCAACTTCTGTAAGTATGTTCCTCGTGTTCTTTATTATATTTATTTACCTATTTCTGATATTGTGTGGCGATGCATTCTTTTTCTAGTCGTACTTTATTTACAGTTATGGCTTCGGGAAAATTATGCAATTTTCATAAACGGTCCAGTGATCACAGACAATTATATTATTCGAACAGTTCATCAGGAATTAATGAAAATTCAGATAAGAACCTACGTTCCTACGTGTTGCAGAAAAATTTCTCTCCCGATTGTACATTCCGATGATAACCAGCCGTAAACAGTAGTCGATCTTTGTCGCACATCTACTCACGCTTTCTATCGTTTGCGCATCTCAGAGGCATCCTTACGCTTGTCGACCTGTACCTGGGCGTCATCCGAGTCCAGTATATTGAAAAACAAACAGGGAGCGTTTTCCCTCAAACATTTTCTTTGTGTTCTCCAGTTTTCCGACCATGTGGAAAAAGCTAGCTATGGACGTATACTAATGTTCTGACGTGGCGAGCAGTATATTATTTTTTGCAACAATGATCAATTTTCCAAAAAAATGTGGTGTCTATTGATGTTATTCATTTCTTCAACGATATAATACAAAAATCCGAAATCGTTTACTTTGCAAAGCAGTGAAATAAGTTTATGCGCTGTGTGGGGTGTTCAATCCCATGGAAATCATCATTCTGAAATTTTCAACACGTCCGTTACATTCTAATGAGTTTTTATAGTTTTGTGGAAATTTTAGAGATACAATGTGGTCGATAACGTAATAGGAATTTTGAGAAGTTTGGGGGTGTTTCACTCCTTTTGGGGGTGTTTCACTCCTTGGGGGCCGTCCTTTCTGTAATTTTGAACATTTTGATTGTTTGAACAAAAATTATAAACAATCTTGTGATCAATTCTGGTACTGACCACGTTGGATTCCAATTTATTAGGGAATTTTCTATAAATAAGGGGCATTTAACCACTAGGGGGTGAAAATTTTGGAATTTTCAATACGTTAATGGTTTGTAATAAATGTGTAGGAAATTTTAGCAGCATTTTGAACATCAATAATTGCGTATTTTTCAAAAATACAGAATGCGTGGTGCAGTTTTACTTAAAAGTTAGCCCACACCCATTTCCTGGAAAACGGGTGCTGTAAAAATTTTTTTGATTGGGACGCAAATTTGTAATAAATGTGTACAAAATTATGTAATAGTAGTGTGCCATAAATGCTGGTGTAGCTTTTGGTTCATGAGTTATTGGTTTCTGAAAATTGATCAGGAAAAATTGTGAGGTCAATTGCTCAAAATTTTGGTTATAAAGAATGCGCTGATCAATTTATCTTTACTAATACTCTGATATTTTCAAGAGGTGACATTCTGTTTGCAATACTTCCCACGCTATCAGCCATAACGATTTCGGTTGAATTGCCTTCGCCTTCGCCAACATGGACGAAAATTGTCATGTCTTTAGGCACGCATATAATATTGTTGGTTTTATTATGATTCCACTTGTATTTATTGGTTATGTACATCCTACCAGAAAAAAAAACTTATCCAACTGCAAAACTGTTATTAACGATAGGTGATACAGTTTTTTTTTTGTTGAGAGGTAAAAATTTTCAAAATCTGAAAAACTAAAAATTTTATTTTTTTATAATTCATCAATGTCTATTATTGTTCTAGGTGCCAGTGAGATTTTACAGAGTTTTTACAGATCGGAAGGAAACTGGAGGGAAACATTTTCAGTCGTATCTGAGGAGAGCAGGAGATCGTAGGAAGTATAGTAAAAACAAAAAGTTATAGATAAAACAAAAAGTTATAGAATATAATTCAATAAAATTCCTACAATTTTGTTTTTTCAATTTCATTTCAAACCTGCAATATACTGAATATTAAAGTCTCTTTAATGTCCAGAAAAGGGTCCATTCATGCCAAAATTAGACATAAACTAGACATTCGAGAGATGTCTGTAAGACGTCCTGATTATGTCCACATGGACATCTTGAAGACGTGTTTAGACGTCCCATTTTGTAACAATGTACGTCTTAACGACGCCTTTAAGATTTTACTGGACGTCTTGGAGACGTCCCGAACATCTTAGGGTGGACGTCTTGAAGACGTTTTTAAGATGACTTCATGCTGTGTGGGTAAATTGGGGTTGGATTACGGATTACAACCATAGAAATATGAAGGGTCCAGTGGAAAAACGATGAGGTTCCAGTTTTTTAAAATTTGAGAAAAGCGAAATCTAATGTAGGAGTCTCAACGTTTTTCCACTGTGCTGCCTACTTTCGACCGCTTTTTTTATGGAATCTCATTGTTTGTCCCCTGTAAGGTTTGATATGTTGATACTTCATACTACAAGCTAACAGATGCCGCTAAAATATCGATTTCGG
Organism: Chrysolina oricalcia; assembly: GCA_944452925.2. Taxonomy (NCBI): domain Eukaryota; kingdom Metazoa; phylum Arthropoda; class Insecta; order Coleoptera; family Chrysomelidae; genus Chrysolina; species Chrysolina oricalcia. Next base: position 25,682,421 of record OX101828.2, on the reverse strand, counting down.
AAAAAAAATGGAACCTCATCGTTTTTCCACTGGACCCTTCATATATTATATTATATACTTACTCTAGAATGCTAATCCCCATGTCAAAAGTGTTGTTAAAAGTTCAGGCTAGTCCACCATGCGCATGCGCGTCATTAGTGATTTTTGTAACAGGCCCGGTTTTAGTAAAATATTATGGTACTTGTGAAGATTAACAAACGTTAATTCTGAATCTCGGAGAATAAGGTTGGAAACCTCATTGTACTTATACCTGCTATTTGTATTTAGCCGATTTGAATACATCTTTTCACATATTTATGATCCCAAATATTTAGCGAACGCCATCAAAAAGTAGGGTACGGTTATTATATAATTATTTATCGCTCTGAAGCGACTGATTTTTGGTATCGCATTCACTTTTCAACTGTAGTTATAAAGTAGTTAAACCCAACAAAAAACTACGGAACCACCCCAAATCGTCGAATTTCAAGGAAGCACTGGATTGGAAAATAAATTGAAAGTACAAAAAACTATGAAAATTTATTTCAGCTAATATCATGAATAATTTCAACCCAAATTGGATTTATTGAATTGGATGCTTGGAAGCTCGATGTTTTTTTTCTAGATCGATTCATGACAAAATATGCAACTACATTCATTTAAATCATTTGAAGAGATTAACATGCCATTTCTACGAGTATTTCTTGTTGTATTACCGTAGTGCAATTTCCACAGAGGGGGTGCATGAATAAGTGAGGTCAGAAGCATTTTCCGTATCATCAAAGAAAATCACTTCCATATATTGACAATACTTTTCTGATGCGATTCTGCATGTTTAGTACTTTTTGTCGGAATATAGAACTCACAATATTAGCGGTGTGGCTGAACTTCGAAATTTGTTTGCAGAAAATTGTATCCCTCGCACCATGCATACTTACGCAGACACAGTACTGGAACTGGGTTTCAAATTATTCTATTGCTATAAATATTCATGAGGAAAATGTCTGCAGCAAATTACAATTTTCTTACTCAAATGTTCTACTGGGGTCTCTTCTTAAAGACAATAAGGTAAAACTTCCGTTACACTGAGCATTTGAATTTCAAAAAATTTTTGGCGGTCTCAAGTAATTTCGGAGATACGGGCCATTTTTTGAATGATAACTGGCATTTTCTAGCACACGTTTCTTCTTTGAAAAACACACTCAAATGCCCCTTATTTTCACCAGTACAAAGTACACACCCTAATTCACCAGTTTTATACTTTTTTTTTTCATTGAAAACAGTTTTTTATCAACAAATTCTAGCTTCTTTTACCAACTACAAAATCAACAAATTCATACTGTTTTGTTTAGTGACTATCTGTCATGTCAGATGTCAGGTTGGTAACAATGGAAATGACGTAAAAGCGAAGCTAATTTTGCGACATTGCCAATGAGATTCCAGAAACATTCACGTATTACATGGAATATTTTATTGAATGAGTATGAAAAATTTGTTGATATAACCACTACACTTTCCCATCAACACTTCAACTGCACATTTGAAACAATGGTACTTATAATGTTTTTAAATGACTAGCAAAATTTAACACAAACATCTAGAAGATGTTGCTTTTCATGATTATTATGGTAACAAAATGAGTTGCATTTAGACATCAATGTTACCACTTAGTGATGCCAAATGTTATGAATTGTTCACAATTTTCTTCTCGCTAGTGTCCTTTTGAGCATAAAATGTGAAGAAAATTGCAGAGCACATTAACATCAATTTTGGTTTCATTGCGATTTTGTCGGTATAGAAGGAATTAGGTTGGTAACAAAATTGATCATGACATCACCATCACGACACAAAATGGCCAGAGTTGTTTGTCGAGTCGAGAGTCAAGTAGAATGTGTATTTGGTTAACGCCATCCTTTAAATATTCTATAGATACTTCTGATAGTGTGTAGTGTTCTGTTTGATTCTTTTTATTTAAATACTTAAATCAACTGTGTTTATTAACATTGGTGAAGTTGTTAATGCTGTGACACGTAACTATTCAATGCAATGAAAGAGTTGTATTTCGTGTAGTTAAATTTATTACAATCGCAAAGCGCTTTCGGCCGTTACGCCTGCAAGTAAGTAATAATGGAGATAAAGAATAAGAAAGTTTAGAAATTTTGAATTACTTACTCGTCAAGTATTTATACAGCAGTCTTATAAAAAGTCGACATAACCATCGATAACCGTATGTCCGTTCAAACCAATGATGGTTATGTCGACTTTTTATAAGACTGCTGTATAAATACTTGACGAGTAAGTAATTCAAAATTTATAAACTTTCTTATTCTTTATCTCCAATATTACTTACTTGCAGGTATAGCACTGATGATGGCGTAACAGCCGAAAGCGCTTTGCGATTGTAATAAATTTAACTACACGAAATACAACTCTGTCATTGCATTTCATTAACATTGCCCCATTATTATTTCTACTAAGAACTGTATCCCTTCAAGGACTGGAACGGTGAGTAGAAAGGTGGAAAGGTAAATTCAGTGATTTACAGAATTCGGCATTTTCAGGATAGGTACTGATTTCGCCGCAAAGAAAATGCTGTCCAGAGGATTGAAGTTGAATTATAGATTTTTCTATATTTCTGTATATTGTTTTTTATGATTTGGGCAGTTTTATAATTTTTTTTGTTTGTGGCAAGTATACAGTGTGTCCCACTTACCATGCTCAGCATGGGTATCTTTTTAATGGTAAAAGATACGAGGTCGGTTAGATGACACCAAATGTAAAGTTTATCAAGGCCAACTATAATGTGAGAAAATATTTTGATAAAATCTATTTGTTTTTGTTTTATACGCAAATAACTGATTTTGATCATTTTCATGTCTCTTTATTGCAAGTGAATTTTGACCCACTTCTGGCTTCCTAATAACTTGAAATTTGGCAGATGTTCATAATTCCAGTGACAATGCACTATGGAATTTTTATTGAAATAAAAAATGGCGGCTCCTCCAATATGGCGGACGAGATTTGTGATTATGGTCCGATTCCATTCAAAATTGGTATGTGGGGGTTTTTGAGGTCGGAGATCATGATTTTTTTGTTAAAATTTATAAATTCAAGATGGCCACTTAAAAATAGTTCTTGTTTTTGTATAAATGACGATAACTCCGTTGTTATCAACAAAAAACTATTACTGTGACATATCATCTGTAAGATAAAAAAGAGTTATTCATAACTGAGTGATTGTGAGCTATAACCTACATTTGAAAAATAAAAGTTGGTATTGATATCTCAAATTCTAGAAGAGTTGGTATAAATTTCATATTTTTTTCGAAATCTCTTCGAAAAACTGCCATGAGAATGTGAAATTCCTATTCGAATATTTTCATAAATGAAGAAGTTACGGAGGAGACATGAAAATGATCGAAATCTGTTTTTTGCGTATAAAACAAAAACGAATGGATTTTATCAAAATATTTTTTCACATTATAGTTGGCCTTGATAAACTCTACATTTGGTGTCATTTAACCGACCTCGTATCTCTCACCATTAAAAAGATACCTATGGTGAGCATAGTAGGTGGGACACACTGTATACTACGGAATCAACTCACGCATTTGTTTTCTAGCAATCCATTCCATATGAACCGTAATTCATTAGTAAGAATGATAACATTGAGGTATAATTTTTATTTATGATGAAATATGGTGAGCTTTGTGTTATTCTTGACATACAGGAGAATCAGAAAGTGAAGCGCATTTTTGAATAAGTACCAGTCCTTTAAATTTCACATTGTTACATCGAAAGGGTCTCAATGTGCATTCGATTCCGAAGTTTAAATGGAATGTCACATTGGGCTAGTTTCGAGTCACATTTTGCATCACATTTTGATGTCTCGACATGACCAACGGGGCACCGAATAGACGTTTATGCGATAATAATGGAAGTCACTTTGCGATTCACTGGTGTGATCTGAAACATGAATGTGAATCCAACTACCATCTCTGAGACCATTCTGTATTGACTGGGTTATCTCACAGCTTCTTTCATAACAAAGTAGCCAGTATTGATATGTTTTATTGAATCAACAACAACAATGAGTCTTAATAACTTTATAAGAGTACAATGCGACGTTGTCAGATTCCCTAAAATTCCTGCATACTGAATACGGTAGTGTTTTGGGATCACTTCTAATTATATTTCATTCAAATGATTTCACACTGTTTTTTTATTTTGAATTTGTTAACTTGATTGCGGATGTTGCATTATTGCCAAGCAGTGATAACAACATAGAAGTGGCAAATATTCAAATATGGGCAGCCAGATATATCAATCTTACCAATAATAATCAAGCAATTGAAATAGTAACGAGAAATAATCATCTGCATGGGATTCCAGGTGAAAAATACTTTATCGTGTGACGAACATTTTGATCCTATTAATGAAAACAAAATCGAAAAAATTGGTAAACTACACTGACTACTGTGCCTCTGTCCTATATCTTTTCCATTTAAATAAATCATCTCAACTTCAAAATTGTGGTATAGGGATTATTTTGAATTGCGTGGTTATACTCCTATTAATGTTATGCTGAATGATTTCATTTAAAAATCCATTTTCCAAATACTGTTTTATATCACCATGATATTCGTGTACAAAATATTAAACAATATGGAACCATCTTACTCAGAGACGTATATAATTTTTCATCATGATATTCACCACCATCTGAGCATGACAAAAACACCATGAACCCTTTGTTTTTCAAGAGTTTCTATCAGTTAAATAAATTACCAACAGTACATTTTCAATTATGAACTGAGGAAATTTGTTTTAAATGTAATATAATACTTATTAACGGTTTCTTACACACAATTGCCATTTTAGGAATTTTCATTTTCTGATGTTGGCATTTTTTTATATTTTTTTTTTTATTTCAATACTAGCGAACTTTTTTTTATAAAGATATCCCATTTGAATAAATCTCTGTATATCTGTATCAATGTCCACAACGATGTGTGTCTTGAATTATCAGAAAAAATACTAGAGATGGTATCCATTTACAGAAACTGCAAAGTTGGGCGATTTAGAGCTCTTCAAATCATAACATTTTTCAAAATATCCTAGGATCGAAGTTTATCACCATACAATTCGAAAAGGTCTTCATAGAAGGTATATTGCAGATTGCAGTATTATATGAAATATTAACAGACTCACCTTGTGTGTATAGGATGGTCATATCTTATTTTGGCACACCCCAAGAAGACATCAGGATGCTTTTGTTCGAATAGTACCAGATATAGTCTTCTTTGAGGGCCTGTCAAATCACTAGGGAGCAGAATAAGCTCGTCATCCCTATAGAGCGTTTTAAACTTGTACTTGTTATAATCCGTGGACACTTTCACTTTTCCCACTCTGGAATCAATATCGCCAATGCCCTTTCCAGCACCCTTTGCGTCTGGATCAAATACCAACTGGAGAATGTTGCAGTCGTTTCTATCGTGATCTGAATCCAGAATATCGGTCACGTAAATTTTCCAGAAATGCTCGGAATATCGCGAGAATTTTGTGAAGTTTTCCTTGTTGCTTACGTGGTATAAGTCAGTGGTGATCAGCATGTCGGTATGGTTGTCTTTCGTGGAGAACCACCTGAAGTAAACATTCCCAGCTATGGGAGTGCTGAACTTCGCCACCGCGGTTTTTTCCTTTCTTCTATCTGCCATCGTCAGCGAAGAGCATATTGTACTTCCAGTCTCGAGATTCTTCAGCAGGAGAGACTTTCCATAAAGACCAAGTGGTCCATTTATCCTCAACTCCTTCGTTGTGTACTCTGTCGTTTGGTTGTCAGGAAGTATGAGGTAGCCGAAAGTGTCTTCTAGGTTTATGATCTCTTTTCCCAGCCTGGTGCCTTCGCAGCGGCTTTCTGGCTCGGTGTAATCGACAGGAAACTCCACAACGTACCAGGACCATGCTTGGTTGGGATATTCCAAGGTCGTTGTCAGGTCGGTGGATATTTTTATTTCGTCCTCGATTTTTGTGAAGTTGATGGTGCCGTGGAGGCCTTGGTCCGAGATGTAGCTGACGAGTTGGAAGGAGGTAGCTGGGTTGATGCCTGGAACGGAAAAGAATGATGTAGGTACCCATACAATAGATATAAATACTTTTCGAAGGCCGACAATTGATGCAAAATTTATAAATAAGGCACTACGTGCATTACAAATTTCAAAATTTGTATGAATACAGTTATAAAGTCGAGAAAAACGCATAGTCGAATTTCAAACTAATACAGATATCAAAAAATCAAAAATGGAATAGTGGACGCCTATATGTTGTCACAAACAATAAAAACAAATAGTATTTTCCCCTTTTAGCACAGAAGCATTTACACTATTAGACGCTCGTTTTGATAACGAAGTCATCTTCATCAGTGGTTTTCAATTAATTAATAACGATGAGTTATTATACAGGGTGGCCCAAAGAAAACTTTCCATCCGGATTCCCTAGCTCGCACAAGTCTTTTGAAGACTTCTGAGTCCTGTCCTAAGGGTGCAGTCGGTTGACGGAAAGAACAAATTTTAGAACAATAAATTTTTTATATTGTATTTCAATTATCTACAATTATTTTCATAGGAGCAACCAAATTGCTCTATTAGTTTTCATTTTATAAGTAAAACAATTTCAAAAAACAAGTTTTTTGTTATTTAAATGTTTATAACAAATTAATAAATGACAGTGGCGACTCAAAAAAATAACAGAATATAGCTACCATCCATGTGATGGTACAGTCTGTAATGTGTAGTATACAAGTTGATTTTCTTATTCTTCATTATCGTTGAGACATACCCATTTCGTGCATTACGTGTTAATTTTTTATATAGATACTCTGAAAATAGGTATAATGATTAATTTTTTTTTGTGTAATTTACATTTATCATATCACTTCTACCAAATAATTTTTATTCTGATCGAACGTCATTAATGAACTTTATGAATCAACTTTCTTCCTGAAAAAAGTTGTGAAAACTCGCAAAAATTTAACCGAAAAATAGTGAAAAACATCGGACCATCGAGTAATTTAATTTCAAATAATTTAACCCCCTCCTGTCGCCCCTGAATGGTAGATGTAGAACGCGTAGGAATTCGGAAAATAATTGTCCGACGGTTCCGGACGTGGAAAATTTCGTCTTAACAAAAAAAGTCTGTCGGGGACTCGACCCACTTTTTCTCGAAAACTTGAGAAAATAAAATGGGAAAAATCTGTAAAAATAGTGAACGTTGGACCCTTCTGACGGCTAGATAGAGAACGCGTAAGAATATCCAACAGTTTCGGACGTGTAAAACGACGAAAACGAATATCAGTCGGGGAGCTCAGACCCCCTCCTTTTGAAATAAGTTGCGAAAACTCGCGAATATAAAATTTAAAAAATCCTTTAGGTAAATAGTAAAAACATCGGACCATCGAAGGCTGGATGAAGAACGCGTAGGAATTCGGAAACATTTCCGACGATTCCGGGCGTGGAAAATTACGACGTAAAAAATATGTCTATCCAATTCGAAAAAAGTTGCAAATCCTCACGAAAAGAAAATTGGGAAAATCCGTCAAAATTGAAAATTGAAACAGTGTTGAAACTTTAATTTTTTTATCTCAGGTCTGGACTGAAGATATTTCATACCAACTATAGGAGAATTTTAAATGTCAAAAATGTATTCCTGAAAATCATATGGATATATAAATATGCTTTCTGCAAATCGTTCATGTCCTTTGAGAATGGCCCCAGCGCCGGGTTCGCTGGTGGAACCTGTCGTTGAAGGGCCTGATAAAAATGACCAGAAAGGCCCATAACGAAGCCATTAAGGATGGCAACGAGGATGCTTGGTTATTAACATGGATTGTTATCAAGTATCGGTTACATCAATTAAAAAAACATTTTTTGGTATCTTTAGGATAATTACAAATAGTGATGACAGAAACAGTTACAAAAAGTTTAGCATATCCGTCCAGGTGGTCAAAAAATCAGGTTTTAGAATGAGCTGAACTACTTCCATTATTGTTGTGATTGTTAAAATTGTTTTTTCCGTTAACCAGCTGTCATCTCATTACGAACGGCAGCCCTCAGAAGTCGAAACTTGTGCGAGCTAAGGGTAAACGAGGTCTTACCTTTTTACGTTCGATTCCTAGCACTTTCTCGGGCCATCAGAAAAATGTCTGCAGTCGCTAGGGTTTGAACCTTTGACTGGCAGCCAAATTGATTGAAACAATGTCGCTCTAACCACTCGGCTACTTAGCCCCGTTCGTATATATTGTTCGTATATCCTGTTTTAGTGTATTTTGAAATTTGGAGAATGAGTGTATCAATGGTTTCTCCTGAAGAACCCTTCGAAAGATCTTTAAAACGAAGTGGTTTTTTTTCAATAGGTGGCGCTAGTTGTGACATGAATTACGTACATATTAGATAAGATCAGATTTTTCATTGGTCAGATAATTACACCTCAGTGTTTTGAAACGTCATCAATAACAATGATTACAACTACAACACCGAGAGAAGAAGGTTACAAAATGAGCTAAGAAAAAGTAAAAGAGCCAGCTGGAGGTCTAACTGTGAGAAAATGCACTCCTTAAAGAAACCAGATGGGACATGGACAATTTCCTTCTAAGATTCGCTCAGATATCTGCTAGAGGTACACTTCCCGGGCTGTGTCGAAGACGACCAACGGGCTTTGCCGACGTAGCAGGTAACCCATGGAGACTGTCAACTGGCAGAGAGGGGCGGTACGTCCGATGCCATAGCCCGGACAGTAAACGAGTTCTATTCATATGAGGCAGCAGGACCTGACAGAATTTTCCCAGCAATGCTACAGAGGGGCCTGGAACTTCTTACCCCAATCTTGGAAAGGATATTTTGGTCCAGTACAGTGCTGGGTACGTTCCAAAGGTCTGGAAGTCAGCAGGAGTAGTATTTGTCCCCAAGGCGGAGAAAACAGACTTCACAATAGCAAAGACCCATCAGCAACACCGTTCCCGCTTGAAACGCTGGAAAATGTGGTGGACACATTCCTGTTGGAGAGGTCCCTAAAGATGAGCCTCAGGAAGATCGGCTGAATCGGCCCTTCACGAAAGGACAAGGTTCACAGAGAGAGAGAGAGAAGACTTACGAGGATTTCGCGTAAGGGTGCAATCGGTTGAAGGAAATAACAATTTTAAACAATTTTTTTAACATTAGAAGTGTTTTTTGATGTGGCAGGCGTATTTGACAAGACAAAGTCAGCGACTATAAGGGTAGCACTAAGGGCCAGAGGAACGCCTCACTCATTGGGTCGGCTGGGTTGTATCGTTGCTTGTGAGGAGAAAGGTCGAGATATATTTAGGAGACATCGGAGTGGAATATGAAGTGGCGGAAGGGGAAGGGGCTGCCCTCAGGGAAGCTGCCACTCTCCCCATCTATGGTGCTTAGTCATGGACGAACTCCTGGGTAAACTCACAGATGAGGCACAGGCATATGCGGACGATGGAGTTGTCCTAATCTTCTGTACGATTCATCGGAGTCATTATATCTGTTTTCGTCTTTTTTCCTTCCTTTGGTGAACAGGATTATCCTGTTCGAATGAAGGAAAAAAGACGGAATCACCTATCACCTTTGGACAAGAGCTGGAGCTAGTCCAGCAGGTCAAATACCTGGGGGTGGTTCTGGACTCTAAACTTTCATGGAGGCCACATGTAGATTGGATTATTCAAAATTCGGTAGCAAAATGGCAACTGTGGAGAATCGTAGAAAGCAATTGGGGCACCAAACCAGAGATCATGCGCCAGCTCTTTACGACAGTAGTAGGACCAAATATCCATTATGGGTCAGCCGTGTGGTGGACAGGCGCACAAAGCAGCAGAATAGGCAGAAGACTTAGCAAGATCCAGCGTTTGGCCCTGTTTGGCAATAACGGATACAATGAGAACTACTCCAACTGCAGTATTGGAGGTACTGCTGAGGCTGCCACCGCTTCCTGTCTGAATCCAGAAGGATTTGACTTTGAGGATGCGGGACTCGGCAGTCTGGGTAAACAAAGGAGCGATGATTGGTCATGCGGAAATCGCAAAGTGGGCGGAGCAAGAAATTCCGATATCCCGATATCCCTCAGAGTGAAAAGTACACATGATACACTGCGATGGGATAGAGAGTTTACTCTCACTATTCCGAGCAGAGAACGATGGCGAAGAAATACGTTGGAGTTTCGCTCAGGAAGCCTTTTATTTCATTCGGACGGTTTGCGTTGACTGACAAACAGGCTTCAGGTGCAGGCATATACCTGGAGGGGAGAAATGTACGAGAAAGCTACGCTTTGGGTAGATATGCAACAGTTTTTTGAGTGTTTGCCATTCTAACCGTAGCTACGAGACGAGAGGTGAAAGAAGGGCACGAGTAGATCATTTTCATCTGTTCCAATAGTCAGGCACCAGCATGAGTAGAAATTGTCTGGGCGCATAGTGTTGGATCCTTAGTGGAAAAACGTTATCTTCGCCAAGGTAAACCAGAGAAAAACATACGGAGGCCAATCCAGTCGGCTAAATTGTAATTCCATGCTTGGGATCGCACTTTAAGAGGTAAAGCTCACATGAGTTTTTCGGATGCCTCTGAGAGCTGCTCGTAAGGTTGCAGTCAGCCTGTTTGAATACATATACGACCGAGCTATCCCAGGTAGCACATCATATCGGCTGAATCTTGGTTTCATATTGGGCCAATATAGATATATTGTAAATGAAAAAACGATAATGGTCCACTATGGGTGAATTTTCAAAAAACAATATTATATTAATAATATTGGTGGAATATTGGTTGAACCTGTTCTGAATGTAGATTGTCACATGTAATATTGGGTCAATATTGGTCAAATAAATTATACCAATATCGATAATACAATATTGTCTACATATTGTTTTCAACATCTAGAATAAATATTGCAATCCCAATATTCCTCTCATATCGATTCTAATAATAAAAACTATATTGTATATCCAAGTGTGATTGCACATTGGTTGGATATTATTACGCCAATATTCAACACATCTTATTCGTATAACTTATATTGGGTCAATATTGGTTTAATAATATTTACCAATATTGTTAAAACAAAATTGTCCCCTTATTTCCAACATCTAGAATGAGATGAATTTTGAATATTGGCCGGATATTCAATGAAAAATATCAAAATTATCAAACCTGCATAAAAACCGCTAGGTGGCTCTATATACAGGGGGTCCCTCCAGGAAATGCATCGATCAATATATAGAAAACAATAGGTGGGCCGAATTTGAAAATTCACAATTGTTGATGAGTGCTATCCGGCTAAAATATTTTTGAAGATTGTGGCACTTCCGGTTGTACCGGAAGTGGACCCAACTTCGTTATTTTAAATGGGATACCCTGTATATTAACAAGGTTTTAGATTTTACGCATGATTCTGAACATGTTTCATGTATAATGTCCTATACCCAAGTATAACCGTTTTCGAAATATTTCAAATTTTAAGTTGAAAATTGCGTTTGCAGAACGAATTTTTTTTTTATTTCTGGACATGATCATTTATTTTCGATTGTGTATCGATTTATTCGTAGGAGAGGACCCAATTCAGTAGAATTTCGATATCAATTCGATTATAGTTATACAGGACGTTCACCAGAAAATTATATAGATCCGGTTGAAAAAATTATTGTAAGTCCATTTTTTCAAATGGAAACCCACCAATTTTATATTCTTATTCGATTCGGCATCGAAAATGAAGCTAGCTTTGAATAATGTTATCTATGCCTACACTCAACTGTTTTCGAATTATTGGCGAATTAACAGTTCCAGAAAATCTCGTATTCTTGAGTTTACTTATTCTTAGTTGGCCATGGCTCCCGCAGTTGCGTTGGAAACAATCAACTGCCACGAAAATGTCATTGTTATCGATCATGCCGGCTTGTTTGAATAATTTGTATGAAGATTACTTAAATCTATTTATTATTTATGGCGAATGTAATAGGGTTATTATTTATATATATATATATATATTTATATTATAACATGTGATATATTTGCTATGCGGTATCCGCAGAAGCCCTCACAAAACACTATTATAGAAAACTTCAAAAACATTCCATCTCAGCCAATACAAAAATGTAGATAAAGAAATTTTAAAACAATTCGAATGAAAGAGAACAATTAACGATATTGAGAGGTATACAAAAATTATTTGGTCAGTAAATGTTCGAATTGGCGCCCTTCAACTTCCAAAAATTTTTCACATCTCACTAATAATTCTTGATGTGTCGCTTTTCGTATTGAATCGGGTCTGAGATTCTCAAATGAATTCCTCACTCGTTGCATACAATCTTCCATGGTAGTCAATTGAGTTTCATAGACTTGATTTTTAATTGTACCCCAAATGAAAAATTTGAGCACTGATAAATCTGGAGAGCGGGGCGGCCAAAGAAATGGTCCATTGTTGGCTATCTACTGGTCATGAAACAATTCTTGTAAACGAGTATTGACTAAGTGACCATTATGCGGAGGTGCCCCGTCATGTTGATAAAATAGGTTTTTATAATCAGCAATTGGTAAAGGGCCCAAGTACTCATTTTCGAAATTATGCAGAATATTCAAATATACTTTGCGGCGCTCTCTACTACTTTCCGAGATGTGGCTCTCCAAACATTGAAAATCGACCGTTTCAAAACACGAATTTTTCAGTCAAAAATCACCCAAAGTTTTTCCTTTTTTTGATAGGCCCTTTCTTAACCCATATTCCACAATTACAAGCACTAAAAACATTATTTTTTTTAACAAAAAATCCACCCTTCTTTAGGACAACACATAACCAACAAATCTGGATATTGTTGAATTTTAACATTTTCAGATTATGATATTTACGTTAAATAAAACACCAAAATGACGAAATTTAAACAATTGAACATAGTAATGAAGGAGAAGTTATCTGCCCAGAATCAAATTTGAATAGTTAGCGCGCGCAGTAACCAACCCACTACATATAAGATGATAAAAATATCTAGATTTGTTGGTTATGTGTTGTCCTAAAGAAGGGTGGATTTTTTGTAAAAAAATAATGTTTTTAGTGCTTGTAATTGTGAAATATGGGTTGATTAGTGTGTAAAGAAAGGGCCTATCAAAAGAAAGAAATACTTTGAGTGAATTTTGACTGAAAAATTCGTGTTTGAAAACGCAGAAGCCCGATAAGCTTACTTTTACCCTGTTTTTCACTTGCTATTTAAGTTTTCTTGATAAAAATGCAGTGCCACGACGCTATCACTTCTCATCGCACAATAAACATTGAACTGCCAAGACTTGAAAAGTCAGTTCCCTGAATACATGCTGATTTGAGTCACTCCAATAATGGCAATTATGTCGGTTGAAGACACCATTCTTTGTAAAGGACCACGCACGTTTCTTATTGAAAATGGCTTTCCGTGAATTTGTCCGAATTTTTGGTATGGTGTAGATCTGGATGCACTGATCAAAAGTGTCCATTGCCCAAAATTCCAAAAATGGACAGTTTTCGGAATATGGATCTATCAATGTAATTTTTTTTGCATTTTTTCACTCTCATACTTAGGAAAAACCGAGTTTCAATGATTTCACTGCAGGAATCGATTGAAAAATGATTCTCTCTTCGTTTCAGATACTGCCATTTGACGAAATTATTCTACACTGCTCGTCACTGAAGATGTAACTGGACTATTAATTTCAATTTCTATAGTCCAGTTTTTGTAGAAACAAAAACTTCTGAATTGGTCAAGGTATCACAGAGTCACATATATTCAACACCTTTCGATAGGGGCACTAGAAAAATAATATTCGATAAACACTATAGGAACTGAATCTGAGATACTTTTTTTTTTTAAATAGTTTCCTAGTCGTCAAAGAAATAATGGTAAATGCAAAATGAGCATATAGAAAATCGTTCATAATGTAGGCTGACGACATAAATACTCGTATCGAATGCAGTTTGTTTATACCGAGTGTTAAATATCAATAGAAAGAAGGGAATACATACCCAACAATCATTTCTAATCGCTAATCGAATCGTTAAGGCAAACGGATCCGTGACAATGACTGAATATTTGATATGATGTGGATTTCGATGCACTGATCAAGTGTCTATTGCTACAGACTACAAAAATGGACAGTTTTCAAGATATGGCCGTATCAATATCTGATTTTTTTCGTTTTCTAGATTGTGGCCCACAATCGCTTAGCTCTTATACCCAACAAAAACGGAATTCTATCGATTTCTGCGAAGGAATTGACTAAAAAACAGTTGTATTTCATTTCAGATACATACATGGAGGAATTAGCATACACTGCTCGTCACTGGCAATGTAGCTTGGCTATTATTTTCAACTTTTGTATTTCCGTGTTCGTAGAAACAAAAACTCTTGAATTGCTCTAGTTCTAACAAACATACTTATATCCAACACAATTCAATTGTGGCATTTGAAAAAATAATATGCGATACACACTCTAAATATGATTTGATTTTTTTTTAAACATTCTCCTGGCCATCAGGAAAATAGTGGAAAATGTAAAATGAGAAACTGGAATATCGTATTTATAATGTACGCTGTCGAGATGAATGCAGTTGTGGAATGAACAAACAAGTAAGGAGTTACTTGAATACCTAGTGAACAGCAAAAAACTATTGATTTCTTCAACTTACCTCTAACAAATAGAATAAGATCACAACAGCAACCACATTATTGTATAGTACCCTACCTGATTTTGTTCAAACTATACATTTTTCGTCCAATATTTCTTTATTTAGTGAATGCACCTACATTTCACTTCTGTAAAGATGATCACTGTCAGATTTTTGTGCCTTGACTCTGTCTGTACTCTTCAAAAAAATTTTCGTCGTTTTGGTGTTTCAGCTACTGCGAAGACAGTCATAGAACTGAGATTGAATAACGTTAGGTATCTTATTTGCCCCATGTATGATTTTGCAATAGTTCGAGTGAATATAATAATATTTGGTTGGTTGAACAATTGACCCTCGTTAAATGTTACGCATAGATGATTTAATGAACGTTTGGACCAACTTTCTTTTACGTACTATTATTCTTACTACTATCATCATCACTTTGGTGGAGAATTGATATTTTTCATGAAATAAATATTGTTACTGTTTTACAATTTTCCCATTATTAGTTATATATTCTTCCCATGAAAACTCATTTATTTCAAAATTCAATGTTGTCTAGAGTTGATGGCCGTGAACGTTAAACATCTGAGACCACAGCACTCCTCACCGGTGGTCTCAGTTTTTCAAGTCCATATAGGCTTTCGGCTGAGAAAAATCTGGCCGCTAGGCCCAGACAACATTGAATATATTGACTCCGGCCGTGAAAGCCTACATTCTCTCATCAGTTATCGATTCAATTAACAATTAGAAATGATTTTTCAGTATGTATATTTAACACTCGGTATAAAAAATCTGCATTCGATACGAGCATTCATCTCTTCAGCGTACATTATAAATACTATTTTCTAGTTTCTCATTTTGCATTTTTCACTATTTTCCTGATGGCCAGGAGAATAGTTCAAAAATAATTCAAATCATATTTAGAGTGTGTATCGCATATTATTTTTTCAAATGCCACAATTGAATTGTGTTGGATATAAGTATGTTTGTTAGAACTAGAACAATTCAAGAGTTTTTGTTTCTACGAACACGGAAATACAAAAGTTGAAAATAATAGCCCAGCTACATCGCCAGTGACGAGCAGTGTGTGCTAATTTCTCCAAATGAATGTATCTGAAATGAAAAACAACTGTTTTTCAGTCAATTCCTGGGCAGAAATCGATAGAATTCCGTTTTTGTTGGGTATAAGAGCTAAGCGAGTATGGGCCACAATCTAGAAAATGAAAAAAATCAGATATTGATACGGCCATATCTTGAAAACTGTCCATTTTTGTAGTCTGTAGCAATAGACACTTGATCAGTGCATCGAAATCCTCATCATAGCAAATATTCAGACATTTTCACGGATCCGTTGCCTTAACGGTTCGATTAGCGATTAGAAATGATTATTGGGTATGTATTCCCTTGTTTCTAATGATATTTAACACTCGGTATAAACAAACTGCATTCGATACGAGTATTTATGTCGTCAGCCTACATTATGAACGATTTTCTATATGCTCATTTTGCATTTACCACTATTTCTTTGACGACTAGGACACTATTTAAAAAAAAGTATCTTAGATTCAGTTCCTATAGTGTGTACCGAATATAATTTTTCTAGTGCCCCTATCGAAAGGTGTTGAATATATGTGACTCTGTGATACCTTGAGCAATTCAGAAGTTTTTGTTTCTACAAAAACTGGACTATAGAAATTGAAAATAATAGTCCAGTTACATCGTCAGTGACGAGCAGTGTATAATAATTTCTTCAAATGGCAGTATCTGAAACGAAGAAAGAATAATTTTTCAATCGATTCCTGCAGTGAAATCATTGAAACTCGGTTTTTCCTAAGTATGAGAGTGAACTGATTATGTGTCAAAATCCAAAAAATGCAAAAAAAAATTACATTGATAGAGCTATATCTCGAAAACTGTCCATTTTTGGAGTTTTGGGCAATGGACACTTTTGATCAGTGCATCCAGATCTACACCATACCAAAAATTCGGACAAATTCACGGAAAGCCATTTTCCATAAGAAACGTGCATGGTCCTTTAGCTTCGTCTGTCCATATAATTTATCCAAAAATAATTCGTTCCCTTGCGACCAAGTTAAAACGAATTCACAAAATCTCAGTCTTCGTGGAAAATCTGTTTCTTTCAGGTGCTGAACTATGGAGAACTTATATGGGTGAAATTTATGTTTGGACAGTATTCTGTGTACTCCGTTTTTTGACTATCCTGATTCTCTTGCAACTTGTCTCAAAGATATTGTTGAATATGCAGCAAAATATCCCTAAATGGCAATTACAATATCTTCATCATCAGCAATTGGCTTGTTTCTCTGCACTCTTGCTTTGACGGGTCCAAAGTTTTTGAAGTTTCCTATAATTTGTTTAACAGTATTTTGTGAGGGCTTCTGCTTCTGCCGATACTGAATAGCAAATATATTACATGTTATTGAAATAACACTATTACATTCGCTATAAATAATAAATAGATTTAAGTAATCTTCATTCGAATAATTCAAACGAGCCGGCATGATTGATTACAATGACATTTCCATGGCAGTTGATTGTTTCCATCGCAACTGCGGGCGCCATGGCCAACTAAGAATAAGTAAACTCAAGAATACGAGATTTGCTGGAACTGAGACATGTTAATTCGCCAATATTTCGAAAACTGTTGAGTGTAGACATAGATAACCTTATTCAAAGTTAGCTTCATTTTCGATGCCGAATCGAATGAGAATGTAAAATTGGAGGGTTTCCATTTGAAAAAATGGACTTCTACGGAACTGGGTCCTCTCCTACGAATAAATCGATACACAATCGAAAATAAATGATCATGTACAGAAATAAATAAAAAATATTTTTCGGTCTGCAAACGCAATTTTCAACTCAAAATTTGAAATATTTCGAAAATGGTTAGACTTGGGCATAGGACATTATACATGTTATATCTGGGTTTTCACTTTGAACTTTTTAAAAATTGTATTCGGGTGGTTCGAACCACCGTTTAATAATTACAGAAAATTGAAAATACTAAGATGACTTTATTCTACTACATGAAATGAATAAGTGACAATCTACATTTGTAAACGTGAATTTATAACATCTGAGATGCTGACGATGCTGCTCGATAGTTAGAATTGGATATCCATCGCTTGGGTCCGTGAGACTGTCGAGTCGGCGGTTTTCCTGGAATGTAACCTGATATGCCTGGGACGGTTACTGTAGATGTTGGATATAACAGCTCCCCTTATATTAGAAAAGTTGATGCTATGCAACAACTTTTAGGGTTCCTCAGACGGGGGTTGCTTAGGCGACTGCGTCTAGATTGAAGGATTCGTTTTGCACTTCTTCTTGTAGGTTTGGTTTTCTCCTTGGAAAGATGCTTGGAATCCTTTGGAACGGTCTGAACGATCTAGTCGGAGGAAGCGGCGAAGCGTCGGGTCTAGTTGGTGCCAAGTTTAGTTTTCTTCTACACTTGCAGATGAGGTAAAGGCCTGCTAAAAGTATGATTAATATTATGGTGGTGTATGTAAACCACGAAATGTTTTTCTCGACGAATGGTCTCTGGATTAGGTCGTCCAAAGTTTTGGAGTACGAATCCAACTTGTGTTTGGCGATGTTCAAATCATCGATGTTGAGGTCGTCTAACTTGAGTGGCTGTAATTTTGGAAGTTTTGATTTTTCCGGGATGTCAGCACAGCATTCATACGGAATTGAAATTGGATGTGTTTTGTAGGTTACGTTTGAAATTTTTGACAAGTGGGAGTTTGCTTGAATTTTGGTTATTCCAATGAAGGCACTGCATTCTGTCTGTAATTTAACTATAGAATTATTATACACTATTTCAATTTTCGAGTTCATTTTTGGGCAATTCACAGTAACTTGCAATGGTTCGGAAAGGATCACTAGCCAAAGGTTGTTTTCAAGTTTTTGCACATTGTAACCTTGGCTGAAAACTAACGAACTTCTGCAACTTCGCGGAATGTCTTTATTGTTTTTGAAAATTTGGGCTTCACAAATCGAATTATAGTCGATGGGGTACGCGAACATATCGGAACATAGTTCAGTTTTATACGAAAGTGGCTTGCACTGCTTCAAGTCCGTCACTGGTATAAACATTAAAGAATCATCGTCTTTCGCGATATATTTTTGAGAAATAGAAAGAATGTGATGGAGGCCAGTTCTGTTATCGTAAATCGGAATAGGAAATAGTTGGTATAGAGTATAGATTTGAGGTTCGATGAGAGGAATTTTGAGGATGAAAACTAAATTTGAATTGGTTTGAAAAGCTTCAAGTTCAATGATTTCAAGATATTGGGCTATGTTGGAAAGTTTCGGTTGGAGAGGAAGGTTGTTCCGTCGTAAATTTTGGGAAATTTCTTGCAAAGCAGTAACTAATTGATCAGGCCTAATAATCGAAGAATGAATGATATTTAATCGGGCGAAGGTGATCGAGTCCAACACATCATCAATGTTTTCTTCGAGAAATAAAAAGCTTTCCATTAATTTTTCGCAAATGTCGAAGAATTTTAATTTTGCTTCGATTTTGTTTATATTATCGCTCAAATTATTAATGGAACTTTCTACGATTTTTATGTCATAGTTGAAAGTTTCCTCATTGATTCGCAATTTTCGAATGGTGTCATTGAAATTTTGGATTACGAATGCTGTTACCGAAATTTGGTTTTTCATTAGGTTTTCTAATTGGTGTTCATCGCTCTTTAATCTATTGATACAGTTCGTGTAATATTCACCATCGGTAGCGTCTAGATTTTTTGTGATTGATTTGAAAATACTACCTATACCATTGATAAGGCCTCTTTTATACCTTTTGGTATCTAAAACAATTTCTATTAGTTTTTGTGTATTGAATTTGAAATTTGGGTGAGAAGACTGATGTGGGTCTTTACTTCAGAGTGAAATTCTTTCATACTCTGACCAGTGAATAGAGTTGTATTGATAAGGGTTTCTAAAATGTTCCTATTATTTTCGTATATATTGTTGAATACTGAAATGTCTTTGTTCACGAGTATAGTCCATTTGTCATTGGTGAGTACGATGTTGTTATTTTCGTGGTAGTAGACGCCAATAGTATTATTGATTGATTGGATTTGGTATTGACAGACTACTGATCCGAACAGCAGCGGTAACCTGAAAATAAATCAATTTTCAGTGTACGGCTTCATACGATCGAAGTTTACTTTCGATCTTTGGTTGGTTCGGGGATTCAAAAGAATTGCCGAATTTTGAAGTATTTGTTCGATTATGAAGGGGCCATTAAACTTATTTTGCAATTTATCTTTGATTTGAGATTCTTTGACATAGACTTTGTCCATTACTTGATAATTTGGGGTTTCTCCGGATATGTTTCGGTCAAATCGAATTTTGGCATTTTGTTTTTGTTTCAGTATGCGTTCACGAGCAAGTTTATAGAAATGTGAAATTTTGTTATTCAGATCTCTTACGTATTTGGTAATCAGTTGTTCCTGGTTGTATAGAGTTTCGGGGGGTCTATTAGATGTGTGCCCGAAAACTAACTCATGGGGGGGTGAAACCATGACTTTTATTCACCGAGTTATTGTAGCAAATAACTGCACGAGGAAGTACGTTTAATGGTTCTTCGTCTGGGTGTTCGGCTAGAAATACTCTAATCATTTCGAGAAGGGTTGCATGAAATCTTTCTACTGATCCATTTGATTGAGGGTGATTTACGCTGGAGAATGTTAATTTAATGTCGTAGAGTGCGCAAAGATCTTTCATGATTGCATTGTCAAATTCTCTGCCGTGGTCGCAATGTATTCTTAAGGGTGTGCCAAAATGTTGGAAATACCAGAGTAGGGCGTTTGCAACAGTTTTTGAAGATTTGTCTTCAATAGCGTAAACTTGTGTGAATTTTGTTAGTTCGTCGCGTATACTAAGTGCATAGTTTTTCGTCGGGATTTCTATAATGTCGATGTTGATTCTTTCGGAGGCAGTTCTAGGAGTCTCGGTTATTACTAGCGGGTTGTTAAGGTTTTTCCTACATATCTTGCATTTTTGACAAATTTGGCAATTTTTAATATATTTTTCGACTTCTTTTGTAAGGCCTTGCCAATTATATTTTTCTTTTATTCTGCGAATGGTTTCATTGATACCTCTATGGAGATTATTTTTTCCATTATGAAATTGATCGATTATTATTGGGATTTGGTCAGCGTCTGGAGTTCTAATTAAATTTTGACAAACTTTGAATTTAATATCTTTTTCTGCGAAAATGAAACAAAGTATTTCAAGAATAGGAAGTTCTAAGTTATTCTCAACGCAATAAATGTGTGATATGTCAAGTTCATGTTGATTTCTATACAGGGTGAGAAACAAATGTTCTATCACTAAGTCGTCATCAAATGGGAGAAATATAATGTAGTATTTTCGACGTTTGACTGTGTTGCTTGAAACGGTATTGATTTTTAAATTTTGGATGTCGCATTTTTGTTCAAATATATCGTCAAAAATCGTATGGTGGAGGTTTTCGATTTTTTTCTGTCGAGGAAATACAATAATATGTTTGTTTTCTTTGTCGAGCAATTGACAGTTTGAATATTCGACTTTCGAATAGTCAATTAGTGATTTAGTTCGATACAGATTTATAAAGGTTCGGAATTCTCGTTCGATTTGTTCGGAAGAGTATGTTGGAGGGTCATTTTCAGGAATGTCTTCAGTATCGGAAGGATTTTCGGTATCGGGAGGTTTGTCAGTATCGGGAGGTTTTTCTTTCGGTTCTGGGTCAGGCGTGGTTTGTTCTTCGTCACTGTCTGAAATTATTTGTGTGTCGGTATCTTTGTTTGTAGGTAGTACCAATGAACAGGGGGTGAATATTTTGGAATTTAAAGAGAAGCATTTTGTAGGGGAGTCGATTTTGATTCTGGAAAGTGCATCGGCATTTTTATTGATCTTTCCTGGTTTGTAAATGATTTCGTAGTCATATTCCTCTAATTTCAGGCGCCATCTCGCAAGTCTACTTCCGGGATCTTTGATAGAAAATAACCATGTTAGTGGTCGGTGGTCAGTGATGAGTTTGAACTTTCTACCGAATATGTATGGCCTAAAATGTTTTACGGCCAATACGATGGCTAGAAGTTCCCGTTCTATAGTAGAATATTTGGATTCTCCAGAACAGAGCGTCCTTGAGGCGTAAGCGATTGGTAAATCTTTACCGATCGGGCCTTGGGACAACACGGCGCCAATGGCGAATGCACTTGCATCTGTGGTCAATAAGAAGGTATCTTCGAAATCGGGGTATATGAGTATGGGTGTCGAAGTGAGTGTTCGTTTTAGTTCTTCGAAAGATGTCTTACATTCATTTCCAAAAATGAATGGGATGTCTTTTTGAAGTAATTTTGTCAGTGGCTTAGAGATTTTGGCAAAATTTGAGATAAAACGTCTGTAGTATCCAGCCAGTCCGAGAAAAGATTTTATCTCTTTCTGGTTCTTTGGCTCAGGGAAGTTTATGATACAATCGACTTTGCTCGGATTTGGTTTTACTCCATCTCTGGTTATGAGATGACCAAGATATGCTACTTCTTTCCTTAGGAATTCGCATTTGTCAGGCTGTATCTTCAGGTTGGCTTTTCTGAGGCGTTTGAAGACTTCTTTCAACCGAGAAATGTGTTCGTGGATTGTTGGTGAATAAATGATGATATCGTCCATATAGACTAAGCATCGTTCATTCTGAATTCCGAGTAGAATGTTGTCCATAACTCTTTGGAAGGTTGATGGAGCATTCTTAAGACCGAAAGGCATTCTGACAAATTCATAATGACCATTCTCAACGGTGAAAGCAGTTTTTGGAATGTCTTCTTTATTGATCTCGATCTGGTGAAACCCTGATGCGAGGTCGAGAGTGGTAAAATATTGGCATCTGCCAAGTTGGTCTAGTAGATCTGATATCATAGGTAAGGGGTATTTGTCGTCGATGGTAAGTTCATTTAACTTTGGGTAATCGACAACAACGCGCCACTTTTGTTTACCTGAAGCGTCGATTTTTTTCGGGACCACCCATACAGGGGAGGACCATGGTGAAATGGAAGGGTGTATAATTCCGTCTTCCAGCATTTTGTTCATTTGTCTTTTGACTTCTTCTTTATGGATTTGGGGATAGCGATACGATTTCGTGAAAGCGGGTTTGGCGTCTTTGATATCAATGGGGTGTTTTATTTCGTTCGTAAATGTAAGTCGGTCGCCTTCTAAATAAAATATGTCTGAGTATTCAAGACATACGTTGGTAATGAGTTCAGTTTCTTCTTCGTTCAGATGTTCTAATCGAAGTTGATTTTGAATCTCAAAGTTTCTGTCCGTCTGTACGTCAATATCATTTGTTTCGTTGAAATTATTGATTGAATAATTTTGGATTGGTTCCAGTTGTATATCAGAAAAATTTACTGTTTTTGGCATTGCGTTTGAGTTTATCACAGAAGTGAGAAATTCACCTCTATGGTTCACTCTAACTAACGCATTGGGTAATCTAACATTGTCTTTTACCTGGGCTATCAGTATAGCTTCAGTGTTGAAAAGATTGCAGCTAAGTTTAGAAATTTGTTCGGTTCGTGGTTCAATTGAGATTATATTTTGGATGTTGCCCACGGGTGTCGGAATTGAATTTTCGGCGGGTTTTTCACAGTCGGTTACTTTAATCAGGGGGATTGTTTTGAAATCAGTAATAAGTTGTCTGTTTTTCAGGTCCACTATGCAGTGATAATGTTCCAAAAAATCAGATCCTAGGAGTCCATCAAATTCTATATCCAAGTCGTAAATAAAAACTTTGTGAGGGTTGTTTGTGCAAAAGGGTATCAATACTGATTCACAGATATTGATTTTTTGATTGGTTATACCTTGAATCAAAATGTTTTCAGGGGATCTATTGAAATAATTTTGAACAGTTTTTGGTTTAGATATCGACTGACCAGCACCGGTATCGATAAGTATTCTGAAAGTATTGGTTGCGTCCATGATATAATACAAATTTTTTGAACTAATCATAAGCGATTGGGTTATATGAATCTTTGTTCTGGAAAGTTCAGGTTTGGGTTCAAGTCGTCCGATAAGTTCAAGGTTTGCATTTGATTCTGTAGTTCCGAAGTGGGGTTCGTTTGCTGATTTATTGGTGGATCGAAACATGTGGGGCTTATCGGAAAAACCTGATAATTTTCATATTGGTTTGACTCTGAATATTCAGTATTATAAGAGTCGGACTGATGAGTGAAGTCTTGGTATTCCTGATAGTTATCAGTATAACCGTCAGTGTTGAAGAATATGCCCTGTATACAACGTTAGTGATGTTGCTAAACATTTTTTGTTTTCTGTTGTTTAATAAATAAATCAATAACTTTCAATTTGTACAATAGATTTGTCAATATATATTTTCAAATAGTATTTTCATTCAATTAAGAGATTTACAGTCCATTGAATTCATTCTAAATATAATAAAAAGAAACCAACGTCAACATTGGTCCAGACGAGTCGGGTATTTGGCAGTTGGATTTTGGAAATTGAGAATTGTATTGAAGAGGACGAGGGGGTGTCAAGAATATAGTCGCCATTTCTGGGTTAAGGTCAGTCATCCATTCCTCACCGGTTCCTTCATTGAATATATCCTTATTCCTACCAATCTCCTATTTCCTACCTAGCCTACCCTTCGAGAGTTGAGAGTCATTATTCAGTTTGGGTTTCAATTCAGTTGAAATGTCTGAAGATTTGAATATTTTGAAATTGAGACGAAGTCAAATTAAGGGAAAGCTTACTCGTTTTCAAACGTTTTTCCAATCATTGGATATAAATAATTTAGTAGCGAATCAAATTAATCAATTGGATCTGAGAATCCATAATATTGATAATATTCTTGATGAATTTGATAGAGTTCAATCCGAAATAGAGTCATTTGACCAAAATATTGAGAGTGATGACAGAGAAACGTTTGAAAACATGTATTTTAGTTTGATTACTGATGCCAAAAAGGTTTCAGAAGATTTCCACAGAATTACTAACCTTGATATGAATGCAACAATATCAGGCCATCAAATCCAGGGAATAATACTAATACAATTAATCATTCATTAGTAAAATTACCTACTATCACTTTACCAAGTTTTGGTGGTGACTATCAAGATTGGCCTGAATTTCGTGATGGATTCAGAGCTTTGGTGGATGAGAATCCTTCATTAGCTCCAATTCAAAAATTTTATTATTTGAGGTCATCGCTAAATAAGGATGCTTCAGAAATTATTAAATCAATTGAAGTAACTTCAAGTAATTATGATGTAGCTTGGAAAATACTCATTGAAAGATATGAAAATAAAACTCTGATGATTCACAACCACATCAAAGCAATTTTTGAATATCCACAAATGCAAAGAGAATCGCATGTGGATTTGAGACATTTATATGATTCCACCATCAAACATTTGCGTTCTTTGAACTCTTTGGGGGAGAAAACTGAAGAATGGGATCGACTGATTATATACATTTTATGCAGCAAATTTGACAATATAACTAGACGTGACTGGGAATCTGAAAAGTATGAGAAAGATTTACCGTCTATGCAAGATATGAATAAGTTTCTCAAAGATAAATGCGAAATTTTGGAAAAACTAGAAATGAATAAATCGGAACGAAGTAAATTACCTCACAATAAAAAGATTTCCAGTCACAGTTTAGTATCTAGTACTAAAGATTGCCATTTTTGTCACGGTTCCCATTTGATTTACAACTGCAGTTCTTTTTTACAACTTCCAATTGAACAACGAATTGTAGAAATTAAAAATAGGAAACTGTGTTTGAACTGTCTGAAAACGTCTCATTCTTCTTGGAATTGTAAAGCAAAAAGGTGTATAAAATGTAATAAGCCTCACAATTCACTCATTCATATAAACCTTCCGAAATCAACTGACAGAACAGTAAATGTCACTTTCAACCAAATAACGTCAAATGAATTGTCAGATGGATTGTCTCCAATCCAAATTGATAATTTGCCCAATTCAAACTGTTCCCATGAGCAAATTCCGTCAATAAATGAATCGACAAACTGCAAGGTTTCTGCATATAGTGAAAAATGTAAATTAGAATGTTATAATCCCTACGATAATGGTACGAAGAGTTCATGACAAGTGTTATTGTCAACTGCATTGGTACATGTCGTTGTCAATGGAAAAATATATGGAAATGACGACGCTCCAACTTCTTCTTGGCAACTTGGCAGAGTAACATCACTCCATCCTGGAAGTGACAACGTCGTTCGAGTTGTGGACATCAAGGTTCAGAATGGTGTATTTCGTCGTGCTGTTAGCAAGATTTGTGTGTTGCCAATTGACACTTAGTTGAAAGCAATACTTTCAAGGCGGGCAGAATGTTGAAGAATATGCCCTGTATACAACGTTCGTGATGTTGCTAAACATTTTTTGTTTTCTGTTGTTTAATAAATAAATCAATAACTTTCAATTTGTACAATAGATTTGTCAATATATATTTTCAAATAGTATTTTCATTCAATTAAGAGATTTACAGTCCATTGAATTCATTCTAAATATAATAAAAAGAAACCAACGTCAACAGTCAGCGTCAAAAGTTTGAGGATCTTGATAATTATCAGTATAATTATCGTCAAAATTTTGTGGGTCCGAATAATTAGCGGTATAATTATTTGGGTCGGGATTCTGTGAATTTAAATGATGAGTTCTTTGAGTGTTATTGAATCTATTGAAATTTGGGTTTGAATGAATGACTGATGGTCTCTGTTGGTTGAAATTAGGATTTGGCCCACTTATTGGGGGTCTGAATTGTGATTGATTTTGGGTAAACGTTTGATTTGGTTGATTGGGTCTTGGATTCTGATTGAATCTCGGTGTTTGTTGGAAATTGGGTCTCTGGAAGTTTTGTTGAGGTTGTTGAGACTGTTGGTATTGTTTTGTACGGCATTCATTCAAAGTGTGTCCTTGTCTTTTGCAGAAAGAACAAAATTTTTGTTGTATTGGGTTCGGGTTTATTTTTCTAAATTGATTATTATTTTGTGAATTTGTGTTTCTACTATTTGTCGATTTTTGCTGTTGAAAATAATTCAACTGCATCTCTCTTCTTACTCTCTGAATTGCAGAGAGCATGTCAGTAGGGTTACCTGCCCTAACTAGTTGTCCTACTTGGGGTTCTAAACCAGCTAAGAGTGTGTTCAGTGCCATCGTTTCGACGAGTGCACTTTGGGATACTTTTTGGTCGGAAGTAAGATTTTGTTTTTGGATACAAGCATGCATTTTTGCATTATGTGTTTGCAGTCTGTTTATAAAAATTAGTGGCGACTCTCCCGGTAGTTGGTGAATTCGTTGAAGATCCTGTATCAACGAGGTTAAATCGCGAGTGTCACCAAAATATTGGTTCAAAAGGATTCTTATTTCGTCCCATGTTTGAGGATTACGAGAACTTATTAGTTCCGCGGCTTTTCCTCGAAGTTTGTTTTTGATGTGCAAAACTACGAGCACCTTCTGGTCTTGCACTGCCATGCGGTAAGCGGTATTACATGCATGGGTGAAAGTGTTTAAAAATATTTGGTCACCGTCATATTCGGGGACGATAGAAAATATTTCGTTTAGTCTATAAGGTTCGATTGCAACTGGGGGATTTTCGGGATGATTATCAGGCATGATTGATTGATAAAAGAACTGGTTATTTGATTAAAATGAAAATAAATCGATAAAATAATGTACGAGACGATTCTTAAATTGTCTTACCAAAGGATGTCCATACGGTGGATGAAATCCGACTTCACAAGCGATGCTCCGGACGAAGTTAGCGTTCGCGTGTTCTTCCTCCGTTGAAGAGATCGTCCTGCCGTTCTTCCTTGGTTTTCTTCGTGTTGAGTTGGGGTTTTCTTCGTGTTGAGTTTGCTGCTGGAGCTGCTAGTTCTTCCTTTTAAGGATTGGAATCCACCTCCTTCGGTTTAGGCTTTCCTTGTTCCGCAGGAGTTGAAGGATCCTACAGCGACTGCGCCAATTGTTATATCTGGGTTTTCACTTTGAACTTTTTAAAAATTGTATTCGGGTGGTTCGAACCACCGTTTAATAATTACAGAAAATTGAAAATATTGTAAAATGTTCATATTTTATTGAATAAAAGTTTGTTTTTGTGGAGGATATTCGTTTCTTGACATACCTTTTTGGGAATTTTAACCTTCCACAGTCTGAAAATGAAAAACGTTCGAATATTTTGTCAATATTTTCAGAATACCATCGAATTGATATCGAAATTCTACGGAACTGGGTCCTCTCCTACGAATAAATCGATATACAATCGAAAATAAATGATCATGTACAGAAATAAATAAAAAATATTTTTCGGTCTGCAAACGCAATTTTCAACTCAAAATTTGAAATATTTCGAAAATGGTTAGACTTGGGTATAGGACATTATACATGTTCAGAATCAAGCGTAAAATCTAAAACCTGGATAATATACAGGGTGTCCCATTCAAAATAACGAAGTTGGGGTCCACTTCCGGTACAACCGGATGTGCCACAATCTTCAAAATATTTTAGCCGGATAGCACTTATCAACAATAGTGAACTACCAAATTTTCAAATTCGGCCCACCTATGGTTTTCTATATATTATCGATGCAGTTCCCGGAGGGACCCCCTGTATAGAACGTGTTCTAAAACCCACGAAAATATATTGAATCCATCACATGACCAGTTTTCAAGGAAGCTCACTCAGTGGTAATGGCAACCAAAAGGCAGTCTCTAGTGTCACCTTGATCAACTGAAAGAAATTTAATAATTCACCAAAGGCATATATTCATTTCCACCAATATATCCAAATCATATTGTACCAATATCGATTAATGTTTTGAGGCCATTATTGCTTCTAGAATATTGCACCAATACTATTTTTGAAATGTCTAAACAATATTTGACCAATATTGTAAAATGTTCATATTTTATTGAATAAAAGTTTGTTTTTGTGGAGGATATTCGTTTCTTGACATACCTTTTAGGGAATTTTAACCTTCCACAGTCTGAAAATGAAAAACGTTCGAATATTTTGTCAATATTTTCAGAATATTGTACCCATGTCGCTGAATATTTTGAGGACAATATTGCTTCGAGAATATTTCGCCAAGATTATTCAAGTAATATTAGACCAATATCGCCAACGTTCACATTTTTTTCTCGCCAATATTGGATTTAAAATATTTTGCCAATATGTTCACAATATTCTACCAATATAGATGTGCTACTTGGGATATTGTGTCGTACTTCCCAACAGGTACACAAACTTACATTCTGCAAAGTCTTCTAAAAGAACAAGCTACTCTTCGTTGCTTATGTTGACTCAAAACGGGAAAACACCTACATATCGGTTTACTGGTTATTATAAGCCTACTGGTTATTATAAGCCAACTGGTGAGTTGAATCGAAACACACTTTTGGCCTATGTTTGTGAAAAGCTGGATTATTCATCGTCAATTTACCATAGTGTTAATGATCTGTCAGATAAATTCGTACCCATATCTTCTAATTTGGAAAAAACATAATATTAAAAATTTTCTCAAAGCAGAACAACGCCGTAAATCACTATTTTCAAATAGCAGCCTACCGTTTTCATTTCATTGTCGGAAGACATGATTAATGATCCAATTATTTTTGTAATAGCTCTCGAACTTTCTCAAAAAAAAAACGAGAAACGTTCATGATGTTGAAATATATCTCATACCTATCGATTATCATGCTTTGAGGTCTCTCCTTTTTGATTTTTTTTTTGGATTGGTATAGGTATGTAGGTACTGATTTAAAATGATGTGCATACCAATTGTTATTTCCTTTTATTTTATATTCATTATTGGATCTCCATAATCGTTGTCCCAAATCCTCTTTCTATATTATTGAATAGTATTTTTTTACCAATATTGAAGAATTAAACACCAGAACCAGAGGGAAACAAACACGAAATTAATGATTCATAATAAAAATATCTCATCTCACCTGACACTACAACCGAGAAAACCTGAAACAACACCATTATCTTATTCGGTAACATTGTTAACTTTTTCGAAAAACACTGCACAAATCACATCTTGCTTCCACTATCCAAGTCACAGAGAGCGTTGCAAACAAAACACGAAATACGTCAATAGTCCGTGTGTTACACCATATACTGCTTCGATATTACTGAATAGAAAGCGGACATTTGCTAATGTTTGCCGACAATAGCCACTTCCAACGGTTCTTATTCTTACCTGTGCGACTCAATGAATACTTACCTGTTGAGTGTAAGAGAGCGAGAGTTTTAAGAGTTTCACGAATGCAGGGTCGAATTAGAAGGTTTCTGTGCGGATGTTGAATTTGGTTTGGTAACGCTTGATTTTTGGAGGAGAATGACTCGGTAATGGAATTGTTTGAGTTTTTCTTAGTTATATCATCACCAACTTCATGAACTGAAGAATAACTTGGGTTTCAGGTTGCGGGAAATAGGACACAAATAATATGACACAAGTAAGTCCTAAATTTAGTGTTTTATAAGCTCAGAATAAATACCGATTCCACTATGATAAAAGATGTAAAATGTTGATTTCATTGAAAATATGAACAGGATGTTCATAAAGTCAGTTGTGGAATCATCTGCGACTGAAAGTTGGAATTTAGTCGTACAAGATAACCTCTCTTGGAAGGGATTCATGTTTTAAAGAGAAACATTCTCAATAGACCATTCCAGAATGACGTCACTGACAGGTCGGCCATGTTTGCTGAGGGGCACACAAAGTTTGTTTTCGTTTCAAGTTCATTGTAATATTTGTAATTGCTGAGGTGTTCAAAATTTGAGAATAGTTTTGACTTACGTGATTGACAGTATCTAGTTTAGATTATATTTGTGATTGCAAACTCACTGAAAAGTTTTCTAGTCCAACACAAATAATCTGTCTTTATCATTGAAAATGCCAGCGTTTTGACCGGTTCTGAAGTGCTCTATGCGAGCTGAAAGGGACAAGATACCATTCTTCATATTTCCTACCGTTGTAACAAATCGAGGAGATTATTTGAATGCAGTATCTAGTGACAGTCGTAATACATAGATAATGACTTTAAAACGAAGTCCTTCAACAGAAACGCAGCTGAGAAATGGTCGTGTATGTTCCAGACATTTCATTAGTGGTTAATGTGGAGAGAGTAATGGGCTATTTGAAGAAAAAATTCATGATCCTCCTTGAAACCCTTCCTATATCGATGGTAGCGAAGATAATATGAATGTACTGGATAAAATTGTAGTTGTTTATAGTGCGATAATGAATATGTGTCCATCACAAATACCTCTTCGTGAGGAAATGTTAATGTGCAATTTGTCTTTGTAATCTTGAATTATTCTGAATACAAAATACTATTTGGTTTCTGAAATTTGTATTCCTGTAATATTGTGATATAATTACATCTACCTATGTATTATACACCAACCAGTATATATCAACAAAGTAAATTTTGACTTTTATTCTGATTTCTATACCTTCATTATTATTATCCTTGAATTTTAATGTATCATTGTGCTATCTATTGAATAAATTGTGCATCTTTAAATTTGGTACTATTATTGTATTACCTAAACCTCTGGTTATTATCATTTTTGATAACAATACTGATGGTTCAAACATTTCTCATTTGTTGAAGATGTTAGAAAAAATGAATAGAAAACGGACCTTATAAAAAATTTATAATTAAAGGGAAATTACAATGATTATTTTATCTACAGCTAGTTGGTAACTCTATTTCCTTTGTTTTATTCGCTATCTCAGAAGCTAGATATTCTGTTAAACGGCTCTTGGCTGAATAAATTCCAATGTTGGCAAGTTTTGTGAGCAGTATCCTTCTTTCTTCTTCATTCATTGATGGTATATGAGGTTGCTGGGAACTGGAAATCGGCTTAATTTTTCTACCCCAATCCATATCGCGCTCCATCATCATCTCCACATTTTTCATAGAAGGAATTGGCCACGTCGATAACGTGCAAGACATGGAGCTTCTATCCGCAACACTAGATTTGGCATGCAGGCCAAATAACACAGTAGCCACATGGCTGCACACTTCGCCAAGCCCTGCCATGCAAGTGCAATGAATGAGCAGTGGACAGACACACTTCCATCATCTAAAATAATTATCCAGACTGCCAAAACCTGCAATGAATAATCATGATTAGTTTTTCAACTCTGATAGAGATTGTCGATTGAACACTATTAAAATTTAGCATCTGAGAAATTTCTTACCTTGCTTAAAATAACGAAAGCGTCATTGACTTTCTTCGCCATGAATTTCAGAATTTCCCCTGAGCTGTAATTTTCATGTAATAAAATTGAAGTTACTGTCTTGTAATAGGGGAAGTCCGTGAAATTTGGACCATTGTGTAAATTGGCCCATGACAAATATACTGTGATTCGAAGGCAGTGCTGACACCTTGTATTTATTTCTACAATTATCAATCGTTAAGAAGTTGCCTGCTGAAGTTGTGAGTCTCCCGCGTCTTGAATAATTTAACGGCAGCACGTAGTCTGGAATACGCACCAACATAGTAAGAAGGTTGATATTTGCCAGTTGTGTACCGGTGAGCAAAGTTAGTAAGTATTCAAATTTATCATATGGGATGAACAAACATACTTTGAAGTATACATAGACACTTCATTTTAATCACAAATGTGAGCAGTTTCATTTTGTAAGATTTTTAGGTTAAGTGTTTGCCTTTGTGTAAATTGGACCATACACTATCGTGTAATTTGGCCTGGACCAAATTACACATCGGGCCTGGACCAAATTACACATTGACATCGAAACACCTCAAAAAGAAGTAAGTAAACTTTTTTGTTGCAGAAATGAGTTCAAGACGTGACAGAAAAGCTAAAGGAAAGTACGGAAAATGGAAAAATGATGATATGGAAGCGGCTCTTGCAGCTGTACGAGAGAAGAAAATGGGTTTAAATGAAGCAGCAAAAACGTATTCTGTACCTGCCACAACATTAAAAAGGAAATATGCTGGAAAAAATAAATTTTCTAAAGGGACAGAGTATCTTCCCGGCAGGAGGCCAGACTTGCCTCGCGAAATCGAAGACGATCTTGTCCAACATATTTTACAATTAGAAAATATGTTTTATGGTATCTCAAGAATAGACTTCATGAAATTGGCGTACGAAGTAGCTGAAAGAAATAATCTGACAACAAGATTCAATCACAATAAAAAATCTGCTGGAAAGGAATGGTACTCTCTGTTTATGGGACGTCATCCTGAACTGCGATTGAGAACTCCAGAGGCTACGTCACTCGCACGCGCTGGTGGATTCAATAAAGTGGTAGTGGGCAAATTCTTCGACACCTATGAGAAAATTATTGCCGAAAATAAGCTTTCTCCTGATCGCATATTCAATGCGGATGAAACAGGACACAACGTTGTGCAGAAACCACAAAAAATACTTGCACAAAAAGGCAAACATCAAATTGGAGCTATTACTTCAGCTGAAAGAGGTCAAAATGTGACAGGAATGTACGCCATGAGTGCCAGTGGATTTTATATCCCACCATTGCTAATATTTGCCAGAAAACGTATGAAAGAGAGCTTGGTAACTGGGGCACCACCTGGAACAATATTTAGGTGTCAAGATAAGGGATGGATGGACAGTGAAGGATTTTTCTCCTGGTTGAAGCACTTTATTTATCATGTTAAGCCCAGCAAAAACCTTAAAGTGTTGCTGTTACTTGATGGCCATGTCAGTCACACACAGAGTATACAGGCTATAGACCTAGCCCGTGACAATGGCGTTATAATGTTATCATTCCCAGCTCACTGCACTCATAAAATGCAACCCCTCGACCTGGCATTTTTTAAACCCTTGAAAGTGTATTTTTCGGCAGCCATTACAACTAAAATGCATGAAAATCCTGGAGTGCCTTTAAATATTTCACATGTCAGCAGTTTGGTTGGAACTGCTTTTTCTCGAGCTGCAACAATTCAGGTTGCTATTAACGGATTTCGGAAAGCAGGTCTGTGGCCTCCAGATCGATATGTTTATACAGATGCAGATTTTGTTCCAGCAACGGTAACTGATCGTCCTCTCAACCGGCCAGAAATTGAAGAAACCTCAGAAGCAAAGGCTACCACACCACCATCAACTTCATCACATCCAAAGAAATCCACTTTTTCCAAAAATGAGTCATCAGACAATCCATTAAATACCTATACAGATGCAGAGTTTGTTCCAGCAACGGTAACTGATCGACCTCTAAACCGGCCAGAAATTGAAGAAAACTCAGAAGCTAAGGCAACCACACCACCATCAACTTCATCACATCCAAAGAAATCCACTTTTTCCAAACATGAGTCATCAGACAATCCATTAAATACTAAAATATCAGAGCTTTGTGAAAACCCAGATAGGACACCGAGTCCCCAACCATGTTCCAGCAATTCGGCAACTTACATTCCGGTAGTCAAAATTAAACCTTTACCATGTAGAAAAGATAGCGCTTCTTCAGTGGGCCTTCGAAAAAAACGACAGAAATTAAATTCCTCTGGAGTGATACTAACGGGAACACCCTACAGAATAGATCTTGAAATCTCGAAAACTCCGAAGTCAGACAAAAAACAAAATGTCACAAAAAATGTTTTTGGAACAACAACTCAAGTCAAAGGAAAAGGGAAACAAAAATTAAAGTCTTCGCAAGAAGCCAAAGACACGAGCAGTAATTCGTTTGAGAAAGCAGAATGTGGTTTTTGTGGCTATGATTACGAGGAAGACATGATAAAATGCCAAAAGTGTGAGAGATGGGTGCATGAAGAATGTGCCGATCTTTCCGATGAAGACTATTATTATTGCGACGATTGCAAGGCATGAGTTTTTGGTTTGCTACTGATGGTGATTTTTCAAGGATCTATAAACTTTTTGTTTACTTTTTGATGAGTTGTACCTTTTTTGATAGAAAATAAAGTTTTTTTTTTAAGTTTGAATGAATACATCAATTTAGCAACAACACAAGATGATCTTGATTACATTTTCCAAATTACACGCTGTAGTCCAAATTACACAAAATGAAAAACCAATTTACACGGACAAGGTCCAATTTACACACAAAAATTAAAAACATAATTTTTCCTGTATTTTTCTGATATAAAAAGATATTGCACTTGTATAATATGAAATCAAATGGTAGAAGTGCGGTTTATTTGCGAATGTTGATGGACTTGCTGGATTTTTTTTTTTAACAAAAATATGATCATTTCCTCTTAGATGGTCCAAATTCCACGGACTTCCCCTATCAACAGAAAACAACTACTTCCCCGGCTAAAGCCACGCTGGACATTGAACTACATCTGATAGATATTGAGAAAGATCCTATATAACTTGAGAGAAAAAATCTGAAAGTGAAAATTTGCATTTTCATTCAGATATTTGATTATTTATTAAATGCCCAGTTTCCATTGGAGATTCTTATCTATGAATGAGATAACGGAGAATGTTATTCAGAAGTATCCATTGATGCGTGAATTGCATCTCTTCCGCTAGGTTTTATGTCAGAAAAATATTTTCAAAGTTTCACCGCACAAGAAATTGTCCAACAATTCCTCATTTCAGTGTGAAATTGCTTCTGAAGAGTATGTTTTCCAATTCTTCCGTCCTCCCTGATGATCTTAGAAGAGTGAAATAGATTTTTGTAGACCAATATGTATTGGAGGCCTAGCGAAAGAGATGCAATTCATGCATCAATGGAATGAGCGATTTTCTGTGAGTGCTACTTCTGAATAATAACATTCTCCCTTATCTCATTCATAGATAAGAATCTCCAATGGAAACTGGACATTTAATAAATAATCAACTATCTGAATGAAAATGCAAATTTTCACTTTCAGATTTTTTCTCTCAAGTTATATAGGGTCTTTCTCGATATCTATCAGATGTAGTTCAATGTCCAGCGTGGCTTTAGCCGGGGTTGTAGTTTTCTGTTAGATATTACAAAAAAGTAACTTCAATTTTATCGTAGGGTTTTTCCATTTCATGAGGAGTCATGTATTGATTCAATTTTCAATTGAGAATGTTTCTCTTTAAAATCTAAAATGTTATTTTTCAAATCACAAATGATCTGAGGGCAAGAACTGCTAACACGATAACAAACTTTTGCCACCTGCTACCTTCACTAACAAAAACAATGAAAAAATGAGGTATAACGAACCAACGAAAGATCTTGAAAAAATCATATGATTCTCAAAACAGTCATTATGCCGCCGATGAAGGAAATAATTGTAATATGAATCCAAACAAGTATAATTTGGGCATGGAATAGTTATTACAAAATGCGAATAGATACAAAATGTTAAAAAAACCACCCTCCAATTTAAAATTGAAGATCATAAATGAACTCAGAATGAGTCAGAATTGGGAATATAGTTGATGCGTCAGAACTAAATGAAAACTCGATTCACGGTTTCACCGAAATAATGTGGTCATCGTAAAACACACAAACAGACCAGGGCCAAACTTCCATCTTATTGCTTGCCCCCTCCCCCAGTTTTGTTCCTTGCTATCTAGATTTCTCTCAAATTCATCACTCTAGTAGGTGGATGATGGAGTTTCATCTGACACTCTACCCATTGATGATGGTGTTCCGCAGGGATCCATTCTGGCACCAACACTGTTTCTTACTTCACATGAATGATTTGTTGGGGGCTATCTCATGCCCAGTGCACAGCATCGCGGATGATAGTACCTGTCGAAGGGAGGTTCCGCTCTCGTTCTAACTTCGTGAACGATAAAAATATGGATATTCTGTAATGGGGATCCAACTTTGTAGAATGCAATGTGGCCAGCGTAATTATGTCAGGAGTATCCATACCACTATCCCAGGTAGCACATCATATCGGCTGAATCTTGGTTCCATATTGGGCCAATATAGATATATTGTAAATGAAACATCAAGATTGATCCAATATGGGTGAATATTCAAAAAACAATATTGTATTAATAATATTGGTGGAATATTGGTTGAACTAGTTTTGAATGTAGATTATCACACGAAATATTGGGTCAATATTGGTTGAATAATTTCTACCAATATCGATAATACAATATTGGTTATATATTGTTTTACACATCTAGAATAAATATTGCAATCCAAATATTCCAGTCATATCGATTATAGGGGAAAAAAACTATATTGTATTTCCAAGTTTGTTAGAATATTGGTTGAATATCATTTCCACTTTATTTGACAAATTGTAATAACTCATATTGAGTCAATATTGGTCGAATGATATTTACCAATATCGATAAAACAATATTGTCTTCACATCATTTTTAACATCTAGAATAAATATCGCAATCCCAATATTCCCCTAATATCGATTCTAGGCATAAAAACTATATTGTATCTCCAAGTGTGATTACACATTGGTTGAATATCATTTCGCCAATATTCAACAAATCTTATTAATTAATATTGGGTCGATATTGGTTCAATAATATTTATCGATATCGTTAAAACAATATTGTCTTCATATTGTTTCCCACATCTAGATTGAGATGAAATTTGAATATTGGCCGAATATTCAATGAAACATATTGAAATTATATCATGATCAAACCTGGATAAAAATCCGCTAGGTGGCTCTACATATAGAACGTCTTCTAAAACCTACGAAAGTATATTAAATACTTCCCGTAACTTGTTTTCAAGACAGCTCACCCAGTGGTTATGGCGATCAAAAGGCAGACTGTAGTGTCACCTTCATCAACTAAAAGACCTTTAGTAATTTGCCAAGGTATATTGACATCCACCAATATATCCAAATGATATTGTACCAATATCGATAAATATTGTACCAATATCGATAAATATTTTGAGGCCATTAATGCTTCAAGAATATTTCATCAAAACTATTTTTAAAATATTCAAACAATATTCGACCAATATCGCAAAATGTTTACATTTTACTTCTCGAAAATATAACTTTTGAATATTGTGCCAATATTGTCAGAATATTGTATTAGCGATATTGTAACAATATCGCCGAACATTTTGAAGCCAATATTACTTCAAGAATATTTCGCCAATATTATTCAAGTAATATTGGACCAATATCGCCGAATGTTCACATTTTTTTTCTCGCCAATATTGCATTTCAAATATTTCGCCAATATGTTCACAATATTATACCAATATTTTACCAAGATAGGTGTGCTACTTGAGATAGTCCCCCATATCAATGATTGGTATTGCAATTAGCAATTCTTTTTCATGAGAACAACATGTCAGGTCCATTAAATTCATTCAAAAACTTGGTTTTCTGTTTCGCGCCTGTGGCTTTTTTACTCCGTGATTGAAAAGGTACATATTAGACCAGTCCTGATGGAATAATATTCTCGTATGAAACAAAATTAAACTGATAAAATGCTAATTATAGCGATCTCAAATTTCTTGAACTGTACACTGAAAAAAAAAAAATTATGAGTTGTAATATTTTTGTGTGTGGATGTTGATAGAGACTGTCTTTCTGAGTTCAGTCATATAAAGTAGGGAACATTTTTATCATAATTATATCCAGTAGGAGCTAATATAGTCTGCGAGGTCACCAGATCTTACCACATAGGATTTTTTTCTGGTTCTATATCAAAGAACGTGTTCACGTTAGAAGACTTGCAAATATCTAAGATCTCAATAACATAATACATATTAAGCGACTGAGCATGAATTGTTGATCACACTTCTTCGTAATTAGGAAGCAGACATCTGTTAAGTACTATAACTGTCTCTCATTACCCCGAAAAGGGCCATTAAGCACATGATGATGATCGGAAATACCATATACAGATTGAAACATAGTCGTGTTCAAAGCAACAATTTAGTCAATGCACCGAGAGAGATGCACCGTGTTATACAAAAGTGTAAAACATTTAAAAGATTTCTGAATTGAATAGGCGCCAACATAGTAACCTTTTCAGAATGATCAGGGTATTTTTTTCAAAAAAATTGTACAACTGTTAAAGAACACACATAAAAATGAAAATATATGTCATATCGAAATTACTTGCTTCCAATATAATGGTTAAATGACTGTCGTTTCAATATTATATGGAGTTATTATAAAAATTAAAAGATGCTTATATAAAGCTTACTTGTTCTCAATAAAATGTTTAAATGATTGACATTTCGATATTAAATGACGACTGTATAAAATTGAAACGATACTCATTTCAAGATGACTTGTTTTTGATGTAATACTTAAATGATTGGTATTTCATTATTATACTATATCTTTTCTTACTGTACAGTTCTGAAAATAGCATTGACGTCAAAACACTGCCACAAAATCTTAAATAGCACATGTGGCGATTTAGCTGATTTTGAACAGTTTCTAAGGATTCACAGTTGTTGAACCTCATTTTACAAACTTAAACAGTTCCAATAGTGCATAAAGTACATAATGAAATTCGGATCATTAATACATATGAAGGTAGAGGCTTTCAAAATTGAATTTCAAAATTTTGCAAAACTCTTCAATATCATTACATGTGCTATTCGACATTTTTCAACTTAAAGGAGTTGATGTGGTGTTTTGGCGATGATGATGTTATCAGAGCTCTAGAGGAAGGTTAATTCAAAAACGTTTTGGTCAGAAACAAAGTGTTTGGAGGCGAAAATGTTTGCCATTTGATGAATATCTACGAAAAATATGTTAAACAGAAGTTGCAACACGGTGAGTGCCAGTGTCATATTCTCAGAATGAGAATTCAACAAGCACGCTTTTAAAAATTTCAATCCTATAGATATCATGAAAAAGCTACTTTTGTTATAGAGATTCGTCGTATTTGATTTAATTTTCTGAGATAGTAACAAATTAGTTGTCTATACTTATCGGTGGACAGTTCAGCATTGAAACTCGTTGAGAAATTGATCAACATTTACTAAGGAAATTAAAATATTGTGATTGATTTTTTATTTTTTTGGGGGGGATTTGAGGCCTTAAAATTAAAGAAAACTCCATTTGTTTAAAGTCAACTTTTCGTCAATTCATTTTTTGACATCTTCAGGGCACTGGAAGATACAAATAGGAGAATTTTCTTTACTTATAAAACAATAGAAAAAACAAATAATACTATACTTATCAATTTGCTACTACTACTTTTCCAGAAACAATCACTGAACAATGTTTTGATACTGTATAAAACTTTAGATTGAATTATTATTAATTAACTCTGATCTACTCTGAAGTTATATCTGTTACCAGAACATAGTTCAGTGATTGTTGCTGGAAAAGTATTAGTAGCAAATTGATTTGTATATTATTTGTTTTTTTTTCTATCAGTTTATTGATTAAAAAAATCCTCTTTCAGTATCTTACAGTAGCCTGAAGATGACAAAATTAATTAACGAAACGGCTTTAAAAAATATATTTTTTTTCAATTTATGACCTCAAATCTCACGAAAAAAGAAAAAGTCAGTCATCATAACAAAGGTCGTAAAACTTACATATCAACAATAAAATAAAGTATTTCTTAATTCTGGGAACATTAGAAGTACATCAAAATATACACTATTTCTAGTAACCACGGATAGACTTGACAAGAGGGAAGAATCTTCGAATTATACAATAAGTTAGTCATCTAAAACAAAAAAAAATCATTACTTAATATTCCAATACTATTTTATTTATGCTAAAGAATAATCAATAGAAATCAAATGTATTGAATGGAGTGATTCATTAAAATACTTTCATATAAAATTCCAGAGGTTTGAAAACAGATACTTCATAGAAGTCCGTGTTAGTAGTAGGTTCACTACTTTTCTTACAAAACAAAATGAGTACCCACATGACCTCTTAGCGGAAAATGTTCAATGAAAAAGTTGTAGATAATAAAGTAATCAAAAACATTTATATTTAACAATGTTCGACATAACTTCAAATTATCCGTCAGAATGACGAAAAACCGATTTTTCAATATTTAAGATTTTATTTCGAATAAATGATTTAATGTACATGAAATTCTTGCAACCCTACCCTACGAGAAATCGACAGATATTAAAAATGTAGATTTCATTCAATTTTCAAATTTAGGGAACTAGAATCTTAGGTTCCCATATGAAAAAATCATCTAACAATAATCATCATGTCATAAGATAAAAGTATCTCTTTATAAATAACTTCACAGCCTCTTCATGTTCGTAGAATTTGCTCTCTACTTCTGAAACTATACAATACATAGGATGTTTCTTTTGAAAAATATTTAATTTGTGTCGTTTCTGTTCGAACCGGAATTAAGTACTACTGAACCCGTTCGGTTCCTGAAAGTCATATTTTTATTCAATTCCAGCCATCACCGTAATTTTTTTTCGAACAAATGAATATTATCTAAAATAAAAATGCACCATCCCTGAAGCTCACTCAATACTTGTTTGATTTCAACCTCCCACAAGTAATATGTTAGAGTGCTCTACCTTAGACATAACTCCCGGTATATATTTATTCGTCACCGGAGTTTCAGGCTGCAAGATAAGTGTATCAGATATTAGTCAGATGTTAGTCAGATGATTATTCATGGTGTTGGGAATTATTAGCTGCGATTATTCATTACGTTTGTGATGGTGTTGGGATAAAGTTGTGTGAGGAGGATTGTCTTTTAATACGTAGTAATGCCCTAAGTGTAACAAATAACAACGGATAAAATCTGTTGTTGAAAACACACTCAGATAGACACTTACCCTAAATTTATTTCTTGTAGAAACAAACTATAAACAAAGCGTATTTAACCTTTACTTCTGCACTTACACAACACATCCAAATCCACACGTGAATAGATTGACAATAAGAATTGAAATGACGTGATGACCCGATGATGACGAAATAACTATTCGAACACTCGAAGTCTCTTTTTAAAAATCAATTTATTCGATACAACTGAAATTCATAGACAAAGATACGTCTTTACAACAAGAAGTTTAAAATCTGAATGACTGCTATTGCCGAGAAACTACACAACTCGGTCTTATCTCCGGCATCCAGTTTCATCCATTCAGCATTTTCCGCGTTGGGTGGTGATGTAATTCCTCCCCCATAAAATTCAACTCCAGAGGGTTAGTGAGGGAGTTGAACATTGGAAAGTTCTATGTCTCCTCCTGCACCTGGCCTGGTTGTCCGTGGGATGTACCCTGCGATTACCAATCTTTTGTAGCAGAAATGTATAAGTGCTGCAATCAAAATAAATAGATTGCTAACGTCTATAAGCTAGGGATGTGAGAGATTTTATGGAACGACACATCTGGTTCATTGTTGATGATTTGGGTCTTGATTTGTTGAAGTTCGTCCAATTTCACATCTTCTAGTTGAAAGCTAAAATCCGCTTTTCGTACGAATTCTATTTCCATCTTCATGTTAGGGAGTAGAATTAGCGATTTGGATAGTGTCGATATCCTATTATTGGCGATTATTTGATTTTGGCAGACTATTTGACAGCCTACTGGAATTTCAATTAGATAGGTTCCCGCTAATTTCAGGATTTCCTCTTGTTCTTCGCAGCTGAGTTTCAGTGTCTCCACGGATGGCAGTAATCCAACCCATTGATCGGCATCTTCTAGTCTATTGAATATTGGCTTTGTAGGCTCCACCTGGATTATGTCGCAGGATGATGTATTTTGCATGTTCAGTATTTGCATTTCGCACGGATTGTCTTGCGAAGTGTCTTGAAGGTCTAGTTTCTCGCAGATATAATATTGTTGTGAAATTTCCAGACACTCTTCGCTTTGAAATGTATAGTACAACTGATTTTTCAATAAAAACTTTTTCCGCGGTATAATTGCCCTAAACTGACTCCCTGAGGGTGTGGGTATGGAATACAAGTGATAGTATTCGCAAAACAAGGGATACATGATGGGAATGTCGAGGATATAGGTTATTTTGTTATTCCAAATATAACTTCTTATTCGTATAATATTTTCAAATAGCAAGGTGTTATCTAGAGTCACTGTTATTGGTAGCTGTTCTTTTTTCAATGATTTTTCAATTTTAAGAAGTTCTCTATAGAGATCAGCTGATTGCATTATGCTGGGGTGCATAATTTTTAATTTGGAAAAGGATATCGAGTCTTCGATGTCTTGCAGAATAGAATTTATTATTTCGTACATATTTATTATTTGATTCAGAATATCTTTTATAAAGGATGAGTTATCTCTATAAGTAGCTTGGTTTACAATATTGGCAATCTGTTGAATCTTTGATTCCAGCAATTTTTCGTTATGACATATGTGTTTAACAGTGTCGTTTTTATTTATTAATTCAATAGTCACCGTATTTTGTGTTCTAACAGTGTTACTCAATTTACTTTGATTATCCTGAAGTTCTTTGATCAGATTTTCATACCGTTCTCCATCAGTGGAATCAAGATTTCCAGTGATGGATTTGAATATCGAACTTACGCCATTGATGAGGACTCGTTTCACTCGTTGACGATGAGGAATAATATCTTCAATTTTATTTTCGACTTTGCCCTTGATGAATGTTAACATTTTCATGTAGTTAGATGTATCGTGGGAGTAATCTTTATTTTTTGCAATAGAGATTGTTACCGACTTTGATTGTAAGTGGAGCTTATTAATTTCTTCGATGATTGGGGTGAGATCATAGTAATGTATCAACGTATGGGTGTATTCTTCGATTTTGGCGGTTCCTAGTTTCAGTGGCATAAGTCCTGGATTATTTTCCAAATTTCTTACAGTTATTTTTCTGTGTAGTCCGAAGACGAAAGGGAATCTGAAAAGACGTAATTCCGGATGTTAAAAATTGTATGTTTTCTTGAGGGGACGTTTCAAGTTGTCCATGTGGACTTTTTCTTGAGAGTTCGTTGAGACGGTTTTTGATTCGTTACTAACAGTTTTCAGAGTGGTGGGTTTTGTGAATTTGTTAGCGTTTTTCTGACGTTTATGTTTTTTGACAAATGCTGTTTGATCAGGTTGGAAACTCGTTGGATTGTCACGGTTTTTATTTACCTTTTCTATTGTTTTTTCTTTTTTTCGAATTATATCAGTATTGATTTTTGAGTATAATATTTTTGATTTTTCTTTGTGATCGTTTATATAGTCATTTAGTAAAATCTGATCGATTTCAATGTTGAATGGGTTTTCGTTGTCGATATGCCCATTAATAATATCGATAGGTTTCATTTTGGTAGTTGAGTGAATTGAATGGTTATATGCTAGGATAGCGTATTTCATTTTCATTT
The DNA here is from genome assembly GCA_944452925.2 of Chrysolina oricalcia. Lineage (NCBI taxonomy): Eukaryota > Metazoa > Arthropoda > Insecta > Coleoptera > Chrysomelidae > Chrysolina > Chrysolina oricalcia. Next base: position 25,638,519 of record OX101828.2, on the reverse strand, counting down.
TAGCCGGTGATTTCAGGTACCCTTGAGTGTTTAGAAGGCGGATGTGTTCAATTAGGGTGGAGTGTAACCTTTCGATCATACCATTGGATTGTGGATGTTCCGGTGAAATAAAATGAACATCAATTTTGTGCAATTTCAAGAGTTCTAGAACAACAAAATTCTTGAATTCACTGCCGTTATCTACTATTATTTGTTTTGGGACTCCATGATGAGAAAAGAACTGTATCATGTTGTCCACAATCTCTGTTCCGTTAAGAGAATCCAAGTAATACGCTTGTGTATATTTAGAAAAAGTGTCGACCATGGTGAGAAATTTTGTACTTTCGATAGTGAAGCTATCTAGGTGAATTATTTCGAAGGGTTTTGTTGCCGTAGGAGTCACGTTCATTTTCATTTTGACAGAGTTTCTTTCGTACTTGCTCTGTTGGCAAATTTCGCATTCGTTAATAAAAGTTTGTATTGAGTTTTTCATATGGAGCCAATAATATTTGGTCTTAATTCTCTGCTCTGTTTTGTCGGTTTGTTTTACTTTCATGATAATTTTTAATTATTTCCTGGACATCATTTTTTGAAGTTACGTCTATGAGTTTTGAATTACATTTTCTGAATTTGAGTGATGGCCATTTGAAATTTTTCTGAATTATTGCAGAAAAACGTTCGTAGTCATCTGGATTTTCAAAGTATAGGTAATACGGGACATTCGGAGAAATGTATTCCGTAACAAATTTGACAACGTCTTCTTCAAATTTATTTCGCGATATTTGTACGGTGAATCGTTGTTTCTTTCCGAATAAGAATGTTATTAAAGGTTTGGCGGGGCTATGGAGAGTGGGACTGAAGATTATTTGATTTTGGCCATGATTAAGTGGTGACTCTGATATAGGAATGGCTACAACAGAGTCATGTTCTTGGTTCGTGTGTACCGTGTTATCGTCAGTAATGTCAGGTGGTTCAGGTTCGAGATTGGTTTGCGATTCTCTGCGGGAGTTGTCGTTTTCTGTAGATTGTTGCTGGTTTTCTTTACTATTTTCCTGGTTATTTTCAACTGAGTGATTCGGGGTGGATGTATTATTATGTGGGTCAATGTCCTCGTCGACCTTACCTTCACCAACGTTTACCATTATGGATAGACGATCTAGGTCTAATTGGGGTTCTCCAATAGTTTGGATGTCGGCAGAAGGTTGGTAGTCGGGAGTATCAAGAACAGAACTGATGCGGTTACTGAGGGGATGCTTAACCCTGTGTCTTCAAGTATTTCATCTAGTTCATCCCAGAATATTTTTGTTTCCTTGGTATGGATTTCTATTCGGGATAGAGCATCAGCATTGGTGTTGAGCTTTCCCTTCTTATAGATTATGTTGTAGTCATACTCTTCGAGTTTGATACGCCATCGCAATAATTTTGAGGTTGGATCTTTGAGGGAAAACAACCATTGTAATGGTTTGTGATCAGTCAAAATATTGAATTTGCGTCCGAACAAATAGGGGCGGAAGTATTTAGTGGCCCAAATGATTGCTAATAATTCTTTTTCAATCACCGAATAATTCTGTTCTGAATCATTCAATGTTCGGGAGGCGTAGGCTACAGGCAAATCGTTACCTATAGGCCCTTGAGATAAAATTGCGCCTAAAGCAAATTTAGAAGCGTCTGTGGTCAAGTTGAAAGTTTTGAAAAAGTCTGGGTATTGTAGGATTGGCTCGTTTATCAAGAGATTTTTGCAAGTGTCAAAACAGGAAAGGAAATCTTGATCGTGTTCGATCTTCACTCCTTTCTTTAGGCATTTTGTCAAAGGCTTGGTTATTTTAGAGAAATTATTAATGAATCTCCGATAATAACCGAGAAGCCCAAGAAAACCTTTGATTTGCTTAGTTGTTTTTGGTAGAGGGTAATTTTTTATAGCAATTATTTTGTCGGGATTCGGTTTTACACCATCGGGAGTACCGATATGACCCAAGTAGGCAACCTCTTTCCTCAAAAATTCCGATTTGTCCAACTGTATTTTGAAATTTGATTCTCTTAATCGTTGAAATACTGATTTTAACCGTTCTATGTGTTCCTGAAGGGATGTGGAAAAGACTATAATATCATCGAGGTATACTAAACATTTTTCGTTTTGGATTCCTCGAAGAATATTGTCCATAACACGTTGAAAGCTAACTGGAGTATTCTTTAGACCGAATGGCATCCGTAAGTATTCGTAGTGCCCGTTTTCCGTATTAAAAGCTGTTTTTTCAATGTCTTGCTCGTCCATCTCGATTTGGTGAAAACCGCTTGCGAGATCTAAAGTTGTAAAGTACTAACATTTTCCTAGTTTGTCGAGGAGGTCAGTGATGTTTGGAAGGGGATATTTATCGTCAATGGTCTTTTCGTTCAGTTTCCGATAGTCCACTACTACCCTCCACTTTTGTTTCCCGGATGCATCTGCCTTTTTGGGGACAACCCAAATGGGAGACGACCATGGTGAATTACTTGGTCTTATGAAATTCTGATCCAACATTTTCTGTATTTGACTTTCTACTTCCTGTTTATGTATGAAAGGATATCTGTAAGATTTCGAGTAAACAGGAATTTCATCGTGGGTCTTAATATTATGTTTAATTTTGCTTGTAAATGTTAGGGGCGTATTTTCCTGATAAAAAATGTCTGAGTATTCTTTGCATAGCTTAAGAATGTGGTACTTCTCTTCGTCATTAAGGTGTTCTGTACGAAAGTTGGTTAGGTCAATGTCTGGTTTATCGGTGTTAAAGTTATTAAGATCTATTTCTTTTATAAACTTACGGTTAAATTTTTCAACATTAATTGGTTCAGAGAAATCTAAGGTGACAGGATCAGTCGTATGTTAAGAATTGTTGTCAAAGCCCAGCCGTTTTTTGCAATCGTTAGACATTCTGGAATCTCACTATTATGGAATTTCTGGTGGGGAATAATTATTTCGCCTTTGAGAACTGAAGTTTTTATTTTTATAACCTGTTCCGATCGAGGTGCAACCGTGATTAACGAGAAGTCCTTCGCCAAAATTCAGATTTGCTTGAAGGAGTTTCAAATTATCAAGTCCTAGTAACCCGTCGAATACGTTGTGAAACTTGAAAAGGAAGAATTTCAAATTTTGGGATTTTGGCAGATTAAATATTTTTGAGGCAGGTATAATTGCGCTGTGTTTATGAGCGGACTTTTGGAAAACAGTCGAAACTATGAAAGGGTCGTTCTTTATGTTATTTGGAAAAAGTTTGTAAGCTAAATCTGGGTCAATGAATGACTTTGTAGACCCAGAATCAATCAGTATTTTGAGATTATTTTCGGGCAGTAGAATATATGGTGGATCACCCGAATTTGAGGCATTAAATGGGATTATGTAGGGATTTACGTTTGGTCTTCTTCTGGAGGAAAACCCTGAAAATTTTCCTCAAAATTTTGTGCTTGCGGCATTTCGTAAGGGGGATTTTCAAATGTTCTTTCATAATAGTGATTATCAATTTCATAATTTTGGTACTCGTATGGGTTGATTGAGGAAGGTTCGTAGTTATTATCTATACCCTGACTTTGATCGATTTCGGTGTTGTAGAGCTTCTTCGGAAATAAAGCGTTTCTGTTGCGGTTGTCGCGAAGTGAAAGCTGAAGGGTTTGTCCGGAAATTATTCGAAGTATGTCTGGTAGATACGCTCATTGGTGTGGGTCTTGGAAGCGTTTGATTTGGGTTTGGTTTAAATACATTTTGTTTTTGTTGGTTATTTCCGAAAACTTGGGAATTTGTGAAAAAATTTTGAGGTTGGTTATTTATTCTTGGCTGAATAGGAATGGGTTGTGATGGAAAATTATTTTGAGCTCGAAAATGATTATTTTGAGTATGATTATTGAATGGCATTCTTGGTGTCGAATAAATATTTCTTTGCTGATGAGCATATTGATTAGGCTGTACATATTGGTTAGGCTGTACGCGTTGGAAAGGTTGTCCATGAGTTACTGATGGTGCGTGAGTAGTTCTAGTGGGAGTTCTATTCGTGAAATTTTGAAAATAATGAATATTATCCTCCTGAATAACTAACTGTAGTGCTTCATTGAGCGATTGGGGTCTCATACAACGGATAGTTGTGCCTAATGGTTCTTTCAAACCTGAAAGGAATGTTTTGAGAGCTAAACTGTTGTGGAGATTTCTCTTCAAAACCTTCGAAGCATCGTTTGCCTCATGTAAATCTACACAACTACAAAGTAAATTGAGAATGTTCAAACATTTGTCATAAAATTGTTGTGGTTTTGCATTTGGTTGTTGCCTCAGCATTACCAAATCTCTGTTGAGACAACTTTCATCTCTCTGGTTTGCAAAATTTCTTGATAGGGTGTCTTTCAAGTCGTTCCATGTAGAAACGTTTAGAATGTTTATAACTAATTTGGCATTGCCTGTCAGTTTCGAAATCAAAGAATTCAACAGATAAGTATTCTGAAAGTTATCGGGATTTGCATTATCGTAAAATGATATTATTATACTGCCACAAACTGAAATGTACCTATTGAGGTCATTAGGATTGCCATCGAACTGAGGGACACAATTAAGGTATTCTGGTTTGAATTGTTGTGCCATTTCAACCATATTTTCACTATTAGAATTATTTGAAATGTTATTTATATTATGAAGGTCAGTGGAGCCAGTTAGAGGATTATTTATTGACAAATTTCCAAGAAAAGTAGTTAAATCTTCAACGGACATCAAGTTGTACTCACATCAAATAAATTGCGACTTTGAGCATTATCCTATAAGGATCACTTCTGGATCGGCTATTTCTGTCTTCACCAGGGAGTATTCCTTGTGAATTCGAACTATTTTGTTTCAAATTCCGGTGCTGCGTTGCTGCGGGGTCGTCCACGGGTCTTCGATAGACTGGGTTTCCTGATTTCTTAGGAGCCACTCCGTACCAAACACTTTCACAAGTAGTCACCAACTGTTCGGTATCCGATAAATCGTAAATACGAAAATTGTCCATTCGATACGAATCAATCCCGGATATCCTACCGACTGCGCCAAATAACTATTCGAACACTCGAAGTCTCTTTTTAAAAATCAATTTATTCAATACAACTGAAATTCATAGACAAAGATACGTCTTTACAACAAGAAGTTTAAAATCTGAATGACTGCTATTGCCGAGAAACTACACAACTCGGTCTTATCTCCGGCATCCAGTTTCATCCATTCAGCATTTTCCGTGTTGGGTGGTGATGTAATTAACGGCCTGCTAGGGGTGAGTGGAATAAAACATCATAGGAAACACGTGTGTGACGAAGAAGATGCATGCTCAGAGGTGGTGGAAAAAACCGTTACATTTTCAGAACTAAACGAGAACTATTTAGTGGTTACAAAGTATCGTTTAACAGTTAAAATGTGAATTATAGTGGCTAAACAATTTGTTATTTCAATTCCATCTTTTAACCACAATCGTGCCCTTTATTGAATCTTTATTTAACCTTTTCAAAACAAAATTAGTGTTTTGAAAAAAAGGCCCGTTTAACCTTCACTTTTTACATTGATCAGATAAAATTTAGTTGCTAAAATAATTTTTTAGCAGCTATAAGATTTTTTTGAAAAAAAAAACTTGTATAACTGGATTTCTCTTGGTGTGGAATTCCGAGATAGAAGTAATCAAATTTCGTCATTGTTTAAAACTTTCAAACAAATGATGTTTGACAGGTGACAAAATGTGGATTATCGAAATCGGTCGTTCAATTGCTTTCAACAAACGATTCAAAAACTAATAAGTTGTTGATTTTTCTTTTCAAAGTTACGGGGCCACGAATACCTGGCTGAATCACCTGGTTTAAATCTTTATGTCACAGTTTGCAACTTTGTTACATTTTTTAAAATGTTACGAATGTTTCGTGTTTGAGTGAATACCCTATCTATTCCCTTCATTTTGATATTACCAATCATGTTTTATTTACATGAGAAAATTATATATTTTCAGCTTTGAAAAAACGCAAATTAAACATCGAATATCGGCAATTCTGTAATAGATTATTTCTTTCGTCTATTAAATATCAGTCATCAACCAATCATACGTTTGTTTCCTGTTTGACAGGACCAATCAACACACTCTATTAGCGACTACTTACATGATGCACAATAGTCACCGACTATTCAGCATGATAATCATATCAAGGAGCCTGAGCATCTGACAGTACTCTAAATAAATACATATTAAACGTCAAATAAAATCAATCGTGTTGAAGCTGTATAAGTGTTTGAAAATTAATCGATTTGGAGAAACTATAAATGAAGAGATAGATAGGATAATCGAGGGTGCAATCCCTGACAATACAGTGAGGAGTATAAAGAATTGGATTCAAGAAATAATCTTCATAAATATAACACGACCTTGATTAATTGTCGACTATTTTATTGCTGCTAAATTTCTCTTGTATTTATTAATTTTACTCGACATTATTTTGGCATTAATAATCAGAGACGAAAGCCCTCGAGCTTCGCTCTCGGGCTCTCAACAGATTATTAATGCCAAAATAATGTCTCGTTAAATTATTATAAAATACAGTCGAAATTTAGATGCAATAAAAATAGTCGACTATTTATCAAGGTCTTGTTATATTACCCTTGACTATTACTGTGTCTCATTTTCCGCAGCTTAAACCAAGTTGAATTGAAGATCACTGATTGCTTGGAATTAAGAGGGACACATTTTCTCATACTGGTTATCACAGTGCAGTTGGCAATCTGGTGAGTAGGACTTAAAGTTAGGTTTTCTCCTGGGTTGTGTTCCAAAACCTTACTGTCTTACCCGGAGTCTACTCTCACTGTTCCAAAAGTTACTCTGATGCATTATTTCGCTCTTGTCAAACGTTCAAAGACCTGTCGGGTTTACCCCAGAGCTTACTCAACCGTACTCTGTCAGAAAGGAGGGTAGAAGAGTACTCTGACAGTTATTCTGTCACATTTTTCATTTTAAAACTTCAAAACAAAAGTACGTTATAACAAATAGATTGTTCTGTCTGCTTTTATCTAATAAAATGCATTTCTATTAATTTTATAAGATTAATCAATGGTTATAGAATTCTGTTGATTTTGTATTGACGTAGATACATGATTCTCAAAGTTCGTTATAGATGAATCGGTGAATCCAATGATTCCAACGATTCCAATGAATCCAATGATTTGCTTGCTAAGGTAGAAACCCCGAGAAATCTAGTCTGAGAGACAATTCGGTTCAGGTCGCTCAAAAAGAACCAGAAAAAGTTTTTTTGAATGATGCAGCTACAATGTGCCTGATATATTTATATAGGTAAAGATAATGAGAAATCCTTCAATGATAAAACAACAAGAAACGATTGAAGTTTAATTTGCTTTCCTACGTCATGAGATCGAACACTGTTCCAAAACCTTACTTACTCTCTGTCAAGCTAGTACATTGACATTACTTTTACTCTTACCTTCATATTCACTTATTGTTCTTTTTCTGTACGATTCATCACCATAATTACGTCTCATTTCTTATTGCATTACATTTTCGCCTACTGAAATGGTCTTTGCGTGATCAGTTTTTCAGGCTTTTCCAAGCTGAGGCATATTCTATCAGAACTTGACTAGTCTTCTTATCATAATATGTTCCTCTACAAGTATTCAATAAATATCTCGAGCTATGAGTATGTATTTTTCCCTACATAAAACAAAAATCACCTGTACACTGGTATAACACACAATATGAAATCTAAAATATGCACTGTCAACCTTTGAACTAATCTACAATTGGAATGCGTACAACATTTAACATGCCTTGTAGAGATGTAAGAAAACTATCGTGAGACAAATTTTTAAATAATAATAAAGTAAGTGTGAAGGCTATGCTGAATTTTTTTTAATAAATGACGAATGTAATGAATAAATCAATCACTCGGGCTGTCATCATAGATTTACCTAGACTCGTCAATGGCCATTTCTGTGATATAACGAAAAATTTAATATCTCAAATACCAAACATACGCCACGAACCTATTGATTTTTTGAAGAATTCGTTTTTTCTAGCACCGGTTATCCCTCCAGAAATATCGATGTGTCGAACTGTTTATAAAGGTGGCCAGGATTTCTGCACAATTACTCATCATAAAATTTTATGATAACTCGTCGAAGAATAATAGGCTGATGCCAAAACGAATTCTAAACGCTCACAATAAGAAAAAAAGTAACAGGTGTAACAAAACGTAATCTTGAAATATATCAAAAGTTCTCGAAGAGGACAACCATTGAATCTACATCCGGAAGCCATTAAATTCAGCATTTAGTTTACGATACCGAGAAGGGCACCAAAACCTTCGCCCATATGGTTGCTATAAAAATCGTTCCAACACAGTTTCGAGAGTTTTACGAGGGATATTTATAAATTCGAACCAAATATTTTGTTTCCAATAATCAGTTTTCATTATGAATTCAACGTCATATTTCCGTTAATAGAATTGATTCAAACCATAACCGAGTGTTACAGAAAGATCCATGACATAGAATAAGTAGAAATAAGATCAATTGTTTAGATATAAAGAGTTTTTTCATAATGCGACAAATTTGCATTATGTTTTTTTTCTCGTAACGTCGGAATATCTGAGTTATAAAATATTTAATGCATAAGCCGATTGTAGAAGAAACTGATAAAGAAATTCAATTTACTATTTAATTTTCGAACAACCCTTATATTTACTGCCTAAACGATTTCGAAACCCAAGCTAACTTGAAGGACATATATTTTATGCTTCTAAACGGCAGTCCTGTTTTAAATCTTGAGAGTGTTAGATGTTTGTTAGTAACGTGACCTTTTCTGGTGAATGATCTGTTTCAAAAAATCAGTTCAATACTTTAGTAAGAATTATATCTTTTTGAGTAGTTTAAAAACGTAAATGTCATAAAATTTTATTCAATTCACTGGTTTTTAATTTAAATTTGAAACTTCTTAGTTATTCCGGCGTTCTATTTTTTTTCTTTCGGCATAATAAATGTTTTTGGCCGATTTCTGTGTTTTATTCAGTTAAATTTAATCTTCCACCTGGGCCTTCGGCCCAGATAATATTGATTAACAATTTGAGAAGTATTTGAATAGATTGAAATCCAGAAAAGTCTTGAAAATAATAATAAATAAAGTAACTTAAATAATTAAAACTAGTGTGTGTGCAAAGCTGCCGGAGATGAGATTTGATAGGTAAGTAAATGTATAATTTTCCTGATGTGTTCCTATATAAACGCTCCTATAAAATATTGAAAAAGGCACCGCTCGGCCTAACAATTGATAGTATCAGCTGTGATGAAACTCTATTTCAACGAAATAGCGTTTTATTATAATGGTGTCGCAAGTGTGGGGTATTTTCTTGAAAATATACATTTATTATAATGGCGTCGAGAGTGTGGGGTATTTTCTTGAAAATATATATTTATTATAATGGTATCATAATGTGTGAGGTATTTTCTTGAAAATATATATTTATTATATTGGTTTCGAATGCGTGGAGTATTTTCTTGAAATTATATGTATTTATTATGTTGATGTCTTAATCCATATGGTATTTTCTTGCAACTATATTTTTTTTATATTGGTTTCTCAATGTGTGTATGGTGTTATCTTGAAATTGTAGGTAGATAAGTAGTTGGTTTAGAAAATCCATTTTAATTCATAAAAAAAAAATAATAAAACAGAATATGTAGAGTAAAAGTAATATACTAATAATTTTGAATTTCTGCTACTCTTAGAGGATTTATGTTGTATATTCATTTCGTATTTTCATGAAACAAAATTTTCGATTTCCAATCTGAAATAGAAAAATGTGTGTTGTATTCTGTTATTCGAGAATTTTAGTACGAAACGTTTAAGAATTTTCATTTATTTTGAATTTTGTACTGACTAACTAGAAGAGTTTTGATATTTTATTGTTTACAAATTTCCTGACAATTATTTGTCCAGGACCAAACCTAGAGAGCCTTCTGCTGTTTTGAATTCAACAAGTAACTATATAAAAAAAGAAGCTATAAGCTGCTTGATAAATTTTTTATTAATTTTGCTTTCATTGGGATTTACTCGAGTCAGAAAAAAAAATGCACACAAATATCTCCATATGGTTTTTATGATTCCAAGTTTCAGAATTGTATTTTAATTGTCACTACAATCTCAGTCATTATATATTTAGAAAAACTCACGAGCACGGCAAGGAGATAAGGCTATGTTTACAATAATCCATGAGAAACGAAATTTTACTTTACTAATGAACTTACAAAATTAGAAGAAAACAAATTGACAAATTTTGAATTTTTCCTTTAAAATTGTGTATACAGCCTTTCATCCGATTATTTACTTAAACAAATAAAGAGTAGACTCTCCAAATGCAGGAGCTAACGTTGAATACAGAAAAATGTAACTCTTAGATCAGTCTGTTTTTTTAAATCTATTAGTCACAACGAATTGGTGTTTTCATATTCAAATATCAGCAAAAATAGCAATCGTTAATGTAAAAAAAAAAAACAGTAAAATTAAACAGATATTCGAATTTCAAGAAAAAAATTACCTGAACACAGAAGGAAAATTTCACTTCGGCATCTGTAAACTGACAAAGTAGACAATTGAAATTAAATTAAACAGATGTTAAGACAGGACTCCGGCATAGTCGTAAAAAGGGATAGTTGATAAACCTCAAGTAGAAAAAGAATTTTATGAAAATAGAAAACAGAACTAAGAATGAGTGTAATTGTGAAAAGAAAGAAGTTAATGAGTTTAATCAATTTATCCCAGTCGCCTCAGTGGATATGTTGATTTAGGATTTCTCTGCTCCATTTACCTACTAGAGTTTTAGCATAAGCCGAAGAATTTTACGAAACAGTCAAACATATGGTCTTGAATGGTTGGGTGATACAATATAATCTCTATGGGTGGTTGAGAGGTTGAAATAATGAAAACTTGGTCCTATCAGCAGCAATAAATATACTGTACCTTAAGTAGGTATATATGAGAAGGTTAGAAATATTATATGACCTTACTTCCCAATTCGAACCTATTGTCCAGCGATATTCTGAGATTATTCATATGTTTCCCGAAATAAAATAAATGCCATTGTTTGATTTGATTGCTTGACACATGTGTTTGTACCTCTCAATTTATTTTTTTAGTAAAGTGTTATAATTTAATCAATATGACCACAAAAAAACTAGCGGCTAGAAATTTCATTTTTTTAATCATTTTTATTTTTTTACTGTTGATTCAGCATTTGTTGAATATTTGAAATAAAATTAATTGAACTTGAATAAATTACTTCCATAGGCCTCAATTCAGATTTACAGTCAGAGAAGTTTTGAAATTATCGAATATTCTGAGATAGTTTGTTCTTAATCACGTCTACAAAATGAAGTTAGACAATGATTCACAAAATAAAGTAAGACAATGATTCTCATGTATTTCATGTAGAAAAACTAAAGTTATAATATAGTATTGGATGATCTCAGAGGAGTGTTGACAATAAAGTTCACATCTCAACTCCCATTTTTGTATTAATTTGAAAGCAAGTATATTGCATTTTGGTATTAAGTTGAAAGTAAGCATTTTAAAGAATTGAATCAAAATTGTGTGTAATTGAATTTGATAAGTAGCAATTTCTGTTGAATATAAATTGTTAATTATATATGAAATTCTCTTAAAAGGTTATTTTTTTTATTTGAAAAAAGAAGTTGCATCGACCAAAGTGGGTCATTTAAAGGTTACTGTTAAATAATATGAATGTCAACTAGAGTTTTCACAGCAAATTAAAATAGAAATTGAATAGGATATCTGATATTGTAACACCTCAATTCAACTCTGAAATCAGGGTATGGTAATAAATACAGGTAGTTACGGGAATAGTTCAAAATCCTGAAATTCTGAGAAAGGGACTGATATGAAATTATTTTATGAACTCCATATCCACTGCAGGTGTGAATGTAATTAGATGTATCGATTAGTTGAAAGTAATGATGTAGATAGACAGTAGGTACTAAAAAAAAAATGAATGAAAAATACAAATACTAAATTGAAAGTAACATAGGTGATCGAGTTGATGATTATTATTTTTGAGTTATTCGTTTATTATTCTAAAAGAGATATTTCATGGCTTGACTATAATGAGAAACATAGAAAAGGACATACGAACAATGAAAAAGGGTTAATAACATGAAAGGACCTAAAAAAAAAACTTTATTTAAATTCAGAATTTAATATTGAAAATAAAATATGCTGCTAGTTTTAATAGAAGGAAAATTAAACACATTTAAGTCGTTCATATTTAATTAGAATTTTTTTTAGTAAAACAGTAATTTTTGCGATAAATGAGTCAACCTCTTTAAACGGGTAGTAAAATTGTACTGAGTATAGGCCGAGGGCGGACCACTTTCGTTTACAGAATCTTTTTATAGAATTTGGTGTGAATTTTTATTTTATTACAAAACAGTATCTAGGAACTTCTTGAATAGATTAACGCACAAGTCGATAAAACATAAATAAATCCGTTTTGTGTCATACAAGGTATCTTTGTGCACGAGAACCGTTTTGCGAAGTTTTTCTCGCTGTAAAATTTAGTCCCATAAAATGTCTCTTGAATAATGGGGTTTCTAAAAATGTATACTTATTTTGCAATAATCTAAGATTGTTTTTAACATGTGTATTGGTTAGATAAATTAATTGATTGAAAAGTTTGAAAGTCGAATATGAGAAAAATTGTTGATAAAATAAAGCAGATTGACAAATGGTAGCGAGGGATTTTATAAAAATTGAGATATCGAGAGAAAGAAACAACAGATACAATAGAGTGATATACCAACCCCGTGAAAATAAGAAAATGAAGAGATATCGAGAAAATGGAATTATGTGAAATACAGGGGTAACGAAAATATCAAATTGTAAATAGAGAAAAATGAAAGTAATATGAAAAAAGTGACACACGCGAAAAATGAGAAAGAAAAAGAGAAACCTGAAAATAGTAAAATAAGACGTCACATGAATGGTGAAGGAATTCCCAGAGACGCACGTGTAAGAAATAGTGAAAAATGAATGTAGCGAGCCTTTATGATCTAGAGAAATAGAAGTATAGAATATGAAACTCGGATAAAGCGAGTATAGAAATTTGCGAAAAGTTATCTATCTTGATGAGTTGATATAACGAACGTGAGTGTGACAGATGTAGGAGGGTCGTGTTAGCCGAATGGAGGCGTGATTAACTACGTGATGTTGAATGGAAATGCCACGCCTTGGGAACGTATTCGGAACTTGTCGAATGGAGACATTGAATTCTAGGTTGTCCGAATAGGTGAATAAATGAGCCCATGGACGAATGGAGTCCATCTGGTGAAACACCCCGCGGAAGCATATTGTGTATCCCCAAGTCATACTACGTTAAAGTGAAAGAAAATGGTGAAAAAGCTCGCAAGAACCTACAGAGAAAGAGTTGAAGAAATTGAGTAGACTCGTAGGGACCTGGTATGGTAGTGATGTCGACATTGCTTTTTATACACTGTCAGAGCATGCCACTAGCGTTTTACTAATATCAATTGGGAACTATAACATCTTCCACGATTTGTGATATACTGAGCGATTTTTTTTTCTGAGTATAATAATATTTATTTTTTTAAGATTAAATTTTTTTTTCATAATGACATAAGTATATGAGCATTTCTAGTGTCGTGGAAGTACACGTATTCAACTATTTGGTGAATGAATTTGGTATGAGTATATTGAAGGAAAGGATAACTTGAGAGAAATGAATTATGCCTAAAAATATGAGAAAATGTTGAATGAAAATAGGTGACAGAACTAACAAATGTGCGAGATGATAGTTAAATACGTCAATCGGGTTTTATTGTCGAGCTTCAAGAATTAATTGGCCATTAATCACTTGGAGATCACATATGACTTAGTTTTCAGTAATTATTTTAGTCGTTTCAAGTATATCACATAGAAAAAGATAGACTGGTAACTTTTAATATTGTCAGAGGTGCGTGTTGAAGAAAAATAAATGGAAATGAATCACCTATGTATCTATATGCTGTGGAAATATGCGAAAAATTAATGAATGTTGAATTCAAAAAGTTGAAAAAGAAATAAACAAACAGTAATCCGATTCGTTGAACCAAATATTTGTCAATTTGTAAGTCCAACGCTAACCAATATTCATGAAAATTTCAGGAAAGAAGTATAGCACTTGCATCCTCAAAGCAAGAAGCTGGGTGATTGTAAAATGTTTTGATATAATTTGATATAGGTAACAAGTCTGTTTCAGAGTTATATAGTTAGGTCTCAGCTAGCCATTCGCCATCAGTGAACGAGGCGACATTGCCACCATAGGCGTAGTTCTTTTCATAATCTAGAGGCAACTATCATCTCCTGAATTGCATTCGTTGAAAATGCATTTGGTGCAGCAGCAGTCCCATGAAACCATTTCTTTGGGTTGACCATCACCGCAGGAACCACATTCGCGCGTAATCGATATACGGTATACCAACAGGAAAGTGCGGGTAAGTGCGCGGGTTGGTAGTTCGCGGAATATCTATGCGTCGCGGAATTTCATCAGTGCGCGGTACAGTATTATACAGGGTGCACCATTAAGACTTGACGAAATCGTAACTTGTTAGAATTAGATATTTGAATGGATCTGAAGTAACAATTTATTTATGGAAAAAAAAATTGTAACTTTTTTAGGGGGGGCAATTGTAACAAAACGTAATCTTGAAATATATCAAAAGTTCTCGAAGAGGACAACCATTGAATCTACATCCGGAAGCCATTAAATTCAGCATTTAGTTTACGATACCGAGAAGGGCACCAAAACCTTCGCCCATATGGTTGCTATAAAAATCGTTCCAACACAGTTTCGAGAGTTTTACGAGGGATATTTATAAATTCGAACCAAATATTTTGTTTCCAATAATCAGTTTTCATTATGAATTCAACGTCATATTTCCGTTAATAGAATTGATTCAAACCATAACCGAGTGTTACAGAAAGATCCATGACATAGAATAAGTAGAAATAAGATCAATTGTTTAGATATAAAGAGTTTTTTCATAATGCGACAAATTTGCATTATGTTTTTTTTCTCGTAACGTCGGAATATCTGAGTTATAAAATATTTAATGCATAAGCCGATTGTAGAAGAAACTGATAAAGAAATTCAATTTACTATTTAATTTTCGAACAACCCTTATATTTACTGCCTAAACGATTTCGAAACCCAAGCTAACTTGAAGGACATATATTTTATGCTTCTAAACGGCAGTCCTGTTTTAAATCTTGAGAGTGTTAGATGTTTGTTAGTAACGTGACCTTTTCTGGTGAATGATCTGTTTCAAAAAATCAGTTCAATACTTTAGTAAGAATTATATCTTTTTGAGTAGTTTAAAAACGTAAATGTCATAAAATTTTATTCAATTCACTGGTTTTTAATTTAAATTTGAAACTTCTTAGTTATTCCGGCGTTCTATTTTTTTCTTTCGGCATAATAAATGTTTTTGGCCGATTTCTGTGTTTTATTCAGTTAAATTTAATCTTCCACCTGGGCCTTCGGCCCAGATAATATTGATTAACAATTTGAGAAGTATTTGAATAGATTGAAATCCAGAAAAGTCTTGAAAATAATAATAAATAAAGTAACTTAAATAATTAAAACTAGTGTGTGTGCAAAGCTGCCGGAGATGAGATTTGATAGGTAAGTAAATGTATAATTTTCCTGATGTGTTCCTATATAAACGCTCCTATAAAATATTGAAAAAGGCACCGCTCGGCCTAACAATTGATAGTATCAGCTGTGATGAAACTCTATTTCAACGAAATAGCGTTTTATTATACAGGCAAGGACTAGGTGGAGAAAGTTGTTGAGGTTCCAACTATGAGGGAAAAAAATTTAAACTGGAAAACACTCAAAATGGTGAAATGGGGATGCAGTTCAGAGGTTGAAAACGGATTTTTGCGATTTGTGGCGAAACATGACCTCGAAGCGGATAATGTTTGGGGGAAAAGTTGTAGATGATGAAGTATTCAAAAACTTTTGTATTAAATACTTTTTGACAAAACCCCAAATTATCCGTCAAAATGGCAAAAACCGATTCTTTCTCGCAATTTAGAAGACAACTAGTTTTCGAGTAATGTATATTTTTCGAAAAAATACCCATATCTTCCACGAACAATTGTTCTGGCGCTTTTTTGTATTTTCGAACGCTATAAGTGATCATATCAATTTTTGAAATGTCTACTTTCAAGTGGTCTATGTAACTTGGTGATTTATCGACATTAAACCGCTTAAAATTGAGAAAAACCGACAAGTCTCTCTGAATCATGATTTTCTCAATATTTTCCATAGTTGTAGAAAATAAGTAACAGGCAAGGACCAGAGGAAAATTTTGTTGAGGTTCCAACTTTGAGGAAGAAAAATATTTAAACACAAAAACACTCAATATGGTGAAATGGGAATAGGGGTTGAAAACGTTTTTTTTTGCGATTTGCAGCGAAACGTAACCTCCTAGCGAAATATATTCGTTCAAAAAGTTGTAGATAATAAAAAATAGAAAACTTCTTCATCCAACTCTTTTTCACATAACCTCCGATTTTCCAGTATTTATTTTTCCCTTATTTTCCACGAACAATAATTGTCTAATAGAGGTCTACAAGTGACCATTCTGATTGTTGAAATGTCCACTTCAAAATGGTCTATGTAACTATGTGGTTTATTGACCGTTACAATTCAAATTGAGAAAATAGTCTTTCTGAATCATGATTTTCTCAATATTTTCAATGATTTTCGACTCTCTTCATTATTTTTATAACAAAAAGTAGTTCATATTAAATTGTTCATAATGAAATATTAGAAAACATAATTACACTACAAAATTGATTCAATAAAACCATTTTTATTATTTTCTACAACCAATGAAAATATTGAGAAAATCATGATTCAGAGATACTGTCGGTTTTTCTCAATTTAAGGAGGTTTAACAATCAATAAACCACCAAGTTAGATAGACCAGTTTGAAGTAGACATTTCAACGATTATAATAATCACTTATAGACATTCGAAATACAAAAAAAACACCAGAACAATTGTTCGTGGAAGATAAGGGTATTTTGTACGAAAAATGTATCTAACTCGAAAACTAGTCTTCTGAATTGCGAAAAAATCATGCTAATTTTACAACAAAAAAGACACATTTCCACAAATTTTCATCCGAATTAAATCATTTAGAGGCGAGAAAAAATTAAATACTGAAAAATCAGTTTTGCGCAATTTTGACAGTTAATTTGAGGTTACGTCGAAAAGTGTTGAATACAAAAGTTTCTGGTTTTTTCACTTTCTACAACGTTTTTTCCGAACATTTTTTGCCGCAAGTCGCAAAAATCCGTTTTCAATCCCTAAACTGCATCCCCAATTCACCATTTTGTGTGTTTCCGTGTTTAAATATTTTTTTTTTCCTAAAAGTTGGAACCTCATCAACATTTTCCACCTGGTCCTTGCCTGTTACTTATTTTCTTTTTGAAACCAGCAGTTTAATCGCCACTAAATTGCACGAAAGTTTCATTACATAGTTGAACAGTACTTTTAGTTCGTTCTTTGAACCGGATATATTTCCAATAAAATTGATATAATAACTGTTGAAGTCGAAACATATGATCCTTCATCGCATATGAAGAACACTTTGAAATAATTTGTATCTGGAGTAAGAAAAACGGAAGATTGGCCAAAAAAGAGCAGTGAAAGTTGTAGAAAAGGATGCAATAGCTAAACAGAGATGCCAGGACGGTCCGATAAGCCAAAAGAGACATGCCCTTCTAACAATTTTATGGATAAAGGAAATCTCGACAACAAATCTATCAGAGATTCTTTGAATACTGACACTAAGAAGATCTAATCCGGACTCGGTCGACTTATCTCGCCATGGAAGTAAAGCAGCTAGTACAAAACGAAGTTCTGTAGGTCAACGACGATAAAGCGAAATAGAAATCGGGGTTGAATAATGTTGAATAAAATAGAGTCAGAGCATGAAGTTCTGAAGAATCAATGGGATATTTTAGATTTAGAACTCGCAATAGAAATGTAAATGTGGGAAAGATGAGCTAACATAGATAATGGAAGAAGAAATACCCCAGTTGTAGATGAAATTAAAATGAACGAACTATTGAAAAATTGTATGAAACCTTCAGTGATTCGCGGAACTACTTGCAAAATTAAACTCTCGTAGTGAGTGTAATTGAATCAGTGAAAATCTTATCGTCTTTACCTCAGCGGATTTACTACTATGGTACATCAAGTAACGGCCAAGTCAATATAAACAAACTAGTTAAATAAAAGGTTTCCTTACATATCAGACCAATACATTCATCTATTTAAGTTGTAATATTTTGGATGTTGTTATAGTTGAAAGGTGTTTGCATTTTGATCTAATTTATGATAAATAAGGTATGTGTCTATATATTATATTTGTCATATTTCACCATATTTCAATAAATACGGATCACAACCATTTGTTTCTTTCAGTTTCTCCAAGTATCTTTTTTGGACATCCATCGACATACTTATACCACTTTTATCAGCCATTAAACAAAGTTTCAGTCCACTTCCGCTTCAACCGGCACTGATGATATTTCATATCTATATACAAGGATATATTGAAAAATTCTTAGCCTACTATAGAACCAAACAAAATTTCAATGTCAAAATATTTTATTACTCAACATATTCTCCTCTTAATGGGATACATTTAATACAGCGAACCTGCAACGTCTCTAGACCTTTCAAAAAAATGTTTTTTCTTGCTCTGTAAACCAGACCTCCACAGCTTTTATTACCTCCTGGTTGGAAGAAAATTTACGACCTATTGAACTTTTTTTCAGTTGAGGAAAGAGATGATAGTCGGACGCAGCCAAATTTGGTGAATAAGGGGGGTGTTCTAGTAATTCAAACCTTAAATCACGAATTTTTTTAATGGCAACATGAGATTTGTGTGCAGGGGCGTTCACCTGCAAAAACAAAACACCTTTGGATAGCTTTCCGCGTCTTTTCTCTTCAATTTTTTCCCGTAGAGTGGTCAGTAATGTCGAATAGTAATCTCCAGTTATTGTTCTACCCTTATCCAAAAATCAATCATGATTACTCCATGGCAATCCCAAAAAACTGAAGCAGAAGCAGATTTTTGGACACGAAACTTCTTAGGTCTTGGAGAACCGGAGTGTCGCCATTCCATCGATTGTTGCTTTGTTTCTGGATCGTAGAAATAAACCCAAGTCTCATCCATAGTAACAATTCGGTTTAAGAAGTCTACATCGTTTTCAAATCGAGCACAGATCGAACGCGATGCTACTACCCTTGCACGCTTTTGGTCAACATTCAAACATTTGGGGATCCATTTTGCAGCAATTTTTCTCATGTCCAAATTGACGTGAACGATATGATGAACGCGTTCGTATGAAATATTCAGTGCTTCAGATATCCGTTTTAGCCCAATTCGACGGTCTGTTAAAATCATGTCATGAACTGCATCGATATTTTCGGGGACCGACACAGACACTGGCCTTCCCGATCGGTCATCATCTTCAATGGAAAATTTACCTCTTTTGAAGCTTGCAGTCCAATTTTTCACGGTCGCATACGAAGGACATTGATCACCAAGGGTATTAGCATATCTTCGTAAATCTGCTTGCCTCTTAACCATTTTAAATACAGGTATTTGATGATGGCTCGATACTCCAATTTTTCGATTTTCACAATTTCGGTGGACATATTTTTTCTTTTAATTTATTGCTCTGGTTACTCTGGTTTACTTTTATGGCATCAAACTTTACACTGACACTTCTAATAAGTTTTTGTTCATGCAGGGAACTGGTCTAGGCTAGGTTAGGTTAGGTTTGAACGTGAGTGGGTCCGTTTCAGGCCCTCCACTGCGGCCAATGGCCTATTGTGGCTCACCCTATGGTTATATTTCTCCCAGTATATCCAATCTCTTGACGAAATTGAGGAATGCATTGGGAGAACAATTTACCAGGTTTTCTGGCCTTACTGTCGTATCGCCAAATATTGAGAATCTGGTTCTGGCCGCTGCAGGGCATGTACACAGAATGTGTTCAGCCGTTTCACATCCTCCATGCATAGCCGGCACTCTGCATCTTGTGCAAGTCCGATTTTATGCATGTGATGTTTGAGTTTGCAGTGGCCAGTAAGCAAACCTACTATAACTCTGAGATGCGCTATGCTGAGTTCTAGCAGTTTGTCAGAGTCCTGTTTTTTCCTTGTACAAGCAATAAATGCTTTGGAATGGGCTAGGCCCGGTAGACTACGCCAGTACTCGAGTCTTTTATTGTCTGCCCAAGCTGTTATGACATTCTTGGCAGTGCTATATGCTAAACCGTGGTCTAGGCTAACTAGATATCAATACATCGTCGTATGTTGTCGAGATTTCAATCATTCATAAAATCCAATGAACATGTCACTTCTGGCTTATCTGATCGTCCTAGTATCTCTGTTTTAGCTATTGCACACTTTTCTACATCTTGCATTGTGCCAATCTTTCGCTTTTTCACTCCAGACACAATTTATTTGAAAGTGCTGTTCTTTATTTGAAATCAAGGATCATGTTTCGATTTCAAGTGTAAGTAATTATATCAGTTTTATTCGATATACAGTTACGCCAAAAAGTATGTACTATATAGGAAAAAAGTTTATTGCCAGAGTAATGGAAAAAAAAATCTGAGGAAAAGTTTGTGCATGCACGATAACCTAAAAATCGATTTTGACACAAGTCACGTCACCACTAGTATGGCGGCAAATTGGAAAAAATACCATGAAGAGGCGCCAAAAGTGGAGTAAGATGGCAATGTATCGAGAACATTTATTAGAAAAAGTTGCTTGGAATTCAATTTCAAACTCACGAACAGAGTTTCAAACAATAAATTAGAAAAATTTCAAATTGCCCTTTTTGATATTTTTCGTTCTCTTTGCAAAAATTGAAGTTTTTTTCTGAATAGCCTGACTGTAGTGAAACATTTGTATTTTGATGATGACAAAAGTCTCTTATTTTCTTCGCACCAGATGGTACTAAATTGAAAACCAGATGGTACTAAATTGAAAACATTGGTTTTAGCCAGAACCCTTGCTGTTACATTGGTTCGTATTTAACAGTTATATCAGAATTTCAAAACTATTGTGATGATATGGCAATCTAGAAACATCATGTTTTCTAATTATAATCGAGATTCAATGATAATCGTACATGAGCGTTTCACTTCGCACATAAACTTGAAAATAGTGCGTCAAATTAAAGAATCATAAAGTTTATGTGCAAAGTAAAACGCTCATGTACGAATATCATTGGAACTTGATGATTTCTTCATCCTATCATATCAATAGTTTTGGAATTCTGATATAACCAATGTAACAGCGAGGGTTCTGGCAAAAACCAATTTTTTTCAATTTAGTGCCATCTGGTGCGGAGAAAATTAGAGAATTTTGTCATTATCATCAAAACACAAATTTTCCAATACAGTCAGGCAATTCAGAAAAAAAACTTTGATTTTTGTAAAGAGATCGGAAAATATTTTAAAAAAATTGCAATTCCAATTTTTTCAAATTTGTGCTTGAAACTTCGTGTGTCAGTATAAAATTGTATTCCAAGCAACTTTTTCAAATCACTTTTCTTGATATCTTGCCATCTTACCCCACTTTTGGCCTCTTCATAGTATTTTTTCACAATTTGCAGCCATACTAGTGTTCACGTGGCATGTGTCAAAATAGATTTTTAGGTTATCGGACATGCACAAACCTTTTCCTAGAAATGTTTGTCCAATACTCTAATGATAAACTTTTTTCCCATATGGAACATACTTTTTGGCGGTCACTGTATATCCGGTTTCGAAGAATGAATTAAAATTACAGTTCAACTTGTCTAAGTAAAGAATACTTCGTGCATAATATGACAGATGCCGATATTCTTCTTTACAATTATTGTGAAGAATATTTATGCGAAATTTATCGACAAAAGTTGGATTTTGTATGAGACATTCACAATGTTTTCTCTATTTCTGTACTAATAATTGGAACCAGAAACTCATATTTCAACTCATTAATACATAGAAAATTACAATGCATTGCCTACATTTGAAATTTTGGAGATTGAATGAACAGTTCTAAATAAAATACTATTTTCGAATTTGTTTAACCATTTTTTGTCTCATTAGAACTGTAATAGTTTTTGTTGGTATCGCTAAATGCAAAACTGGAACTCACTTTCATTTTGGTTAGGATTTCAGAGTATCTGTGTGCAAGTTCATATAATATAGGATTGTATAGGACTGGAACTGCTGTGCCCTGTTATATTCCTTACTTTTCGTTCTAAAACTTCTTAGGCAAAGTAACAGCGATAGATCTATGGCTGTGATTGACTATAATAATAATATTGTTAAAACCTTACACTAGTGGCGCCCTATATTCGATCACAACTGGTGGTGCCGGGTCTGATAGACCCTCAATTTAAAAAAAATATTGACTGCAGTTGCAAAATTTTTTCAGATGTACTTTGGTATGTAGCCTTCAACATCTTTATATAATGTTCACAAAAAACTTGATTTTGATCAGGAACTTGTTATATATTTGAAAAATTGACGATGATACTGTGACTACTGAATTTCGTGACTAAAAATACTAGAATCGTAAAAAATATACAGTGCGTTCATAAAGTGTGGAAACGCTCTATTGTCTTACGAGTTGATTATTTTAGGAGGAAAAGCTCGGACAGGTCGATTTTGTTTTTCAGTTTTCCACCTTTTTTTAGAAAAAAATAATTTTTTCAACCACCACCTCTCAAGATATGACGTCATCGATATTTTTTTTTAATTGAAAGGGTATATTTTTATGTCAAAAATTGAAAGCCTGTATTTTTCTGAGTTCAACCATACCACATACGTCATATTGTCGCAACTCAAAACTCGCTTGGCTTTTTTCGAAAGGATTTTTAGCTGTAATTCACCCAACCCACATTCATCCAAATAATGAAAGAACTCATTTTTTAAAACAAATTAACATTTATTGAAACAAGAGAATTAAATAAAAGAACGAAGCTGCTACACTAGCAGGACAAAAACTAAACAAATGAATTATGAACAAATATAGGTATAAATAAAATACTACTTACAATGTGCTGGTGACCAGCAGAGCCAGACATGGGGAGATGCCAAACATGGGGGGCCACGTAGCCGAGTGGTTAAAGCGACAGTGTTTTAGTCACTGGCTGCCGGTCGGCGGTGGTTCAAATCATGGCGACTGCAGAATTTTTTCTGATGGCCCGAGAAAGTGCTAGGAATCGCACGTAAAAAGGTAAGACCTCGTTAATCCTTGGCTCGCACAAGTTTCGACTTTTGAGGGCTGCCGTTCGTAAGGGGACGACTGCTGGTTCACGGAAAAAACAATTTTTAACAATTTTAACAACAATTTTCAAGTAATAATTAATTTTCGAGCTGTCTTCAACTCAGCTGACGAGTGACGAGTGATAAGAATGAAATCATGAATTCATCTTGACCTGCCCAAAAGGTGTATTTATAGAGAAACAATATGATGAGCTTGCATTTTTCGTTAGGTCGCTGCACGCATAAAAGTGCTTACCTTCTCTGTGCAAGTCTGTGAATTTCGAGCTAGTTTATATTTCTGTATCCGGTAATTGTATCAATTTTGATGTCTATGAACTTGAAGAATTAAACTATGGAATTGTGGATACTAGTGTTTTTATTTTAAAATGTTGAAGTTGATGTTGAAAGATCTTCAAACTTTGCATTTGCCTACATGGATTTGAATTATTTCATGATTATTTTGTATATTTGACAATATCTCACAGTTCGATTTACAGTATACCGAGTATAAAGGAAACCAGTGTTCATATTTTCAACATTCATTTCATAATTTATTTGCTATCAAAATATCATAGGTTAGTAGTGAAAATAAACAAATAAGAAATCTACAGCAAATGCTCGAATTGAGCTCCTTGGGTCAGTTGATAATATCCAAGACGTCTAATGAATTCTTGGGTTACGTTAGACAGCACCTCTGGCGTAATTCGTTGAATTTCAGTTCGAATTCTCTCCTTTAGGTCCTCCAAATTGGTGGATCGGTTTATGTACACTTTACTTTTTAAGTAACCCCAGAGAAAGAAGTCCATGGGAGTTAAATCTGGGGACCTAGCAGGCCATTCAATTTGTCCGCGTCGTCCAATCCAGCAATTGGGGAACGTTTCATTAAGAAAATCTCTAACAACTCGACCTGCTCCATCCTGATGGAACCAAATAGAAGAAACTATTCGATCAGGTTGGTTGATGTCTGGGAATGTCTCAGTTAAATTCGGAACCACATAAGTTTGTAACATTTCCAAATAATTTCCACTTGTCACATTACCGTCAAAAAAATATGGTCCTACAATGGTATTCCTGAGAATCCCAGCCCACACAGTTACTTTTTGGGTATATTGGGTATGAGCTTCCATTGTCCAATTGGGATTTTCTGTTGCCCAATAACGACAATTTTGTGTATTCACAGTACCGTTTGTAAAAAAAGTTGATTCTTCGGAAAATAAGACATTAAATTCAAACCCATTATTTTGATTGCACACTTCTTGCATAATTTCACAAAACTCCATGCGTCTATCGAAGTCATCTTCATTAAGTTCATGTATGAGTTTAATTTTATACGGATGTAATTTAGCTTTTCTAAGAATTTTCTGTACAGCACCACGACAGATCTCATTGTTGTCAGATAAAGTTGTAATTGAACAATGAGGATTTTCTTCAATTCCAAGTAATACATTCAATTGAGTTTCTTCGGCAACGGTAGGTCTGCCACTCTTAGGCTTATCCCTAACATTGCCAATTTCATTGAATTTATGTAATATTTTGCTCACCGTCGCTTTGTTTATTGGTTCTCGATTGGGATATTTTTCATTGAAGATTTCGCATACTTCTGCCATACTTCTTTTACGATCGCCGTAACCTAAGATCATCAGAACTTCTATTCTCTGTTTTTCTGACAGCACCATCGTTATTTCAAATAATTGCTTTTAGGATAATATTTTTCAGAAAGTTATTGCAGACTTATAAATCGATTTGCTACACAACAAATCAATAGAATAATGACATATGTAATGGTAACTAAGAACTTATTGTCTGGTTGCTAAGGGCTTTCAGATGTTTGCTCAGCCTACTATTCAAGTATAGCAATATACTCGTACTAACTACTGAGTAGTTCTTAGGTTTACGTTGCAAAATGAATAATGAAATGAATGTTGAAAATATGAACACTGGTTTCCTTTATACTCGGTATACTGTAAATCGAACTGTGAGATATGACGTATGTGGTATGGTTGAACTCAGAAAAATACAGGCTTTCAATTTTTCACATAAAAATATACCCTTTCAATTCAAAAAAAATATCGATGACGTCATATCTTGAAAGGTGGTGGTTGAAAAAAATATTTTTTTCTAAAAAAAGGTGGAAAACTGAAAAACAAAATCGACCTGTCCGAACTTTTCCTCCGAAAATAATCAACTCGTAAGATAATAGAGAGTTTCCACACTTTATGAACGCACTGTATATTTTAACAAAAATATAATCATAATTTCTGATGAATTCGTCAGCTTATATATAAAATTGCTCATTTGTTTGGGTTTTGAGATTTCTCAATACAGTTAGAACATATAATATTGACATGACTCAGGCATAAAAATGTTTTACATGTAACACAATAATATTTAGTTTTTCTGTCTTTGTGACATTCAGAACACCTTTTTCTGGTCCCATAAGGAATATCTGGTTGTTCTTCATGACCAGCTACAGTACCAGCTACTTCACGTCTTTGTTGCACGTTGGTTGGTACATTGACTGCCAAAAAACGGCGTTTCAAATGGTCGTCTACCAACGATAGTGCGACGGTTTTCAGGAACTTTCGTCTCAACAACTTCGAAGCGCGATTATACCATAGGCCATCGTCTCGTTTTACGTGCAACATCATAGTTTGACGATAACAGGTCTACTGTATCGACCCCACCTTTTGTTGAATTATAGAACGTGATAATTTCTGGATTATATTTGTCAACTGACGTAGGATCAATGCTGTCATAATGATGGAGGCTGGAGGCTAACGTTTTTTCCCTTTTTTTTTAATATACGACACCAAAGTAATATTCTCTTGATATCCAAACATACTAGACATAACTGGTCTGTTTTTTATGTTCAGTAACTCAATAGGAAGTTCTCGTTTGTTTATTCGCATGGTGCCAACATAAGTCAATTTATGATCACGTAATAAAGAATCGATCAGTTTGATACTTGTAAACCAATTATCGCAAGTGAGGTTGCGGCCTGTTTTGGATATAGGCTCAATTAACCGTGTAACTATACTTGCCGCATTGTTCTCCACTCGAAATGGTCCTTCTGGTTGTTGCCCAACATAAACTTCTAAATTCTGTGTATGGAACATTTTCGAATTTACTAAGGAGAACATCTTCAAACCATATTTATTGGGTTTGCTGGGAATATTGTGGCGAAGCTGCGGGCGATGCCGGACCTGAACTCTCGCGTGGCCGGCCGCATGTGACTGTCGATACGCTATGCACCGAGAAGAATCTGGACGATTCGAGGCTTCGAGAAATTTCATGAGCATTCGGAGAAGTGAGCGTTGGATATAAAAAGAACTACGCAGCAGACAGACAGACAGTTAGTGAAGTGAAAATCAAACATAAATAGTAGAATGATTGTTATATAAATTAGAGCATTGTGAATCATTGTATTTTCGTTAAATAAATTATTTTAGAGTGAATTAGACTTTAAATTTGAGGCGGCGAAGCAATACTGCAGAAGCCACAGTAAAGTCCGAGTTATTGAAGAAAACCCACAGGAGCCTACTAACCTGGAAGCTGCCATAAGAAAGGTCGTGAAGGAGATTTTGCCTGAGAGAAGACTAGTGAGATGCCGGAACTGTAGGAAACTTGGACACGTGCGTAGTCAATGTCCAACCCTCAAAAGGTCGAGACCAACGAAGGTTGTTGAGAAAAAGCAATCATCGGCCTATACTCAGAAAGCCCCGGTAAACAACGCATTTGTCGCTGTCCTCCAACGACAGAACAAAGGAGCCATCGTAGACAGTTTCATCAACAACAAGCCTTGCGCAATGCTGCTGGATACAGGTGCGACTAGGACAATCATTGAGCCTGCTTTTACTAAGACATCAGACAGAATGGAACCATCATCCTGGAAGCTACGCACAGCAACAGGAGAGCCGGCCACTGTACATGGAGAGCTACCGATTGAACTGATTCTAGGCAGCACGAAAGTGAAACATCGGGAATTAGTATCGGACATTGAGGACGATGCAATTATTGGAATGGACATCATGAATTCCAGAGGGTTTGAATTGAACTTCAAAGGTGGCGTCCTACGTGTGAACGGAGAAGAGCTGGTGCTACATGGAAGAAGTGAGGAGATGATTCGTGTTCTGCTGGCTGAAGATGTCAGTGTACCCGAGAGGGCTGAGACCATACTGGAGGCTCGCTTGGATGTAGGTGCGAGCAATGGAAGCGTGGTTATGTTCGAGCCCAAGCTTCATGATAAGAAAATTGGACGAGGGATTGCACTAGGCAAGACTTTGTTGCGTGCTGATAAAATTGTGCCCGTAACGGTAATGAATGTAAATTATTACCCAGTGACTTTGAAGAAAGGAACTGTTTTGGGGCACTGCTCGTCAATTTCCTCTGTGATTAGGAGTGTACACGGTACTGTTAGTCAAGACAACAACCTGACAGCGGAACTGGAAAAATTGGGAGATTAATGGAGACGGTTCTGAAAGGACTTTCATGGAGGACGTGTCTGATATATCTCGATGACATTATTGTAGTTGGCAAATCGTTCGAAGACCACGTTAAAAACCTGTAGGAGGTATTCCTGCGACTGAGAAATTCTGGATTGAAGCTGAGCCCCAAGAAATGCCACCTGTTCCAAAAAGAAGTACGTTACCTTGGCCATGTTGTCTCTGGGCACGGAGTAGCAGTGGATGACGAGAAGATCAGAGCAGTAAAGGAGTGGCCTATTCCGAGAGACATACACCAACTACATAGTTTCCTTGGTTTGTGCACATACTATCGCCGAAATGTGCTGGGGTTCGCCAACATCGCTGAACCACTGACCAGGCTCACGGAAGGACAAACAAAGTTTCAGTGGTCCGAATAATGCCAAGATAAACGCACCGATTCTGAGTTATCCCCTTTCCGAGTGGAAAATTCATTTTGGACACGGACGCCAGCAACGTGGGACTTGGAGCTGTCTTGTCCCAGATCCAATATGGGCAAGAGAAGGTCATCGGATACTTCAGTAAAACTCTCAGTAAACCGGAGCGTAACTACTGCGTCACCAGTCGAGAACTGTTGGCTGTTGTCAAGGGAGTAGAACAGTTTTACAAATATGTGTACGGGAGAATATTCCTTTTAAGGACCGACCACGCAGCCCTTAAATGGCTTCTACAGATCAAAAATCCCGAGGGCAAAGTAGCACGTTGGATCGAAAGACTCCAAGAATTCGACTTCCAGATCGAACATCGAGCAGGAAGTGGCCACAAGAACGCAGATGCCCTGTCAAGGAGACCATGCCCAGACGACTGCTCACACTGCCGACGAGCAGAAGAGAAGGAAACAGCTATTTGTAGATCCACGGCAGTTGACAACAACTGGAATGACAACGAGGTCCAGAAAGACCAAGAAAGAGATCCAGATCTTGGTTTAGTCATCGGTTGGAAAAAGAGTAATCAAAGACCGACATGGCAGGAAATTGCAAGATATTCCCCAGTAGTCAAATCCTACTGGGCCCAATGGAACTCCCTTACCTTGGAAAATGGGGTCCTGAAGCGTGTATTGGAGAGCGTGTATTGGAGAGCGTGTATGGGAGGACAGACGTCAGATAGTGGTACCCAAGAACAGAAGACATGAAGTACTCCGAGAGAACCAAGATGGAGTTGCTGGAGGACATCTGGGTGTGACGAAGACCCTGCAGAAAGTAAGGCAACGGTTCTACTGGTGCAGAAGGTGTGCTGTTTGTACTGCCAGCAATGGACCTCGGACACGACCCAAGGCCCCGATGCGTCAGTATAACGTAGGTAGTCCATTCGAGAGAATCGCCATTGACATCGCCGGCCCGTTCCCCGTATCAGATCACGGAAATAAATACATCCTTGTGGCAATGGAGTATTTCAGCAAGTGGGCCGAAGCCTATGCCCTGCCTAACCAGGAAGCCATCACCGTCGCGGACGTCTTGGTGAAAGAGTGGATATGTCGATTCGGTGTCCCCTTGGAGCTGCACTCGGACCAAGGCAGAAATTTCGAATCCAACCTGTTCCAAGAAATCTGCCAACTGCTGAACATCCGCAAGACGAGAACCACAGCTCTACATCCACAGTCCGATGGAATGGTTGAGCGGATGAACAGGACTATCAATCGCCACTTATCCAAGGTAGTCTCTGACCATCAAAGAGACTGGGATCAGTATCTCCATTTGTTTCTTTCTGCTGGCCTACCGTTCCGCAGTACACGAGTCGACCGGCCAAACCCCTGCTAGTATCATAATGGGCCGAGAGCTGCGACTTCCCTGTGACCTAAAGTTTGGGATGCCACCAGGACAGGATACCGCGAGAGAGGACTACATCAGCAAACTCAGTCAGCGAATGGAAGACATCCACGAACGAGTCCGTTTAAATATCCAGAGTGCCAGCGACCGAATGAAAGCGGATTATGACATCAATGCCGATGCTGGAGGATTTCAGGTTGGTGATCTAGTTTGGCTGTACAACCCGATCCGTCGCCGGGGCCTGTCACCGAAACTACGGAATTCATGGGAAGGTCCGTACAAGATCGTCAAGAGGATAAATGACCTGCATTACCGAATCCACAAGCCACCCAGAGGTAACCCAGGGTCGTTCAACAGGTTGGCCCATTACGCTGGGAACCATTACCAAGTCTTCACCCTCAGACCACCAGAGGATGCGATGACGTTCCAGAAATTCATGACCTTATACTCAAATGGACAGAAAGTGTCACACGGGGTAACTCGAGAGGAGCCACGGGACCTTTTCAAAGTGCCAGTCGATTACGCCCTAGCACACTGCGTCGCAGAAGATCTTCGAATGTCCGGGGGCATCGTTGTAGTGTTCTCCAAGAAATTTGGCCAACTCCAAACACTACGGAAACAGAATCCAGAAATTGGAGTGCTACAGCTGAAGAAGGGCCA
The DNA here is from genome assembly GCA_944452925.2 of Chrysolina oricalcia. Classification (NCBI taxonomy): domain Eukaryota; kingdom Metazoa; phylum Arthropoda; class Insecta; order Coleoptera; family Chrysomelidae; genus Chrysolina; species Chrysolina oricalcia. The sequence goes on along the minus strand of OX101828.2, from coordinate 25,608,240 downwards.
GAGGAACATCTACTACTTGGTCACCAAGAAGCATTCCCAAGACAAACCGTCCTATGAAGATGTCTGGATGAGCCTCACCCAACTGAGAGATACGATGGTGGACCAGAATCCTAAAATTATCCTGTGGTATTGATGGGCTGGATTGAAGAAGTATGTTGGAGACGATATTCCGATCCAGCGGCATCCAGATTTTGGTTTGCTGTAATCCTATTCCACGACCTAACATGAAAACTGTGGAGTGTTATTTACATCGAACTTCACGATGCAGAGATGGGGAATCCTGCAAATATCGACACACTCCAAGGATGACATTTCGGGACGAAATATCTCTAAGAAGGGGGCAATGTGGCTAAGCTGCGGGCGATGCCGGACCTGAACTCTCGCGTGGCCGGCCGCGGGTGACTGTCGATACGCTATGCACCGAGAAGCATCTGGACGATTCGAGACTTCGAGAAATTTCATGAGCATTCGGAGAAGTGAGCGTTGGATATAAAAAGAAATACGCAGCAGACAGACAGACAGTTAGTGAAGTGAAAGTCAAATATAAATAGTAGAATGATTGTTATATAAATTAGAGTATTGTGAATCATTGTATTTTCGTTAAATAAATTATTTTAGAGTGAATTAGAGTTTAAATATTCTACAATATATTTTCGGAACCCACATCTGCCTCTGAACCCCAAAAGCATCTCATCTATGGTTGTGTACTCACTGACAGTATAGATGATTTTGCAATTGTTCACGAATAATTCAAATATCGACCTAATCGGAGCTAATTTATCAGTAGCTTTTTGAAATTCTCGAGTTGCCAAATCATCGAACCGTATGCATCTCAAGAGGAACAAGAATCGTTGTTGTGACATAGTGAGCTAAAATATTTCCACTCCACATCCCTTCCTGTCCCACAAATCTTCAAAATTGAGCCGATTACTTTTCAAGATTCCAGCCAAGTAAAGCCCGAATTTCTGTTTTATCCGTAGGACGAGGTGAACTTTCTCGCGTGAAGTTCACTGATATAGTTTCGATGAATTTATTCGTCTCCTCCACAATAATATTCAATATGACATCAGAAAAAAAAAGCTCCCAACATTCGATTGATGATTTAGCTTGCTTGGCTGGAGGTCTCACACCAGGAAGATCAAGGACTTTATTTTCTGATCTAGTGCGGCACATTTTTTTTCCAGATAGTTTTGTTGTCTTTTGCACGAAAAGTGGCTTCTTTCTTGGATCTCTTATTTCTAATATTGAATCATCTATCTCTTCTTGAAATTCTTCGCGACCGGCATTTTCCCTCCTGAACTCAGTTACATCGTCTTCCTCACTTTGTTCGGTATCAGTATTTTCCTCCCTCACCTCAATTATATCTTCTTTGTGGTCTGATTCATCGCCAATCACTTCATCTTCAGAGAATACATCTTCTATTAAGCGCAAAAGTCGTGCGTGCTCTTTTTCGTAATCCATATTTGACAATTTCAACTGAAATGACATAACATCATTCAATAATTCAATTCTGATATGAATAAAATTTCTAATACTTTATGGAAAAATGTGGAAAACAATGATAATAAATTATATTTGTTCACGCAACGTAACTGGTGGTGCTGGGTCTGTCAGATCTTTCAAGCAACATAAACGTATTTACGGAAATCCGATCAAGTGGCCAATACAGCACATGTGATAGACGCAAGAGCTAGGAAGGTACTGAGGAGCCTAGCGTCGTAGCTCGTATGACGCCAAAATGGTTAGTTGGTATAGGAGTGCTCGACAAGCGGCTAGCGATACGCCTGCAACTTTGGACTGAGCATGCGCCAAAGTCGAGCGTGCTCCGTAGACTTCAAAAATGGACAAATTAATATGGCTGCCATGGCTGCTACATATCACTGCTCTCTGAATTTTGGATAAACAGTCGTTATATGGTAACAATTTTCAAATCGTAAGGTAGGTTAGTCAGGTCAGGTTAGGTTTGGCTAATAATTCACGCATTTTCGACTCGCAAGCTAGGTTAGTTTGCTCAGGTTAGGTTTGTGTGTAAATTGCGAGCGAAAAACTAATTCAATGAATTTTCGAATCGCAAGCTAGGTTAGCTTGCTCAGGTTAGGTTTCTGTGTAAATTGCGAGCGAAAAAACAAATTCGCGCATTTTCAACACGGTTTGCTATTTTGTTTTTCCTTCCTAATCTTGCTTCTCCGCCATTAAATGACCCTCTTGTTGTACATCAAATAAATTCGAGTTTGGCTCATGCTCAGTCCAAAGTTGCAGGCGTATCGCTAGCCGCTTGTGAGCGCTCGGGTCTCACATACCCGGACCACTAGTGGACTAGTGTAAGGTTAAACTTCATTTTCCACTTGATAATCAAAGTTGATTCAACAGTGTGTCTCACTTCTCATGGAAACACCTCCGTATCTTCCGTAATAATTGAGGTAGAATGATGAAACTCACAGGACTGATGGCAATGCTTAGAATGCACCTACCACCTAAATGAAGTTGGCCTAAGTGATATACACTGCCCACCACTCGCGATGGAACAACCCATTTTCACGGTAAAACATACTAGGAGGCAAAATAGGCTCAAAATTCCATCAGATTCGTGATCAAGAGTACCGAATTACTACAGATACGTTTTTTTTTCCTGAAAAAATGTCAGTCCTGATAAATTCGAATTTGTCTCACTTCTCATGGAAAAAACACGTCGATTTTTAATCTTCCTATCATAACCTCAACTGTCATACCTCTCCCCCCACCCCTTCAAACAATTTGAATAGGGAAAGTTTAAGTGTGATACATCATTAAAAAGGTAATTAATTCCATAAGGAATTCAGCCATGCCAATTTTTGCCACATAACTTTTTATTGTGGCGCCCTCTTGAGGGAACAACAACTGTTCAGTATTCCAAATTATAATACTGCATCTGCAAGCTATTTTAACATAAATTTGGTGACAATGCATTATGGAATTTTTCTAAGAGAAAAAACAAAATGGCGGCTCCAAAATGGCAGACATGATTTGCAATTATGGTCCGATTCGATTCAAAATTGATATGTGGTGGTTTTCAAGGTCGGAAATTATGATTTGTTTGTCAATGCAAAACAACAAGATGGTGGCTCCAAGATGGCGGTCGAAATTTGTAATTCTGGTCCGATTTGAATCAAAATTAGTATGTGGGGATTTTCAGGGTGAAAAATTATGATATTTTTGTCAATGCAAAAAACCAAGATGGTGGACGAAATTTTTAATTGTGGTTCGATTCGATCCAAAATTGGCATAAGTATGGGGGTTTTACAAGTTTTCAGTATGACTAAAATGAATGATTCAAATTGATAAAAAAGCTTTTATACAAATGCGCTAAAAAGAAAATAATATTTTTTTTAGATGTGTGACGTAGCTATGCGTAACAGAATAAAAATTTCACCCCGCAAAAACACCTATTTTGTACTCGCGACAAGCTTTCGAATCTGTTACGCACAGAATAACCTACGTCACAAATCTAAAAAAAAAATTATTTCCTTTTTAGCGCATTTGTATAAAAGCTTTTTTTCATCAATTTAATTCATTCATTTTAGTCAAACTGAAAACTTGTAATAAAAATATGCCAATTTTGAATCGAATCGAACCACAATTACAAATTTTTCCACTATCTTGGCTTTTTGCATTGACAAAAATTTCATAATTTTTGACCCTGAAAATCCCCACTTACTAATTTTGATTTGAATCGGACCAGAATTACAAATTTCGTCCGTCATCTTGGAGCCACTATCTTGTTTTTTTTGCATTGACGAACAAATCATAATTTTCGACCTTGAAAACCACCACATATCAATTTTGTATCGAATCAGACCATAATTGCAAATCATGTCCGCCATTTTGGAGCCACCATTTTGATTTTTCTCTTAGAAAAATTTCATTATGCATGTCACCGAATTTATGCCAAAATAGCTTGCAAATGCAGTATTATAATTTGGAATACTGAAAAGTTGTTGTTCCCGCAAGAGGGCGCCAAAATAAAACGTTAGGTGGCAAAAATTGGCATGGCTGAATTCCTTATGAAATTACCTTTTTAATGATGTGTCACACTTACTACTTTCCCTATTCAAATTGTTTGGGTGATAGTGCCCAAGGGGCGGAGGGAGAAGGTGTGACAGTTGAGGTTATGATAGGAAGATGTCCCCCTTGGATTAAAAATCGACGTGTTTTTGCATTTAATTCGCAACACATGCGTTTTGAAGATATTCGATCTGTTTCGTTTTCGATGTCCCACCCTGTATACAATTTATATAGGCAGATAATTTCCGTGAAATAAGCAGCGGTATAAATTGTGCTTAGAATGTGACCGCAGCTCGAAATGTAATTAACGGAGTCTAACGGTAATATGTCATTGAGTCAAAGTATGCATGTGAACTTTCAAATTATAATATCCTCATGTCAAAATATTTCTATAAGAATTTTATCAAAAATGGAGTTTTCACTGATAATAATCAATATTAGGTCATTCAAACGATTGAAAATTAATGTTTTTTTTTATATGCAGTATTGCCAAGAATTGTACGAATAAGTGATAAAATCAAAACGAAAACCAATATGGAGGAGAAGAATTTTACCACGGTTAAACAGGTTTTGTGATTTTGTCCCTTACACCGAGATAAATATCTATTACCTGTTATACCTAATTGTACATTTAAAAGATTTCTGAATTGAATAGGCGCTAACTGGTTATTATGTGAATAATAAATCACATATCTTGTTTTTTTGTTTGGTTTTTATTAAATATAAAAATTTAAAATACAGAACAGTTTAGCAAGACATGTTCAAAACAACGGGCTGGAATGGAATGTCTGTCTTTACACAACAGGTGGTTAGTCAGGACTTCGCGGAAAGTGCACCCTAGCAACTGTATTGCCATGGCGACGGTTACCATGAAAGCGCAGTGGCGTTCACGTTAACTTTGGAGCGGGTCATAACTAAACATAAGCCGCCCCCTTTGAAAGCCATTGAGGCTTTTAAATATAACACTGGGTTCAGTTTTCATTGTCAGGAATAGGCAACACACACAACTTCAAAGCTGGACGTTGATAAACTCCGTTTGCAGTCTTTATTGTTGCAGTTCGTATGGCTCCATCGGAGCCAGGAAACAGCTTGATGACTCTACCCATACGCCATTTTAACGGTGGAAGGCCATCCTCTTTCACAAGCACAAGAGTACCAATTTTGAGTAACTGCTGATAAGTCTCTTTCCACTTGGATCGTATTTGTAGGTCAGACACGTACTCCTTTGCCCAACGTGTCCAGAAATGTTGTAGCATACTTTGGATATGCTGATAACGACTTAGCCGGTTAACAGGAGTTGACGACCAATCATGGTCAGGTACTGCCGTCAGTCTATCACCGATGAGAAAATGTGCCGGGGTCAAAGTTGTTGGATCATTTGGGTCGGGAGAAAGAGCATAAGGTCTGCTGTTTAGACAGGATTCGATTTGAACTACAAGAGTGGATAACTCCTCGAAAGTTAAGCAAGTATCACCAACGACTCTTTTAATATGAAATTTTACCGATTTCACACCTGACTCCCAGAGTCCACCAAAATTTGGTGCACGAGGAGGAATGAAACTCCATGATATACCTTCTTGACTTAATTTGTTTTGAATTGTGTCACGCGAATTTTTAAGAAATTTTTTCAATTTGTTAAATTCTGGAAAAACAGTGAAATTATTAATTTTGACAGTGATGGAGGCTATAGAATTAACACGAACCTCAGGAATGTCGATTTGTGATACTGAGAATGATGTCCTTTTTGGTCAATGATCTTGAGGGTGTTGCAGCCAGTCAGGGCCGAACCACCACATGTTTGATTTCATCAGGATATTTGCAGATGTTCCCCTAGATAATAGATCAGCGGGGTTGTCAAGTGTGTTGACATAGTTCCAATCAGACGGAGAGGATAAGTTTTGAATTTGAGCTACGCGATTTGAAACGAACACCTTCCATAAATGTGGAGAGCCGTTCAGCCATGATAATGCTATGGTCGAATCACTCCAATAAAATATTTTTTGAATATTTATTGACCTGGAACTAAAAGCAGATTTTACTTTATTCATGAGTTCTGCTAGAAGCAAGGCTGCGCAAAGTTCAAGTCTGGGTATCCTAAGTGATTTAAGAGGAGCTACTCGAGTTTTTGCACATAATAAATGACATCGAAAATTGTTTAAATGGTCTAATGTTCTGAGGTACACGCAAGCGCCGTACGCAGCAGAGCTTGCGTCAGCAAATCCGTGGAGTTCTATGAGTTCGCTATTGGGACAAATAGCTTGCCTTGTAATTTGAATATTATTAATTGTTTCTAAATCGTGTTTGAAGGAGCGCCACATTGTGTGAATGATCAGTGGGACGGATTCCTCCCAGGAAACACGGAGACTCCATAACCGTTGAATAACAATTTTAGCAACAATTGTTAAGGGGGATAGTAATCCTAAGGGGTCAAATATTTGAGCGATAAAGCTGAGAATAGTGCGTTTGGTGATATGTTTAATTTCATCGGTTTCTATTTTTATCGAATATTCTAGAGTATCTGATTTAGGATTCCAATACAGCCCTAACGTCTTTGAATATCCATCATTTCCAATATTGATATTACTAGTTTGAAGACTGTCAGAATGACAAAGGATTTCTGGACTATTTGACATCCATTTTCTTAATATAAAACCATATTCTGCAAGACACTCTGAAACCTGTTTCTTAATACGCAAAATATCATCTACAGTGCTGCCCCCTGTAAGTAGATCGTCTACATAAAAATCATGCCTTATAATTGAACTTATTTCAGGATTATCATTTTCCTTTCGATTGGCAATTTCATGTAGTGCGCGAATGCATAGAAAACTTGCTGAAGATGTACCATAGGTGGCTGTATTGAGCTCGTATGCTGAAAGTGGTTCGGAAGGGTCAAAGCGCCATAAAATTTTTTGAAGTTTCCTATGCTATTTTGTTACTAGAACCTGCCTATACATCTTCGCGATATCTCCAGCAATCACAATATTATGTATGCGAAAACGTAAAAGTACTGATATCAGATCATCTTGGATAGTTGGGCCTACTGCCAATATGTCATTCAGCGAATAGCCCGACGTTGACCTTGCGGAACCGTCGAATACGACTCTTAATTTTGTTGTTGTGCTCGTATCTTTTACGACACAATGATGCGGTAAGTAAAATCCGTCTTCAGAAATTTCACCTAATTTCGTCATATGATTTAACGAAATATATTCTTTCATAAAATCATCATACTATATTTTTAGAAACTTATTTTTACATAATTTATTTTCCAAAGAGTATGAACGTTTCTCCGTGGTTTTTAATGAATCACCCAGGTTAGAAATTGGTTCCTTTAAAGGAAGAGTAACTATGAATCGCCCTGTATGATCTCTAACGGTATTATTTTTGAAGTGTTCTTCACAAAACGATTCTTCTGGGGAGAATTGTTGAGTTGAGGGAAATTCTTCTACTTTCCAAAATCGCTCAACTTGTTCATTGAGGTCACTAGAGATCATCCCGGTATTACAATAAGTTTCGATAAAAGGTGAGTTACAAAAGTACAATGGACCAGATACAATCTTGGGCCTAATTTTATCTGCCCTGTGCATAACACATCATAAAAGATATCAATACCTATAACATATCTATTGAGCTATTTGTATGGAAGTTCGGGTCAGCAAGTACCAAATTGGTGGGTATTTCTATCATTTTCGAGTCGAAAGAGACAGTAGGTATTTTTCCCGTGAATTGATCAAGTATGAAGCAAGATAAAGTTGTTTGAAAAGAATTTATTCTGGATTGAATTTTTACACATGTTCTGGTGTTAATAGAGGATGAAATTTTATTTATGCCAGTTACCAAAATTTTGCATTTATTAGTTTTTAGATTTAATTTATCACTTAGTTTTTTTGTAATATAATTGCTTTCAGATCCGCTGCCAAGCAACGCTCTGCAAGTATGTGCTTTACCAGAGAAATCAATTACATCAATCAATACTGTTGAAAGAAGTGTATGTTTTTAATCTTGTGTAGAACACAATGAACTAGACTGAGTAGTACTGTCATCTGATAAAGAGGAATTATTATTTTGAGCGTGAGGCTTAGAATTTTCTGTGTTTGAAGAAGGAATTGAAGATTGATTTTTATTCATGAAATGTAATAACGTATTATGTAAGTTGCCACATTTTCTACATTTGCTGGCAGTGCATTGTTTCGTAGAGTGGTTATTTCTGAGGCAGTTGATAGCCTGAGTCGTTTTTCTTCTTCAAATCGAGCACTAGGTTCCATATTCAAAAACTTCGAACAGTTGTAATAAAAATGATCTTGAGAACAAATGACACATTTTTTCAAACTAGTACCTACCAGTGATCTCACAGATTTACCGGAAACATTCGTTTTTTCATAACTTAGAGTTTCTAATAAACAACACCGCTCTTTTAAAAAATCAAGAAATGTTTTTAATTTTGGCAATTCTGATTTGGAATTTTTTGCTTCCCATTCTCTTCTAGTACTATGATCTAGTTTAGTTGCTATTAAGTGAATTATGATAGTGTCCCAATGTTCCAAGGTTTTCCAAGGTTTTTAAAGCGCGCAAATGACGAGATGTGCCGTCAACCAATTGACGCAAAGCTGTGCACGACTCCTTGGTTACGGTTGGTAAGTTAAATAATGCTTTCATGTGATTTGATACTAAAAGTTGATAATTTTCATATCATTCAATCAAGCCAGACCATCCTATAGCATAGTTGGCATCAGAAATTTCCAAATCCTTTATAATATTTGCAGCCTTACCTTTCAAAGATAGCCTAAGATAGTGAAATTTCTGAACCGGTGACAGGGAAGTATTGTCATGAATTACCGACTTAAATGTGTCTTTGAAAAATAACCATTCACTATATGAACCATCAAACGTTGGTAAATTAACAGCAGGTAGTTTAATATTTATTTCAGATGCGTTTTGTTGCGAGGTCGAAGTTTGAGACTGAGAAACTGGGTCAGCAGTTGATGTTTTCTTCATAATATATTTTCGAGCATCACTTATTATTTGGTAATAAGTATTCTCAAATGAGACAGATTCATCATGAATAGTATTCAAAATTTCTGGATCATCATCTGTGACCGCAAGTTCCAGCTCATACTGTATATTGTAAAATTCCTCAACAACAGTTCGGTTTTACCAAGTCTTTGTTCGAACTGAATGATGTCAGAGCTCTGTTCATCCAGAAATTTATTAAAATATGTCTCAAATCTAGTGAGTTGAGCTTTGATCGTGCCCCGCTTTTTCTTAAGTGCGACGGACATGATAAAATAGTGTTAATTACAATTTCAGAAAAAACGACAGAACGAAAATGAATGGGGAACTATTTGCTAATGTTGTGCAAAAGTTTGTAATTCAACCGGAGTTGTATCGCAATCGTATGAGTATAAAACTTTGCCAATGTTATGCAAAGTTTTGTATAAAGTATTTGTTTTGAGTCAAATGAACACTGAGAATAGGGTGAAAATCGTTTGCTAATATTATGCAATTCGTTTTCAAAGTATAAATATCAAATACACTCTTAAAGTATTCATCAAATTAGGATGTGAAAAGGAGTAAAGAATAAGAAAGGGACGAACACACCTTGTTTACTGCCAGTGCTGTCCTGGATTCCAATTCCAAGTTCTAGTGCACGTGTACTCGGCTCAGCTGCCTTCTTCACGTGAAACAGCCGGCGAACTATTTTCACTTGTTTTTAACTTCAAATGAACTAATTATTATTATTTGGTACCCGGCTTGAAGGACCAGAGCCGGACTGGGACCATTTGACCCACGTGGCAGTGTACCTATTTGACCCAACACTTCCCCACTGAAAAAAATCTTATTTATAACAAGTTTTGGCACACCACTTCCCCATTAAAAAATTAATTATAATGAGTTTGGACCTTCGTCATTTGCCTACTTTTATCAATAAAACTACTAAATTACAAAAATAAATTTTTAAATTGAAAAGTAAAATAACAAACAAAATATAAAAAGGGTATTTAAATTAAATCACAAGTAAAAGCTTTTTAGGATTCCAGAAAAAATGTAAATATTCGTAATATATAAAAATAAAAGCGATAGGTAGGGAGTAGGAACAGAAAATAAAATAATTTTGATAATTGTGAAATATAGAGAAACACTACAACAAAAGTTTGCTTCTAGAGGTTTTGTTATGGTGCAAAAACCGTTCATCAGATTCCATTTCAAATATCATGACATATCAATGTCAATGTAAAAGATTATCACGATTTTTTTCATAATTTTCGACCTCAAAAGATTCTGAAAATCTTGTTATATTATCAAAGACAGTGAGAAGAATCGCTTTTGCAAGTAATATTTATATAAAATTTAAAATACTGAACATTGAGGAATTATTCATACTATTTTTCAGAAATAAAATCAAACGATTTATATTTTCAATAATGATTTTCAAAACTTCGGACAAAAAACGGTAAATTGCTCTGTAGTACATAAACGAAAAGACAAAAACAGTTCTGCTACTGCCCACAAGGTATTGCACAGAATTATTGTCACTGTCATATTTACTGTACAGTGTTGCCAATAGTTCTAGACAGCGGTAACCGATGTAATTTGTTTAATTTTTCGAACATGAAAGTTACTTCGATAGGGGTTTGTCAGTTCATCAGTTGGATGTTGGATTGGTCCGCCTAAAGCCTTGGAGTCTTTGGACACAATTGAAGAAGTATGTAAGTAATGAGTTTTGTGTTTTGCGATTTAAAATATCAGTTTTGGAAATAAAACAGGAGGCAAAACAGAATTGAAAAATAATAATAATTATAACCATAATAGCGTCTTTATTGTCCATTCCAGTTGTTTTTAAATAACTTTATATTATATACATAAAAAATAACGGCATAATAGGCAGAGTTCGGCTCACAGCGTTGAAAAATATTGATAAAAATGAATAATAATTTTACCAACAATATTGTTGTTTGTGCTAAAAGCAAATCTAATCCAAGCAAGATCAAGGACGGACTGACTATATCTATAACAAACCCATGGGCACCGCAACCCCGAATATCAGAAATACAAACGAAATGAATACAATAAATAATATACAGGTGAACCGGAATAAAAGGGCAATACCAAAGATTCCCAAGATCTTCTTCCACAGGAAAACCGACGGCTCAGGCATCATCAATAAACCAAACTCTTAAGAAAAAGAATAAACCAGCTTTAAACGAAATGGTCCACACCTTTTAATGAGGCCCGCGAAGTCTACATTCACAAAAAAACCGGAGATACTGCAAAACTGAAATATTTTGTAGACCACTGAACAATAAGCCTATACGAAGAGCTGGAAAAAGAAAAAAAGAAAAGAAAGAAAGAACCTTGTAAACATAGCTCAAAAACATAACAATAAACTCATAATCTCGAAAAACAATGAAATAAACCACCAAATTACAAACGGTAGAAAAGGTATAGATACAATCGTTACTAGTCCACTTCAAAATGGAAAGAATAATAGAAGAGAGAAGATGGCGTCTTACCTTACCTCTCACAACCTCCTTTACAATATAGCTACATAATGCATTGAACCAAATTACCACAATTAATACCAGATAATGATTAATAATCCTGTGAGCTATTTCGCAGTACTCCGAATAATGTTGAGATTTGGCACCAATGCATTCGCAGTAGGGTTGACCGTTGAATATTCGGTAGATATACCAGCAGAAAACTGTGATTTATTTGAAAATATTATGAAAGATCGCTGTTACTAAGGTAAGAAATATATATCTTGTCAGTGCCATCTTACAGTTCAGAAACGCGAAATATTTGACTTTATATGAACCTTAACGATTACTATCAACTTGAAGATGATAAGGGATAAGGGTCAATGATCAGTGGAAGTGTATACCATTTAGTTGTGTTTGTATCATTTTGTATTTGGCCCCACATTTTGCTTTTGGCCCCCCACATTTTCTAAGGATGGCCCAGGCGGCAACTGCCGCCCAGCCGCCCTGTGCAGTCCGATCCTGTGAAGGACCATGGTTATTATGTGAATAATAAATCACATATCTTGTTTTTTTTGTTTGGTTTTTATTAAATATAAAAATTTAAAATACAGAACAGTTTAGCACGACATGTTCAAAACAACGGGCTGGAATGGATTGCCTGTCTCTGTCTTTACACAACAGGTGGTTAGTCAGGACTTCGCGGAAAGTGCACCCTAGCAACTGTATTGCCATGGCGACGGTTACCAAGCACTATCCATGAAAACGCAGTGGCGTTCACGTTAACTTTGGAGCGGGTCATAACTAAACACTAACATAGTAACCTTTTCAGAATGATCAGGGTATTTTTTTCAAAAAAGTTGTATAACTGTTAAAGAACACTCATATAAAAATGAAAATATTGTCATATCGAAATTACTTGCTTCCAATATAATGGTTAAATGACTGGCGTTTCAATATTATATGAACTTATTATAAAAATTAAAAGATGCTTATATGAAGCTTACTTGTTCTCAGTATAATGTTTAAATGATTGACATTTCGATATTAAATGACGACTGTATAAAGTTGAAGAAATACTCATTTCAAGATGACTTGTTTTTGATGTATTACTTATATGATTGGTATTTCATTATTATACTATATATTATATTGGTTAAAAAAAATTGTATAACAATCAAATGGTAAACATTTTTGCATCCAGAAACTTTCTTTACCAGCTAAACGGTTTTTGAATAACCTGCATGAAAATAATTTCTTACTGTACAGTTCTGAAAATAGCATTGAAGTCAAAACACTGCCACAAAATATTAAATAGCACATGTGGCGATTTAGCTGATTTTGAACAGTTTCTAAGGATCTACAGTTGTTGAACCTCATTTTAGAAACTTAAACAGTTTTAATAGTGCATGAAGTACACCATGAAATTCGGATCATTAATACACATGAAAATTTTGCCCAATTGTTAATCCTCAAAAACTCTTCAATATCACCACATGCTATTCGACATTTTTCAACTTAAAGGAGTTGATGTGGTATTTTGGCGTTGATGATGTTATCAGGGGGGTTATTTTCATGCGTATGCTATTCAAAAATGTTTTGGTCAGAAACAAAGTGGAAGCGAAAATGTTTGCCATGTTTGCTACGAAAAATATGTTAAACAGAAGTTGCAACAAGGTGAGTGTCAGTGTCATATTCTCAAAATGAGAATTCAACAAGCACGCTTTTAAAATTTTCAATCCTATAAATATCATGAAAAAGCTACTTTTGATATAGAGATATTTGATTTAATTTCCTGAAATAGTAACACATTAATTGTTCATACTTATCAGTGGACAGTTCAGCATTGAAACTCGTTGAGAAATTAATCATAATATTTATTAAGGAAATTAAAATATAGTGACCGATTTTTTATTTTTTTTTGGGGGGATTTGAGGCCTTAAATTGAAGAAAACTTTATTTGTTTAAAGTCAACTTTTCGTCAATTCATTTTTTGACATCTTCAGGGTACTGGAAGATACAAATAGGAGATTTTTTTAATAAATAAAACAATAGAAAAAACAAATAATACTATACTTATCAATTTGCTACTATTACTTTTCCAGAAACAATCACTGAACAATGTTTTGGTAACTTATAAAAACTTTAGATTGAATTATTATTAATTAACTCTGATCTACTCTGAAGTTTTATCTGTTACCAGAACATAGTTCAGTGATTGTTTCTGGAAAAGTATTGGTAACAAATTGATTTGTATATTATTATTTGATTTTTTTCTAAGAATTTATTGAATAAAAAAATCCTCTTACAGGATGACGAGATGACAAAAGTAATTAACGAAAAGGCTTTAAAGAAATATATTTTTCTTCAATTTATGACCTCAAATCCCCTAAAAAAAGAAAAAATCATAACAAAGATCGTGAAACTTACATATCAACAATAAAATAAAGTATTTCTTAATTCTGGGAACATTAGAAATACATCAAAATATACACTTACTAGTAACCACGGATAGAGTTAACAAGAGGGAAGAATCTTCGAATTAAACAATAAATTAGTCATCTGAAACAAAAAATAATCTTTACTTAATATTCAAATACTATTTTATTTCATGCTCAAGAGTGATTAATAAAAATCAAATGTATTGAATGGAGTGTTTCATTACAATACTTCCATGTGAAATTCCAGAGGTTTGAAAATAGATACTTCATAGAAGTCCGTGTTAGTAGTAGGTTCACTATTTTTCTTATATATCTAAACAGAATTTACTCAAAAAATAGTGGTGTCTGATTGGTCTATTCAATTTTTTGGATTGACCTGGCTGTTACTTAATGGAAACCCATAGTATATAACAGGTAAACACGAATGGATTGCCACAAATTTAATCGTATTCGTGAAATGTTTCGATAACACAAGCGATTAGTACTTTAAAATATTTTCCGTTGAAACCTAACTTTAATATAATTTCAATTAATCAAGGTACACCTAATCTAATCTCATATTCCCAGAACCCAAATAACTTATTGATAGCAATACACTGTACTTGGAAGTCTCCTTAATAACTATATCTATAATGAAACTATAACAGGAATGATTTTCACTAAAAAGATGTACAAAACCACGACAATTGTTTCGTACAGCTCCTTCAAGTGGAGTAGATAATCTGAATTACATCTTTGCTGTGTTCCCTTAAATAGTCGTCGTAACTTGATTGGGGTTCAGTAGTATACCTGACTCACAATAAATTCCCGATAAGTACCAATAATTATTGATAATATTCAATCTAGCATTTCCATGAAATATATGTTTCCTGGTCAGGTATACAAATGGACCCTAATCAATTCACGATGAGTATTGAAGGGAACACAGCAAAGATGTAATTTAGATTATCTTCTCCACTTGAAGAAGCTGTTGTACATCGAAAAAATAGTCGAGGTTTTGTAAACCTTTATTAGTGAAAATCATTCCAGTTATAGTTTCAGTATAGATATTAACATAGATTTCAATCAAGTATCCTTAATAGTAATCCTCAATAACTACTCATTAAGAAAATAAATTCAACAAAGGGAAATTATTGAGATCAATTTTGTCATTATGTAGGCAATTTGAATTTTTCAGTTCATTAATTTGTAGGAATTCTAAGCAATTAAGGTTGATACATTTATTTCCAATATAATTTCGAAGGTTTCATCAAAGTTATGAACCTCTTCTAAAATATGATTGACATTTCTTGAATTTTCTTTTTTTTATAACTCATACGATGATAATATATTTGTCTTTTGAATGGTCTACCTGTCTGACCTACATAACTTTGAGCCAAAATCCTTAATTCAATTTATAAACTACTGATTTGTGTGTCTTATCGTCATTATTTTTGATAAACCTTCCTAATGTGTTGTTTGTTCTATAGGCTCCCCTTGAACTTGGTGATGTAAAAATTTAGCAAATATTTGTGTAACTGGTCCTGGTAGGTTGAAGTTCTGTAATTACTCTCATCGTTCCTAATAGTGGGGTAAACTCCTTGGATAGCCTCCTCATAGAGTTTTTTAGTAAGAATGTATAAAATCAACGTGATATCCATTTTTCACTACTATTTGCTTTATAATATCAAGTTCTCTGTTAAAGTTATCTTCTGAATGAGAAACATTTTCCAGTCTGTGTATCAAGCTATTCTAGGCTGACATTTCATGTTGATATGGATGTACCGAATTATTATGAATGGTAATGTCTGTATAGGAAGGTTTATGAAAAATTGCGAAATGATATTTGTTACTTGATTTAGATATCAAATCTGAGAAATTAATTGAATTTCCTGCTTCTATTTCTATTGTGAATTTTATGTTTGGGAGATATGTTCAAGAGATTTCCAAGTACATTGTATTGCTATCAATGTACCTTGATTTTTTTCTGTTATTGGGTGTAACCTGTTGAAAATAAATGTATTATTATTATTATTAATGATAAGAATTTTTGGTTTCTGGGAATATGAGATACCCACCACCATAATTACTCAATTGAAATTGTATTAAGATTGGGTTTCAACGGAAAATATTTTAGTGTACTAATCGCTTGATAGAGTGTAACCTTAATCTGTAGAAATCATACCGTCTTCACCTCAGTGTTACGCTCTATTTCATGATGAGGGAAATAATCATATATAATAAGTGATAAAATGTTGTCGGTAAATGTTATTATTACTAGTGTTTGTTGCATAGCAATTTGTCGAGTAACACTGTTGATGAAATCACGAGCCGTCAAGGCGAAATATTTTCGATCAATGTCACGAGTTGAATTAACAATAGTCCACGTGCTATTCGTGATCGTTTTTTTGCTGTCAGGGTAGTAATAAATTTTGTTTTCAAATGTTTCAAGCACTGAATTAATACACTGACATGTGTCAACACTGTCAAGTGTCAAGCTCAATTTTATTAAATTTGAATTTATTGAAAAAATATTCGCAAAAAATCGAGTTTGTTGCAAATGTTGTTCCATTTTGCTGTAATGTGTACAAATATACAAAAACAAAAAAATACATTTCACATATTCCCGAAAACTGAAGAACTTGCGCCAAAATGGTTGTTCCATTTGAATCTTCCCATCGACGAACTAAAATTTTTTTATCGTAGGTAAAAGAATTTTTGGCGATCATTACAAGGACAGCGAAAGATTGAGGAGACACCGTTTATGTCAAAACTCTAATGTTGTTGATTTCCGTTCTCGATGTTCAAATTCTAAATTTGAGGAAACACTTTCCTTTCTAGACCCCATTATCTGAAAATGTTCCCAATACTTCAACCAAAGAAGGTGAAAGAATAACTCATGATTCTGTTTTTTGTAACTTTGAAGTTGGTAAGATTTACTTTTGGAACTCCGATGTTGGTGAGTTAACTAAATACTTTCTAGTTACTGGTTGTGTAGAGGAAGATAGCCCATATCACACCGAACCCATGGATGGAACTGTTGTCTTTCTGAACATTGTTATAATAGTGCAGAGTTACTGGATAGTTGATCCCTGATGCTGAGTGAGGAACATAACATAAAATATAAAACAAATCCCCAATGTGCTTCTCCAATTTGGAAAAAAAACAAATGACTAGAATTACATCTTCCAAACTTGGACCCATAATCAAACAGAATGCCTAAATGATAATAATAACAGCAACCATGGAAGCTGGGTTGGATAATGTGG
Organism: Chrysolina oricalcia; assembly: GCA_944452925.2. Lineage (NCBI taxonomy): Eukaryota > Metazoa > Arthropoda > Insecta > Coleoptera > Chrysomelidae > Chrysolina > Chrysolina oricalcia. The sequence continues at coordinate 25,591,029 of OX101828.2, read as the reverse complement.
ATGATGTTGCAGCTATAAATATGAAACAGAAAATGCAAATTCTCTTTTTCGTCTTTCTTGTCAACGTCCCCCAACAGAGTTGTTTTTGATACCAGTACCAATATCTAACATTTGTTGGAAATAAAAACATTTGTATCTAGAAGATTGAGATAAAAATACGCACTGTAAAAAAATGTGTGGTACAGGGATATTTCTTGAAAACAGTAAGGGGTTGTTAGCTTAAAAAAAAACATCAATTATTTTCAAATTCTACGTTAATTAGCTCTAATGGGATAACATTGTTGAGGACTGGGCTTTGGATCCTGTACCAGTAATAACAAGATTATATTTTGAATATTTCTAATCCAATCATGAGCTTTATACAATCAGCGTACACTGTGGTTTTGGAGTCGATTCTTGCCACTACTTCATACTTTTGCCAAGAACGGAACAGACTGGTACAAATTTGACGATAGTTGCTCAAATGGACTGTTTTCTATTGAATCATTTTTACTCAAGGCTGCCATTCATAATTCAACAGACATTGTTAGGAGTTTTCATTCAATTAATTCCAACTCTTCAAATGACGTGGTGTTACAGGTTTATTCCAGGTTTTCTACAGCTGTGAAGGCGAATGCGCCACGAGATCAATTTAAGCAGCCCCGGACCTCCGATACATTAGTTTTCATTATTTCATTGTTATTGCTTTTTTCAATATTTTAATGAAAGTCCTTTTTTTATTTGAGTCCTATACTGATTTTTTTTAACTCCTGTAGTTGAATAGGAACACAATTTTTCTCCAGTTTACAATATTATTTTACTCCAAAGATCATGTGATCTATGAGTAGAAAATAACATCGATAATAAGGTTACTTTACTCGCGATCAAATTTAAATTTTTGATTCCCCTCTGTATACCGATTGGAGACTTAGAAATCTGATGCCACCGATGTGAGTTTTTCGCAATGAAGCAATTTTTTTAACGAATACAATATTTTGACAAATGAATAATAAAAATGTTTTCCATTTGGTGCATTTGGAGATTAAAATCATAATTAGACATTTTTTACTTTCAATAATAAAATATTACTAATACCAAGCGGACTTAAGTTTTCTTCTATTATAAATATAAAAAAATTATCACTTCAAATATATTCGTGGTTTGTTGTCATAGGAAAATTATTTTTTTCTCTTTTTCCCTAGAAACATATTCCATTATAAAATAGTTTGAGTAAATATCATATTATCATATAAAATCATATAAAATTTCTCATAACAGGAATGAAATTTTCGAAAAATGACAGAGGTAATTGCAATGCGGAGCGATAATTACACTAAAAACATCCCGTCGCCATGACACCACAAACAATTCTGAAAAATGTCAGATATACTTCAATGAGTGGAAAAATGTCGCGTGTCTAGCACAATTTTACTTATACGCTTTGTCAGTTCAATGATATTTCTCATAAAAAATAATCAATATTTCTTTACCCGTGAAATATTCCAATGAATTATGTACACTAGTGCATAATAATGACCACATAATTTTACATTCAAGCGTGTTATCTTATAAAAAATGTACTCGGTTGTTTTCATATTTTGTAAAAGAGACCTCCTCTTTCGGACTCGGGCTTTTTCACCAAAATACGAAAACAAACTCGTGCAATTTTTAGATAACACGCTTTCTTGCAAAATTATCGGTAATTTTTCTGCATTGTGCAATCAAAACCGAAAATGTACAATTTTCATTTCATACATACCTCTTTCTCACTTCTTTTAACATTCTAGGAGTACCGTGTGTATGAATCAAGAGATAAAAAATCCATTACGGTCCTTCAGCATCGCATACCACAAACCCTCGAAGTCGTCGAAGATAGTAATTTCCCAAATCTGTCATTGGCATTTGTGTGAGATTCTTGGGACTGAGCTACATTGGCCCTTTATAATTTGTAAGCGGACCGGAAAACATTCTATCGAAATACCCTCTTTTGACAACAAAATCGTTGTGAAAGCAAAGCGGTGGAATCGGAATGAGAGTGTTCCACAATTCTTCATTCTTCGGGAGCTTTCAGCAGATGCTACCTACTTAAACCGTAATTATTGTTATACTTTTATCGGCAGCATTGTGTGAAATGTGCTTGGGGGTTTTGAATTTTGAATTCCGATTGGAGTTTCGGGGTCAGGTTTAGACATGTTTAAGTGAATGAAGGAAGTTTGTATCGTAACGAAATCAGTATACAGGTCAAGTTGAAAGGATCGAAGCTTTGGGCAATATTCCATTCATCAAAATGGTTGGTATTAAATTTTCAAAAGTAAATTGCAAATATTGAAATGATTGAGTGAATGAATAAAACAATTGAAATAACTAATAAATTTGGAAGTACTCTGTCAATTATGTACAGGGTGAGTAAACGTGCAGTTACATAGCTAAAGACAGTAACAGAGCCAATATTCTTTTTTATTGCTCGGACTACACGAAATCATTCGATATGAGTGAACATGACATTACATTATTTAGGTTTGTGTCTGTCTTATGTGAGTGTATTTCATAGATTTGCCTTTTTAAGAAAAATGGACTTTATTTTAGTGAATCAAAGTTATGCGTGAAAATGAAATATTCCTTGGGGCTTACCAAACTGGTAATCTGATGAATGACTTGGAGCCCCCTTAGAGCTGCTTCCTTGGATAATTCTGGATAAAGCAAATATTCTTTAACTAAACTATCACTACAGGTTACAACGTTAATCAAAGCCGTACGGAGAAATATTTAATTGTCCTATCAAATACTAACACTTGATAAATAATTGTATGTAATATTTTGCCAAAGATATGCGTATCACTAAATGTAACGCATAATACTACTACTAACTGGTTATTTATATTGAAAATAAATCAGTTGTTCAATTCTGACGAAAATATCGCATATCCTAAATTAATTGATATTGAAATTGCCATTGCGCGAACACCAATTTCTGAGGAACATCAAATCTATATGCCCTATTTAGTGACCCAGTTTTTTACCTATTTATGACACTCAAGCTATTATTTTGGGAATCAAATAAGTATAGGAAACTGATAAAAATTGCTCTGAAATTGTTTGATTTGCTTTGAATGATAGAATTAGTGTTAGTTTTATCAAAATATTTTTTTATTGACGTTTTATACTTCAAACAATATTCAAGTTATATTTCATAACAGGCTGTCGCTAAGAGTAACCGAGAGTTCATCATCATCATCATCATAGATACAGGGTCATAACACAATAAATGAAAGGATTTGAAATAAAGTTATACATTACGCCCACCTTGAAAGGTAGAGCTTTCAAAATCAACATAAAACAGTTTCATTTTGAAGAGTTCATAAATATCAAAACTGGAGCTAATAAAAGTTATAGTCTCATTTCATGTCTATTGTTCTACAGGTAGAGGACTAATTTTAACGACACTGCGTTTGAAAATTCCTCCCTTGCTTTGCACACTCACGACGCGCACAACATTGTCTTTCCCTGGATGAAGAGCCACCATTCGTCCAAGTCGCCATTGAAGTGGGGGCAGGTTTTCTTCTCGAAGAACAACTAATGTTCCTATCCTCAGGTCTTGGGGTTGGTTTCGTTTCCATTTATTACGTTGCTGGAGTGAGACAAGGTACTCGGAAGACCATCGTTTCCAAAAATGCTGGGCGATTTGTTGAAGACGTTCATACAGCTTCAAGCGATTGATAGGAATCTCAGTGACATCTCTCTGTGGTACAGCCATCAACGAGTCACCCACAAGGAAATGAGCAGGGGTTAAGGGGGATAGGTCATTTGGATCAGAGGATAAGGTAGTAATTGGGCGTGAATTGAGGACTGCCTCAATCTGACAGAGAACTGTGTACATAGATTCAAAAGTAAGATGAGCGTTTCCTATTATCCTTATCAAGTGATATTTTGCTGATTTAACAGCAGCCTCCCAAAGTCCACCTTGATGAGGTGAGACCGCTGGTATTCGATGCCAACTGATATGATTTTTCAACAAGAAGTCTCGTGTTTCACCCGAGTCAACTGAATGATTAATTTCAGTTATTATTTCTTTTAATTGCCTATTGGCACCTACAAAATTCGTACCATTGTCCGAATGTATGTCGGTACATAATCCACGTCGTGACACGAACCGTTTCAGACAATCTAAAAATGTTTCGGATGTCAGATTGCCAGCTAATTCTATATGGACAGCTTTAGTGATGAAGCAAACAAATATGCAAATATAGGCCTTTACCAGTTTTCTTGATCTAAGTTTGCCATCTTTGATGAGAACTGGGCCTGCATAATCAATACCAACAATAGAAAAAGGTCGTTTTGGAATTAATCTTGATTTTGGGAGATTTCCCATTAAAGGACTCAAAGTGGTAGGCTTTGCCTTGAAACACACCAAACATTTTCGAATAACCGTTTTTACGATACTTTTACCGTGAATTGGCCAGTATTTATTTCTGATAGCGGCTAAAGTGGCTAATACGCCGGCATGTAAATTTCTTTTGTGCTCATAATTTATAATTTTTTCTGTGAATGGATGTTTTGCTGGAAGTAATATTTGATGTCTTTTATCAAAACATTCATTGGAGTATACAATCCTTCCACCCACTCGTAATAAGCCATCTGAATCTAGAAATGGATGTAAAGATAAAATCTTACTCAAGTTTGGTATTGACTTCTTCTCCTTCAGAGAATGAATTTCTTGAGAAAAAATAGACGATTGGCACAGTTTCATAAGAATAATGAATGCCTTATTTAATTCAGATTTAGTTAAGCTACCCTTCAACTTTTCATTTTTGGATCTGATGTTATTTATGAATCTAAGCAAGTATGTAAAAACTCTATGAGTTTTCGTGAAAGTTTCATATCTATTGAATATGAAATCGTAATCAACTGAAACGAATGAAAGTTGAACTCTTTTACGCTTTTCTACTGAGTCAATGTGTTTGATAATAGGAGTCACAGGCCATAATGAAGAATCCATCCTCAAAAATTCAGGACCAGACCACCATAAATTATTTACAGAGAGCCTTTTAGGATTAGAACCACGAGAAATTAAGTCAGCTGGATTATCTTTTGATTCCACATATCGCCAATTATGAAAGTCTGTGAGTTTTTTTATTTCTGCAATTCGGTTTCCCACGAAAGTTTTCCGTTGGCAAGGGTCCGAAGAAATCCATGCTAAAACTATCTTGGAATCACACCAAAAAGTTTTATTTAAAATGCCCATTTTTAAAGATTCTTCAGCTTTTTGTGATAATCGTGCTGCTAGTAAAGCACCGCACAATTCCAATCTAGGCAAGTTTACTTCTCTTAAAGGACCAACCTTTGATTTGGCACACAATAGTTTAGAATAATGATTTCCGTGAATATCCGTAGTTCTAATGTAAATGCATGTGCCGTACGCTAATTCAGACGAATCCGAGAAACAATGCATTTGAATATCAACAAACTCATTAATTGTTACTTGTCGAGGAATTTTGATTTCATTTATATCGGGTAATTGATGAAAGAAATTTTCCCATGTCAGTTTCAAATCATCTGGAAGGGGGTCGTCCCAGTCACAACGTGACTTCCATAACTCCTGTAATATGAGTTTTGCGTGAACTGTTACAGGACCGATTAAACCGAATGGATCAAATATTTTTGATATGCAAGAAAGAATGGATCGTTTCGAAATTGTAGAGAAGTCGGAAATAGAAAATGTAAATGAGAATGAGTCAGAATTAGGATTCCACACCAAACCTAATGTTTTAACATTTCCATCTTTCGGAATATCAAGTTCAGGTAAATTTCCCAGGCTTGAATTATCAAGAAGTTCGTTACGATTCGAAAACCATTTTCTTAATGGAAATCCCGCGTTTTTCAGAATATGTGTAACTTCATGTTTCATTTTTAGTGCCTCTGCTAGTGTTTGATGACCGCTAATTAAGTCATCCACAAAAATCTTGTTTTATAATTTCCGCAGCGCAAGGATATTCTCCTTGGCTTTCTATAGCAGCTTGAAATATCGATCTACACGCAAGGAATGAAGCTGGACCTGTGCCATAGGTGAGAGTATTGAGACGATAATGTTTCAAATCGTCATTTTCATTTGCACGCCACACTAAACGTTGAAGATCACGATATTCATCCTGTACATGAACTTGGCGATAACATTTTTCGATATCTGCCGTGAAAACGACATTATGTTTTCTGAATCTCAAAGCAGTTGAGAAAAGTTCACATTGGATAGTAGGGCCTACTTTCAAGACATCATTGAGTGATAAGCCCGAGTCAGTTTTACAAGAACCATCAAACACTACTCGCAATTTAGTAGTGAGGCTACTTTCTTTTAATATTCCGTGGTGTGGTAGATAAAATTTTATTTCAGCTGTATCTGATTTAATTTCAACCTGAGTCATGTGTCCTAAATTCTCATATTCTTTCATGAAATCTTCGTAACGTTTTTTAAATTCGGGATTTCTAGAAAACCGTTTTTCTAGAAAACTAAAGCGTTTAATTGCAGTCTGAACAGAATTTCCCAGTTTAACATAATTTTCTTTCAATGGTAAAGCTACTTCAAATCGACCATGATTATCATGCCTAACATTCTCTAAAAAGTTTTCTTCACAGTCGGCTTCTTCCCGAGTATATAGTTTTTTGTTTTCAACCTCCTCTAATTTCCAAAATTTTTGCAATTGTTCATGGAGTTCATTATTACTGATGTTAAGATTACATGATATTGGTAAACTGAAATATTTTTCATAATTGATCGGACCAGAAACGATCCAACCTAGTTTAGTATTTTGTAATATGGGACCGTCGCGGCCAGTTTTAATTTGCCCTACGCATAAAACATCGAAAAATATGCTTGCACCTAGCAAAACATCTATAGGACCTGATTCGTTGAAACATTCGTCAGCGAGCATGATGTTTTCTGGTAAATGTAATGTGGATATATCAAATGAAATTTGCGGCATATTATCAGTTATTTTATCGATAACCAAAAATGATTCTTTTACTTTGTATTTGCTGTCTCTAGATTTAACATAAGTTTCAGTTTTTCCAGATATATTATTTAATGAATTATTAATACCAGCAACTGGAATATGCATTTTAAATATGTTTAAATTGAGTTTTTTCGCTATTGATGTAGTCATGAAACTGGACTGCGATCCGGTATCAAGCATTGCGCGACAGCAAGTCGCTTTTCCTTCAAAATCCAAAATATATATTTGAGCTGTGGCTAGCAACACTTGTGAACGACGAGACAGATTTGTATTCGTAACTACTGGAAGTGGATGAGTTTCTGTTTCAGTTAAGGTAGTATTACGCATATGCATTGACTGAAGGGATTGTGGGGGTCGATTGAAACAGATGTACAAGGTTTATCACAGGTTGATGATGACAGTGGTATATTCGTTTCAGATGAAACAGTGGCACAGTGCAAAAGAGTATTGTGTTTTTTGTTACATAATCGACAACCTGCTGATCTACAGTTTTGTTGAGAATGAAACGGTCTTAGGCAATTAGTACATAATCTATTTTTTTTAACTTCGGAAAATCGGTTAACAACAGACATTTCTAGGAATTTCTCACATTGATGATTGAAATGATTTTCTCTGCAGAAAGAACAAGTTATCTTATGAGTCGTTAAATTGGTGTGAACTTTATCGTCTCGAGTAAAATTTGTTTTTTGAATTTTTGATTTGTTTTCAATGGTTTCCAAAAGTTGACATCTTTTTGTTAAAAAATCTGTCAATTCTGAGATGGTAGGTGAATCCTTTCCACTTTTATTAATAGACTCCTCCCATTCTCGTTTGGTGATGGGATCTAGTTTAGTGGATATGATATAAATCAAAAGTGTGTCCCAGCTATCAGTGGGTTGCTTGAGAGCTTTCAAGGAACGTAGATTTTTATTGAAATTGTCCAAAAGTTTACGCAAATGAACATGAGATTCAACTTTTACTGGGTATAAATCAAAAATTGCTTTCACGTGTGTATGAATAATGAGTCTTTTGTTTTTGTAACGATCTTTCAACATAGTCCATGCAACGGTGTAATTATCAGAAGAAATATCTATTGATTGTATCAATTGCGCAGCTTCCCCTCGTAGGCACGATTGTAAATAGTAAAATTTTTGAATATCAGAAAGTTGAACATTTCCGTGGATAAGACTTTGAAAGGTGTCATGAAATGTCATCCACTGATTATAATGACCATAAAAATCTGGTAAAGTAATGTTGGGCAATTTGACTTGACCTAATAGATTATCTGAACGTGTTGAATCACCGCCGCCGTTGGATTGATTATCAGTTGTAGCAACGGAAGAAATTGAAGAAACATTACCGACAGGTTTTGACAAATTTGAAATCGTATCTTTTGCAAAAGCAACTAATTTGAAGTATGTGTCTTCAAAATTCTTTCGTTCGTCATCCTCAATACCGTTATTCACTAATTCAATTTGATTTTGAACATCTTCAAAATTATTGAAAAGAATTTCAAGTTTTTCTAATCTGATTTTGATTTCGTTGACGCTAGTGTCCTCAGAAATATTAGAAATGAACGCTTGAAATCTTGTCAGTTGACCCTTCAGTTGGCCGCGTTTCATTACTAAAGCATCAGCCATTTCAACTAGTTTTCTACTGTCAGATTGCGAAATACTTGTATAAGGAAAAGGTACAAAGGATGGGTGACTCACAGTTCCGTTTCAGAAGTGTCTCGTAGACTGAATCTGCTTGCCAGTTGTGTGATTGATTTCTGCTTGCTGGTTGCGTTGTTCCACTACACTGGATTTTGTAGTAGAAGTTCAAATATGTGTAAACCTATTAATCTAGGCTCAGAAGGACCAAATTTTATGTTTGATTTGCTTTGAATGATAGAATTAGTGTTAGTTTTATCAAAGTATTTTTTTATTGACGTTTTATACTTCAAACAATATTCAAGTTATATTTCATAACAGGCTGTCGCTAAGAGTAACCGAGAGTTCTTGATAACGGCCAACATCATAGATACAGGGTCATAACACAATAAATGAAAGGATTTGAAATAAAGTTATACAGAAATTATAAAATCACGAATATTCATTAATTTAATATTTCGATATCCAGGAAATTTATATTCAAATATAAAATGAATAATGAAAAATAAATCAGAGCTCCGGGGGTCTTGGACTGAATCGATGACGCATTCGCTTTCACAGCTGCAAGGAAACTCGGAAAAACATCATCCGAAGAGTTGGAATTAACTGAATGAAAATTCCTAAAGATGACATTCGAATTATGAATATTTACTTTCCGAAATAATAGGATGTATGGTCTCTCCAGAGGCTCCAAAATGTCCAGTTCGAAAGAAAACATTTTATGTACGCAATTGTCATTAAATTTACTAAATGTGAATCACTTTGGCAATTACTTGTTCTCTCACCAACAAATCATGCTATTTCACTAAAAGTTCAGGCCCGCCCTCTCCTCAATATTATAACTGAAAAACTGCAAAATAGTTGTATATAAAAATCTCATCTGGAAGTCACAGTTACAGTTACAGCTGGGACGAATACCATCAACGAAGAATACCAATAATAGGGGACGAACAGTTCCCGTTTATTTTCTTCGCCCAGTAAGTGTTTGATTTTCGAATGACATTTGACGTCTAAATTTTCCGCGAAAAACAATGGCAGGTACGAGACCAAGTGACAAGCTGTCAGAGATATATACAGGGTGGGGCACCGAAAACGAAACAGATCGAATATCTTCAAAACGCATATGTTGTGAATAAAATGCAAAAATAGGTCGATTTTTTATCCAAGGGGGACATCTTCCTATCATAACCTCAACTGTCATACCTCTCCCCCCATCCCTCGGGCACTATCACCCAAACAATTTGAATAGGGAAAGTAGTAAGTGTGACACATCAATGGGATTTTGTTCTGTTCAATATGCTCGTAGACAGGCTAGATTCCGCGACCGCCACTAGATTCGAAGTTGAACATTCAGCCACACTTGTTAAAGATGAATATTACACCACCCTAGCAGAATTCATAAATAAGCAATGCGAAGCACAAATTCACTCCAAATTCTTTTCAAAAGCCGCGTTCAAGTTCTGCCATGCTCACTCAATCGAATAATCTCTTATGTCAGCTCTGTCAAGCTGACCATATGATCTATAATTGCACCACATTTATTGCAAAGACTCCAAGTGAAAGATTTTAAGCCGCGTTCAAGTTCTGCCATGCTCACTCAATCGAATAATCTCTCATGTCAGCTCTGCCAAGCTGACCATATGATCTATAATTGCCCCACATTTATTGCAAAGACTAAGTGAAAGATTTTATCTGACGAAAAATAATAAATGGTGTATAAACTGTTTAGGTACGAAGCACTACACTCACGTTCACATTGTAGAGAGTGCTCAGCAAAGCACCATTCTCTATTACATTTTGGAAATCGGATGTCGTTAAATCCAGCTCCCTCTAGTAGTAACCTATCAACGCCTCCGCCTATGACAACCTCGAATTCTCTTTCAGATCAATCTTGCTGCTTGCTCTGATAGTGTAAACTTGTTAACTCACGATAGTAGTACTGTATTGTTATCTACCGCTCTTGTCGAGGTCCGCGATAGCGCGGGGTCTTTTCAAACTATCAGAGACATTTTGGACAGTGCTAGCCAACGTAATTTTATTTCAAGTAGATGTGTTAACAGGTTGGGGCTCTCGCATTCCACTATTCAGATTTCAATTTGTGGCATAGGACAAATAAGTTCCCAATCATCACAGGGAGTTCGATGCACTTTGAAATCTGCTCAGGCAATTCAACCTATGTTTGATTTGGAATTCATTGTTTTGCCAAAGCTGTGTTCGAATATGCCGGCTCAGATATTTCCCCAGATCAGTTCGAGCGCTTTTCTCATTTGAAACTCGCTGATCCGAAACTTAATATTTCACAACCTGTCGACATGCTTCTGGGTGCTGATATCTTTGGGTCTTTACTGAGAGGAAGTATATATTATTAAGGGTTCGTGCGGTGAGCCTACCGCCGTAGACACCATTTTCAGTTGGGTCGTCACTGGCAAAGTAAATCATTCGTCTCTTTCTCCACAGTTGACAAATTCATTTATGACGTCAACTGATTTTTCTTTACATTATACGTTTCTGGGAGTTGGAACAAATACCCAATTCACATTGTAAATCTCCAGAAGATATTTTAGCAGAGAAACATTTTCTCGAAACATTTTCGCGCACCGCATCTGGTCGTTTGAAACTGCAACTTCCATTTAAAGTCCAGAATCCCACTTTCATTGGTTCACGTGATGTAGCTCTCAGGAGGATTTTTACGTTAGAACGTAGATTACTGAAGTTACATACTCAGTATAAGGATTACATGCAAGAATATTTGGATTCACAACATATGGAAATTGTCGCTTCATCACAACTCAATCAACCTTCATTTTATATACCCCATTTGTGTGTGGTTAAGCCTGAAAATAAGAGCACCAAACTTCGCGTGGTGTTTGATGCTTCCACTCGTTTGAATGAAACTCTCCTAACCGGCACAAAGTTGCAACAGGATATTGTTGCGATTTTATTGAGGTTCAGGCTACACCCTATTGCTTTCACGGCAGACTTGAAAATAATGTTCAGGCAAATCCTGATTTGTGAAGAACATCGTGATTATCAACGAGTATTATGGCGTTTTTTGAAAGACGACCCTGTACAAGACTTCGGATAGACGTTTTCGGAGTAAGCTGCTCTCCTTTCCAAGCCCTCATGGTGATTAAACAGCTCGCTACTGAATACCGATTTCAGTATCCAATGGCCGCTCAAGTTCTTGACAATGATATTTTTGTGGATGATATAGTTTCAAGTTGTGAGACCATATCTCAAGCTCTTGACACTCAAAATGAATTTATTGCGATGTTTCTGGAGGCAGGTTTCGAACTACGGAAGTGGGCCTGCAATAACCCTTTCGTGATATCTCATTTATCTCCTGATCATTTGCAATATAATCCTCTCTCTTTTGACTCAGACTATGAAACTACAATAAAAAATCTAGGCCTACAACAGTGGATCCCTTCAGTCGACGTTTTTACATATAAAGTTACCTCGATTGAAAAATCTTGTACGTAACGCAACGTATTGAGCCAATTAGCCCGCATTTATGATCCGAATGGATTCCTTTCTCCGTTCACCCTTCGACTGAAAGTTTTGATCCAAACTCTTTGGACCCTAGGGATCGATTGGGACGATCCACCACCCCCGAATGTTGTTAAGATTTGGAATCAACTTTTGTCTGAGTTACCTGCCCATGTAAGCTTGAAAATTCCCCGATATATATATATTGCTTAATAATTACGTTTCCTGTGAGTTACACGGATTCTGTGATGCTTCGGAAAGTGGATACTTCGGAGTCGCTTATGTTCGAGTTGTGGACTCCTTGAATAATGTTAAAGTCAGTTTGGTTTGTGCTAAATCTAAAGTTGCTCTTTTGAAAAAAATTAGCATCCCCAAATTCGAACTTTGTGGCGCCGTTTTGCTAGCTCGATTACTGAAGTATGTATTTGACGGTTATGGACACTCGGACTCGGTTAATTTTTCCAGTGTTAATGCATGGACAGATTCCATGATAGTAATTTCGTGGTTGGAATCGTCAACCCAGAAGTGAAACACATTTGTTTCAAATAACGTCACCCTTATTCAGGAGATAATTCTCCTGTCTAACTGGTCCCATGTCCGGAGTGAAAGTAACCCTGCCGATCCCGCGTCACGTGGGCTGTTGCCTAGAGAGTTGCTTGAAAGTGAGTTATGGTGGGTGGTTGAGACTTCCTACGAGTGATTGGCCCTTTAATTTCCTACTTCTGTACCCGAAACTACCTTGAAAAACGGACTATTGTTTTGGCGGTTTCATCGAAAACGATTGTCCCAGTTTTGGACCTCCTTGATTAGTTCAGCTTTCTCTTGAAAATTCAAAGAGTCATTGCATATGTTTTCAGATTTTTCTGTTACGCAAGAAAACGCGCAAACCCCCTGCGGGGTCCCATCTTTCCGTTGGAGATGGAAAGTCCCCTAACCGTTTTAAATAATCTTACCCATTTTTGAGCGAGATTTCTCTCTTGAAAAGTAAAAAATTTCCCCCAAAAACCGTACGCAAGTTAACCCCTTTTATCGATTCTGATGGTGTTCTCAGAGTGGGCAGCCGTATTGACCGATCCGCTCTATCTTTCGAATCGAAGCACCCTGCTCTTTTGCCACACTCTCATCGCCTCACTAGTCTCATTATTGAATACACTCATAACCACTTTCTTCACCCTGGCTTACAAACTCTGCAGAATTTATTGATCCAAAGATATTGGATTTTATCACCCAAACGTGCCATACGATCAGTTGTTTCTAAATGTTTCCGACGTTTTCGGGTAAACCCCGTTTCGCAACAACCGTTGATGGGTGAGTTACCTGCAGCACGAATCTCTCAAGTGAAACCTTTTTGACATACTAGAATGGACATGGCCGGACCCTTTCTGACGATCTCAAGGAGAGCTAGAGGTGCTAAAAGCTGTAAATCGTACCTGTGTCTATTTGTCTGCATGGCTACAAAAGCGGTGCATATAGAATTGGTATCCGATTGGACAACTGAAGCGTTTCTCGCGGCTCTACGTCGTATTGCACGAAGAGGTAGATGCTCTCATTTATATTGTGATTCCGGAATCAATTTTTTTGGTGCCTGCAATTATATCGCATTGCCAAAGAGCTGATTCAATTTCATATAAATTGCCCAAAAACTCCGAATTTTGGTGCACTTTGGGAGTCAGGAATAAAATCCATTGTCACATTTATACAGGGTGGCTCTCAAAGGCTCACCTTCGAAGAACTCTACACTGTTCTAGTTCAAATCGAGGCAGTTCTAAATTCCATGCTGTTATGTCAGTTGAGTTCTGATCCAAATGATTTGCAGGCTTTAACCCCCGGGCATTTCCTAACACTTGAACCTATGAATTCTTTTCCCGATCCGGAAATCGGGGATATCAACATAGGGCGTTTACAAAGGCGGAAACTTCTACTCCATATGCATGAGTCATTCTGGAGGCGCTGGATGCAGGAATAGCTCCATCCCCTTATTCAGCGCAGCAAATGGACTAATCCGTCTATTCCCTTTACCTGTTAATTAAGTTTTTTTTTCTCTCTCCACCTCTAGTGCTTCTTTGTTTATTAGCTATATTTCATATAGCAATATAGTTTGTAGTCAATTGGAGGTAAAATGGAGCATTTTAAGTTGGCGGTATGTTCAGTTCCCGTTTGATTTTCGAATGACATTTCAAGTCTAAATTTTCCGCGAAAAACAATGGCAGGTCTAGGAACGAGACCAAGTGACAAGCTGTGAGAAAGATATATAAGCCACCACGAAAACGTCAAGTTTAAGAAGAGTTTCTCCTATACCCCCAATAACCCCAAGAAAAGCATTGCCTTTCCTAGAAAAATAGACAATTATATTCAGCTGTGAGAAGGAATAAAAGGAACTCCGGCTAAAACAGAGGTGGGTCTCATATTTTTATACCTAAGTACTATTTAAAGTTTGCCATTGCCGTTTTTTTATGTGTTCAGTTTATGATTGAACATCTTGTTGGGGAATACCAAATTTAGATACTTTAGTACCCCAATAATAAATAATAAAAAGTCGAAGTCCTTTTACAACTCAGTATATTGCAGATCAAGTTACAGACAGTTAGTGCAACAGTTGAAGTTTGATGGAGAATGTCCCCGTTTTCAGGGGTTCACTAGTTTTTATGAATGACATATCATGTGTTGTTGTAGGCGTTGCCATATGAAGAAAAAACAATCAATAATTATTTATCGATGATTAAATGCATGCAATACCTAGTGCACATGAGGTGTCAGCAATTTGTAATAATATGTTTATTATGAGGTGAATTAAGTAGAACAATGTTTCATGTAGTGTTGCTAAAATATAATATACAGTATGATAAAAGAATGGATAACAATACTAATAGCCTGAAAGGCGCACTTTACAACATCCGTCCTCCTCAAGAACGAAATTTGTAACTCGGATTGTTGCAAATTTCTGTAGGTTTATTTTCATTTTGTATAGCTGGAGGCTGAGAACATACATTTTCCTCATTTAATTCTATAGAATTTTCATAGTCATTAGGGTTGTTACTCGGAGGTTTTTTTTGACACTTCATATAATTCCAATACTTATATATAATAACAATAATTACAACACTAATGAATAGGTATATGAAAATGTAATGATGTACGTGATTGACATTCATAGCCTGATTTTCAAACATCTCTTGTTCCTTAAGTTTCAAAGCATTCAAGGCATAACTTATTTTTTCTAGTTTATCAGTGTGTTGGGAAGTGACTAGTGAAGTTTTATTCAATAATGGAAAAGCATTAAAATTCAATGAATGTTCGAGCATATTGGTGTTTATGTCAAATTTTGGATAATATGAAATATAAGTTGACTCACTTTAAGCTTGTGCGTATAGAGAATTCAATATTATAGAACTAGTAAATGCTGAACAGTGGGGACTCAACTTCAAAATTCCTGTATGGAACAAGGAAACTTGTTTTTCTGTTTTTTCACATTTTATAGTTAAAAATTATTTCTTTGGACTGTTGAAAATCCAAGAATTTGCTTGATGTAATTGAATAAAGATAGTGCTTTCTATAACAATTATTCGCTTTTCACATGTTTCTGGCATAGTAATGATGGGTAGAAACAACAGAGCTTCACATGCTTTATGCAAATGTAACAGGAACAAAGGATATTTTTGCTTACAATTATACTTATTATCTAAAATGAGACAATCGTTAATGTCTTGATGATCCAAAAGAAAATAATGTTGGTTCACGTTATCTACTGCTAAAAATGGTTTTTCTGGGATTATAAAGGAAAATAAGTTTTTCTCGTAATACATTGGTAAACTGGTCATTTTCAACAATTTATATGAGGTTATACTAACTAAGGGTATATGAAGGATAAATAATAAACATTTATCTACTAATATTACGTTGGGCGACATAGATTTGTACAGTTCTAAAGACTTTTTCTGAGTTAATACGACAGGAAAAGTTAAACCTGAAGGCATATGCATACTAAATTGCACCAAGTGGTCAATTAAATTTTTAGGGCTCATAATAAGCGGGTGAACATTGCCATTTTGCGCCGCAATTATTATATTTAATAAATCATTTTGATACAAATCGAACTGATTTGTTAGCATGTCGAACATCAATAAGTGTTGATCGATTTCTTCCATAAATTTGAAATGTAGTGACGAATTATTTATAACCCGCGTAAGATTGTCAACATAAATCCTCCACCTTGGCAAACCTTTTCCCAATATCACGTAGATTTATCATAGAGGAAGAATTCATATAGTTGAGAGCGCTTTGGAAACCGCTAGTTTGTTCTAGTAACAGTTTTTGCAAAGTTGATTGCTTGTTTTCAAGTTTTGTAATAGCATTATTATAATAAATAGCATCATCTTCATCTAAAGTTCAAAAAAAAACTTTAGCGGTACTTCCAAAAATATTTAATAATCCTCTTTTCGATCTGAGTTCGCCCACGCCGGGAGTATTGGAATGAGTTAATAAATCGTTAATCAATATATTGGTTTCCTTGGTTTTATGCAAGGTTAAGGTCATCACATTTATAAATGATTTACACTGCTTGAAGTTAGCTTCCACGGCTAGTACGGATTCGCACATATTTTTAACGTTTAGAAAATTATAAGTCAACAATTTATAGAGGCTGAAATACGAATTCAAGTCTAGCTTTGTCAGCATTTTCCAATAGCTGTTGTATAAAGAAACTGTATTGAATTGCTCGTAAAAAATCCCAGCACTTTCATTAATCTGGGTCACTTGATATGTACTCAGATTGGAATAATTTTCATTGTCGCCTAGAGTAGTACTACGTGTTAATTCAAGTAAAAAACCAAATGCTATAAATAACTTCATTTCGGTGGCGATTTGCATTCTAGATTACCGCTCGGATTTCGCTGAGTTAACTGAAACAAGAAAAAAATTTAATTTTAATTATTATAAAGTTTCAGTCTGTTATTGTGGACTTTGGTTCGTTTCTTGTTTATTAAGATTGTAGTATTTACATTAGAGTTTATTTCAACTACTTCATATGGTCCATTCCAAACTGGTAGTAATTTTTTACTCTTCCCCTTAATACTCGATTCATTTTTTAGCATGACAAAATTTATTTGAAATGTAACAGCGTTCACATTTTGATCATAATATTCCTTAGATTTTTCTTTACTCTTGATAAGATTTTCACGAGCTACTTGATGAGCATGCTGAAGTCGAGACTTCAACTCACTATCATAATCTTCGTAGTTATACGAGAGTCAGGAGGTTTTTTGAAGGTTGACGGAATTTCTACGGGGCGTCCATAAAGTAACTCAAATGGCGTATAATTTGTTGCGCTATTAAGTGATGAATTAAAAACGAACTGGGCGTATGGCAGCCATGTGTCCCAGGAATTTTGATCTTTATCTATATAGGTTCTTAAATATTCCGTTAGAGTTTTATGCGACCTTTCTAGTGCTCCGTTTGTTTGAGGCCTGAAAGCGCATGTCTGAATTTTATGTATTTTTAAAAGTTTGCATACGTTTTTAAAAATGTTACTCAAAAAGTTCTGGCATTGATCAGTAAGAACTGATTCGGGAATTCCGTGTCGACAGATAATGTGAGTTACAAAATGTTCGGCTATTGTATTAGCTTCTTGATTTTCTAAAGGGACTGATTCGCAAAATTTCGTTAACTCATCTTGAAAGGTAAGTATATATTTGTTGTGATTATTCGTTAATGGTAGAGGCCCAACAATGTCCAAACTCACCTTATCAAAAGGTTTTTTTGCTGTGGTAGTAACAGTCATAGGCATTTTTGTATATTTGGAAGATTTATTCCTTTGGCAAAATTCACACTTTGTTATGTAATCGTGAATGTCTTTATACATTCCTGACCACTTATAATTGCTTCGAATTTTTTTAAAAGATCGATTTACTCCTAGATGTCCTCCTAGAGGGTTGTCATGAAATTCCTTTAGAATTTGTTGTACTTCATCCTTGGATGTAATTTTTATAGTGTTACTATGAAAGAGTGTTACTTTGATGTCTACGTTTTTGAAAATATATCTCATCATGGTTCTGATATTTTCTATTTTCAGACTTCGGTATGGTGGAGATCTTGTAAAATGTATTATCGATAAGGTAGTTATATGGTTGAGTGTCGCGAATTCCTTGACTTTTTGTAGTGCGTTGAAAATATTTTCATTAGCCGACTATTCTGTCATGATTGTGTGTGGTTATGAACAAGGTATTATATTCTTGATAATATTGTATACCCAGTTCTGTAAGGCTTTCTGATTTGAGTTTAGCTAGAATATTTTCCTTGATTGACTCATGAAATGTCGTCGGGTCTGTACTAATAAAATAGACATGTAATGATGCAGGGTCGGACTCTGCGATATTTGTATGACTGTCGACGATATTAGAGTTCATAATGACCCGACCTTCCTTCTCCTTCACGAACTGTTCGTATTCGGAGGTCATGGTACTGATATGATGTATTCTGCTCAAAGCATCTGCATTCATATTTTGCATACCAGGTTTGTGTCTAATTTCGAAGTGAAATTCTTCTAATTTCAATCGAAATTTCATTAGACGACTGCCTGGATCCTTTATTGAGAACATCCACAACAGTGGTTTGTGATCCGTGCAGATAAGAAACTTTCGACCAAACAAGTACGGCCTGAAATGCTTGCAACTCCAGACTATAGCGAGCAATTCCTTCTCTATAGTACTGTAGTTTTTCTCGGCTTTGTTTAGGGTACGGGAAGCATATGCAACAGGGAGGTCCTTACCGATCTCTCTTTGTGATAGGATTGATCCCAACGCTGTGTTACTTGCATCAGTTGTCAGAATAAAAGGGTTGGCAAGGTTAGGAAATTGTAAAATTGGAGGGTTACATAGTTTTTCCTTCAATGTTTCAAAGGCTTCTATACAAGAAGGTGCAAAATCAAAAGGAGTATCCTTCTTCAAGAGATTATTTAATGGTTGAGTAATTTTTGCAAAATTTTGGATGTGGCGTCTATAATATCCGGCCAATCCTAAGAATGACTTGATTTCCGTTACATTCTTAGGAATCGGAAATTCCTTCACCGCTTTTATTTTAGCAGGGTCAGGACATATACCATTTTCAGTTATTATGTGACCTAAATAACTCAACTCGGGACGTAAGAATTCGCATTTTTCAGGCTGTAGTTTGAGATTATCCGTTCTCAAACGTTCGAATATTTCCACTAATTTTTCGTTATGCTCTTTGAGCGTTTTAGCATAGATTATTATATCATCAAGATAAACGAAACATTTGATGCCTTGTAGTCCTGAAAGGACGTTATTCATCATTTTCATGAATGTACAGGGTGCTCCCTTCAGCCCGAAAGGTAAGCGATTATATTCGTAATGTCCGTAAGGGACAGTAAAAGCTAGGATTCATTAGCACCTCGTGGTATCCGGATGCCAAATCTAAAAAACTGAAAAATTTCGAGTTTCCTAATTGATCTAATATTTCCGTAATATTCGGTAAATAGTAAACTTCGTCCAACGTTTTTTCATTTAATTTTCGAAAATCTACCACGATCCGCCATTTTTTATTTCCGTTGGAATCGGATTTTTTAGGAACAACCTTGAGTCTGAAATAATTCCATCCTTGAGCATTTTGTCAACCTGATTACGAATTTCTTCGTGTTGTTGGAAAGGTAGTCTGTAAGGCTTAATGTTTACTGGAATGTCATTGACAGTCGATATAGAATGTTTAATTGCGTCCGTGTAGCTTAATGTATCACCCTGTAAGTGAAATATGTCATGAAAGGATTTACAAATTTCAAGAATGCTTTCCTTTTCATTCGTTGGCATGTGAGTCATACGTAAGGATTCGGTCAAGTTTCTCAGTCTGTCAAGGTTACAAGTAGGTTTATCGACACTTAGAACCTCGTAATCAGCGACATTTTCAAAAGAAAGAGATGGTGGATTTTTAAAGCTTATATCATGTTCATTTGTGTTAATAAAAGCTACGTTACAATATCCGTTATGTGGTTGAACTATGCAGTTCCCCACGAAAACCCCATCTAAAATTTCAGAAGACAAGCATAAAGAATTGGATTCTTGGTTTATTTTTATTCTACGTATAACTTCGCTTCTTGCTGGAACTGAAATTTTGTCTACGTTTTGTTTATGTGCATTTATCAAATCAAAGGAGAATATTTCGTTCGCTTGCGTAAATGATAGAGTTTTATTTTCATAATCAATTTGTGCTTGAAGTTTCAAAAGAATATCCTTACCTAAGATTCCATTTTGAGGAATAGGAAAGTCGTCGTTCACGATATGGACAGGATGTTTGAAAATATGTTTACCTAAATGAATTTCACCATAACATATGCCATAAGTATCAATGAGAGATGGTGAGATGCCTTTTAAGAAAGATTTATATTCGGTGTGACAGATGGCGTCACCTTTAGTAAAAGATTTTTTCAAAAGACTGATAGAACTTCCAGTGTCAAGTAAAAGATTAGCTGTATTACCTGTAGCTATTGATAAAGGAATGAGGACACTTTCAGCTTCTTCAGTGTTGCAAGGATCTAAGCAAAAAATTTCATGTTCATTTGTATTCGGAGATGATTTAGGATTTGTAGTAGGGTTGAAAGAAGCAATACAAGTATTTTTTTATAGGACGGCAGTTTAAAGCTCGCTCACTCGACGTGCACTGCTCGTCTCTGCCGTCGGTGATAGGAAGTTTTCCGAATTCGTGGAAGAATTGTTGGATTGATATTGATCAACCCTTTTCTTTTTAAAACAGTCACGTATGTGATGGCCCCTTTTTTGCAAAACGCGCAGACTATTTTGGTAACATTTACTTCGGTTTTGATTTCCCTTTTGTGATACGATGGAAGTAGCTGTGTGGAAGATGAAGGTTTGTTTTTAAAGAAACATTCTGACTCCAGATGGCCATTTCGATTGCAGAAATTACATTTTACAAGGTTTCATTTTAGACACATTATATTGTTGTTGGTTATAGCTACACCGCTCTTCTTCCACGGCCGCTTCGATCGCTTCCGAAAGAGTTTTGAAACGAGATGCCTTTATTATTAATTTAACATTTGAATGGAGACCATCTACAAAGGATTTGAAAGCAGTTCGAAAATTCAGGTTTTTAATGGTATCAGCTGCATCGATGCCTTCTGCCTGAATGCAGGCATCGTTGAGATCACTTAATAAGTGCTCAACTCGATTGCCAAAATTACGGACAGATTCGTTATGTTTTTGTTTGATACGAAGCATTTCACCCTGTAATTGGGTAATGCTTCTTGTTTCTAAAAATTGATTTTGTAGATCTTCCTTTAATTCCTTCCACTCTTCGTAAACTTTATGTTTGACAACGTTATATGCTGCCCCTGACAATCGTGATTTGATTATGTTAACAAGCATGCTCTTATCTGCAGGTTGAGATAATTCTTCACTTACAATGTCACAACACGAAATAAACCGATGAAGTTCGGCTCTGTCGCCTCTGAATTCAGGAATTAATTTTAAAGCTGTGTCAATGTTTAATTTTGGCATAATAACAGTATTTTGGCCTTCTGGGTTGACTTCTACTGTACCTGGAATAGATTCACCCGAATAAAATCAAGAAAAATTATGGGCTACTGTGACAATGAGTAAAATGAAAATGAAAATCACACAAGAGTATCAAATAGAGAAAAGAGACTGCTTGAAGTTGCTAGTAGTGGTGGACATCACCATTCAAATCCTCGCCTACTGCAGTGGAGTTGCTGAATAACTTACTTGCTGTTGGATGCTGGATCTCGAAGTCTCCTCACCAACAGGATCAGGAATACTTCGGTTGCTTGGATTGTTAGCCTTAGTTGTCCAATGACTTCCGTTGTTATCTCGCACGACCCCAAATGGAATGCTAGGCTTCACTGTGGTTTGCAGGACCATTGACTCACAGATGCTGCACCATTGGATCACAAGATGACTAGTGGCTTGCCAGTTAACCGGAACAACTCAGGAACTGCGATGGGCTGGTTTTCGACCACTTTAACACCTGACACCAATTTATGTTGGGGAATACCAAATTTAGATACTTTAGTACCCCAATAATAAATAATAAAAAGTCGAAGTCCTTTTACAACTCAGTATATTGCAGATCAAGTTACAGACAGTTAGTGCAACAGTTGAAGTTTGATGGAGAATGTCCCCGTTTTCAGGGGTTCACTAGTTTTTATGAATGACATATCATGTGTTGTTGTAGGCGTTGCCATATGAAGAAAAAACAATCAATAATTATTTATCGATGATTAAATGCATGCAATACCTAGTGCACATGAGGTGTCAGCAATTTGTAATAATATGTTTATTATGAGGTGAATTAAGTAGAACAATGTTTCATGTAGTGTTGCTAAAATATAATATACAGTATGATAAAAGAATGGATAAGAATACTAATAGCCTGAAAGGCGCACTTTACAACAATCTTATCACAATAAGTATAGTCCATTTTATTTGCATCTCGCCCAACAGATATACAGTGGAACAACCACAGTTGGGCAGGAACAGTGGAACAATCACAGTAGTGGAACAGTCATGAACGGTAGCGGGAACAACGAAACAGTAGCGGAGCAGGAACAACGGAGCAGTAGCAACGGAGCAGTAGTACCCTCTAGAATAAACAATACCAGTCTGACTTCTGATTACACTTGTATGGGGCCATAAGTAGAGCCCAAATGCAAAAAATACTAACCTCTATTAAGTGGGAGGGTTCCGGTAACAGCTTTGATGGTATCTTTGCTGTCTGATAGCTAGTTTCTTGTTCCAGTGGTTTTACCGAGGAAGAAATGACATTACCGCAAAATCCGCATAAAAGCGAACAGAGATGTTCTCGAAAATATAAAGCGTCAAATATCGCAAACAATATGAGAAAATCTCCAGATTTGAGTTTTCCCAAGATCCATCAAAGATGATAAAACTCTAATTTGAATTAAGAGAATTCGAATAGGTTAATGTCACTCATCAAATAATGAACCAGAAATCAAAATGCCTCAGGCGTAAATATCAAAAACTGTCACTATCAGACAAGGCGCTTCCTTGTTCGTTCGTGGTCTGTGAGATCAGTACAGGAACTACCTCGAGCTACTCCTTGGGACAATTAGACAACAGAACACCAGTGTTGCCAACTGAACCAAGACGAAAACGTCAGCCTTTCAATCTCAGAACCAAACACAAACAAGGTCAAGTATTCGAAAGTGAAGTAGGTACCTCAATGGCACAAAATAGAGATAGAGTAGGAATGTTACGTATTTTGTGTTCTAAACACAACACAATAGACTAACCAAAAGTATGTTCACAATAACGCTGTCATACCGCAGAATGCGGGATGTCATTATTTACTTCAAGCCTAAGGCCAGTTCATGTCCGCTCGAACTAGTACGGCAAAGGTAAGTACTAACATTCGGAACAAGCTGTACATGACAACGATCAAGTTGTCATTTTGAAACAGTGGCGTACCGAGTGGAAAGTTTATATCAATGACAGAGAATTTCTGATGTTATCATACTAAAACAGAAAGAGTTTTCTAGTGCAAAATAAACCCGTAACTATAAGATGAGTAAATTTCAATTCATTTGACAAGAATGGCGTCTCTTAAGAATATTTTCATTCTAAAAAAACACCGTAAGGAATCAAAACCCTGACTATAAAAAAATAATAATTCTGAAATAAGTAGTGAATATATTCCCATGCAGTGAGTGGCAAAGGTTTCTCCTAGAACTACTTTGCAGTGCTCTTTAAATACCATACCATGGATCAGTGTGAAAGCAGCCACGAGTTCTAGCCACGAATTTCTCGCGGTGATACGGCGCGTACTCGACCGCCAGTGCTCCCGAAATTACGTTATAATTTCGTGGCTAGCCATGAATTTACTACACTATATAGAGGATCGCACAAATGAGCTTGATTTGATAATAATAAGACTTTTGATTATTAGACATGTTTTGAGATATCTGAACATGTACTTATGTATAGAAAAATATTACTTTAACTAGAATTTTCAAAATTCATTGAAAGGGGTTTAATTCATAAGTCCGCCAAAGTTTTCGTGAATGGGTTTTTTTTGCATAAATATGGGGATTTTTTTGCATAGATCTATACTATAGAAGGTGCTCTAGAAGACCCACGTGTCAAAATATTTTGTCGGGCAGGATTTTTACCCCCACCAACAATAATAATAATTTTCAAAAAAGTTCATAAATCCGCCAAAGTTTTCGTGGATGGGGGTATTTTTGAATAAATATGAGGATTTTTTTGCATAGATCTATACTATAGAAGGTGCTCTAGAAGACCCATGAGTCAAAATATTTTGTCGGGCAGGATTTTACCCCCACCATCAATAATAATAAATTTCAAAATAAATGAATAAGTTCGTCAAAGTTCACGTAGGTGGGGATTTTTTTCAGAAATCGATGAAACAGAAGGTGATCTAAAATACATATAGGTACGTCAAAATATTTTGCCGGGCAGGATTTTTACCCCCACCAGCAATAATAATAATTTTCAAAAAAGTTCATAAATCCTCCAAAGTTTTCGTGGATGGGGGTATTTTTGCATAAATATGAGGATTTTTTTGCATAGATCTATACTATAGAAGGTGCTCTAGAAGACACACGTGTCAAAATATTTTGTCGGGCACGATTTTTACCCCCACCAGCAATAATAACAATTTTCAAAAAGTTCATAAATCCGCCAAAGTTTTCGTGGATGGGGGCATTTTTGAATAAATATGAGGATTTTTTGCATAGAGAAGGTGCTCTAGAAGACCCACGTGTCAAAATATTTTGTCGGGCAGGATTTTACCCCCATCATCAATAATAATTTTCAAAATAAATTAATAAGTTCGTCAAAGTTCACATAGGTGGGGAGTTTTTTTCAGAAATCGATGAAACAGAAGGTGATCTAAAATACCTATACGTCAAAATATTTTGTCGGGCAGGATTTTTACCCCCACCAGCAATAATAATAATTTTCACAAAAGTTCAGAAATCCGCCAAAGTTTTCGTGGATGGGGGTGTTTTTGCATAAATATGAGGATTTTTTTGCATAGATCTATACTATAGAAGGTGCTCTAGAAGACTTATGTGTCAAAATATTTTGTGGGGCAGGACCATCAATAATGACAATTTTTAAAATAGATTCATAAGTTCGTCAATGATTTCATTGGTGCGGAGTTATTTGCATAAATGTATACCACCAAAGGTGCTCCACTAGGCTTTTCCTCAGAATATTTTGTCGGGCAGGATTTTATACCCCACCACCATTAATATTAATTTTCAAAAATACTGTATAACTTCGTCAGTTTTCGTTGATGAGGTTTTTTTCGCAGAAAGCGATAACCTATATGTCAATATGGAAGATTTTCACTCTCACCACCAATAATAATAATTTTCAGAAAAGTTCATAAATCCGAAAAAGTTTTAGTGGATTGGGGTATTTTTGCATGAATATGGTGGTTTTTCTGCATAAGTTTATACTACAAAATGTAGTTCCTCAATGCCTCGTATATGGTTATTTTTTTCAAAATTCCATGCTACTGGAGGTGCTTGTCAATACCCACATGTCATTATTTTCGGGTAGGATTGATAGCTGAAATGGTTCTACTCAGCCGTGTTTTCAATTTTCCTGCTCTCGTGTCAATATCATCATTATTGCTTTGTCGTAGCAATAATAGTGTACATTATTTGTGTGAAAGTGATTTTTCACACTCTTAATGTTACATATTGTTTCTACTACCTTGCTACAAATCTTCATATTCGACCCCTAAACAATGCAGGAAAATGATTGTTTCCCCCAGGTTCTGAGAACAAACATGTTCTTCTTAGTTTCATAATACTTCTACACTTTATTTCATCAGTTTGATTTTTTAACAAGGCAGTTTTTGGAAATATTGACATATGATAGTCTATTTCCTTCTCTCTATACAATATAATAGAAGAAATAACTTCACCAACAAACAAATTGTTGTCAACAAGGTGGTGACGACGCAACACCCACCTGATATTTTGTCATACCGCCGCATATAATTCCATTCATGCATTACAAATTTTAGGACAAAATTATAAAAAATTATTACAGAGGCCGTAGAAAAAATTATATACACTCCGCCAAACGAAAATGTTTTTCCTACTGCGGATAGCAAGGCCCGACGCAAAGCTATATCAGCCAGAGACAAAGCACCCCCCTTGGCTCCTACGTTAATAAATAATAGCTATTGCTACTATAATTTTATATTCTCTTGATTCATTGTTTCGATTGTGACCAAACTAATGGGTGCGTGTAGGGCCCGCAGATGAATTTTGTTTTCATCATTGATTTCTGCCAGTGAATATTAGGAATTCCTAGTTATATAGTTGCAGATGGGAATTTCTACGTGTCTATATTTTAATAACTAGGCTCCAAATATAGGTACTACCGGTCCATTACATAAACATGATTTATATTGTAGTGCCATCTACCGACAGGAAGATATAGCGTTGATGTCATCTGATTTATCTAGTTCGCCAACCGTTTTCGTGAACATTATATGTGAATCAAGTTACGACGTATACGTAGGTTTCTCTCCCTGCGTATTTTGATTACGTTACAACCATTGTTTAAATAGAAGATAGTTAGTCAATGCCTGTGGAAAAGGTATTGGACCCAAACGCGAGTGTCATCTAGCGTGATTAGTTACAAACATGAATATTTCACGTCATTTTGATGCAGGTTTCTTCAAAAAACCCTGATGTTAATGCTGTTCCATTGTTTCAATCAAGTTACGACATGACTTGTAGGCCAGATCACTGAAGTTACGACATTGTCTAAAGAAGAATAGTCAAACAATCCCTGTGCAAAATGTATTGGATGGCCGTCACCTGAGACATCTATCCTATTTTAGTCAAAGTTTGCATTCGGATGTTTCGACTCCGCCCATGATATATATCCAGAATTATTTGGGTAGGACACTGAAAAATTTGAAAATTCAAGTGTTGGCGGACATGTGTTCTTTAATTTATGGTTCGATGTTATCAACAATTTATGGACATATAAGGAGAGTTTCAAAGGAGGTTGTCACCAGAAATCATTCATCTCCTACACGGGCCTAAAATACATTTTTTGTACAATCTAGTTATTTGTGTATTTAGAGCGCGAGGAGCGCGGTAATCTTTGGAGAGCGGCCATGACACTTTGTTTTCGAAATAAACACATGTTTTTTTTCTTCAAACGCAGCTTTTAAACATAGAAACGATCGACACTTCATTCAACATAGGCACCTAATATTACCCATGAGAAAATAAACACTCAATAGTAATCCCAAATGAATAAAGCTATCCAAATATCCAATAATTTACATCTCTAACAAAACAAGATAAACTTGTCAAAAGGTTACCTACTTTGGTAAGCGGTTGTAGAAAAAAATATAGTTTTACGCACTGTCCACAGTGCCTACAGTGATACTTTTCAGCACACGTAAGTGAAAAAATCAAATGTGCGTGAAGTTATGTTTTACGCATCGTTAATATAATTCCAAATGACAAGTATTTTGCGTCAGATTTTACTCGGAAGTTATCAAATGAAAACTTCATAGAATAAAATATACTCAACAATTGCTACAATTTGCCAATATAATAACAGTCATAGAAATAAAATTTTAGATACATGTTCGTAAAGAGCTTTTTTGTACTCACGTGTTTCCAAGCTCATAAATAAAGTACTAATTTACGAACTTTTGTATCATATATAAATAACTATTTCATCTTCTTTATATGAGTTTTCTGTGCATATTGGTCATGACATAGAGTTTCATTTTTGAAAAGGATATATCCACTTATAGGTTATATAGGTTATTTCGAAAGATCGACTGAAACTTCAAATTCAGTCGCATATAATGCCATTATCTCAGTACCTAATTTCGAAAGAAAACCCTTAGTAGGTTTTACAACTCTGACTTTATGGTAAATAAATAAACTTGAAAAAAAAACATTTTAGAGAAAAGCTTCTATTTAAATTTACTAAAAAAAAGAAAATAAATTATAAAGTGAATAACCCCATCATTTTGTTACATTATAAAATTGTAAATGATATAAAAGCTTATCGCGAAAAGTATACATGTAATTCTTATAGTAAATTAAATTTAAAATTACCTCAAGATTTATTCACACGACAAGCTTTCATATCATTTAAAATTTTATAATGTAACAAAATTATGGGTTTTTCGCTTTAGTGCATTTAAATAAAAGCTTTTATCTGAAAAGGTTTTTTAAGTTTGTTTATTTACTTCTTTTTTAGTTTTCTGTGAATATGTTTCTTAGTCTGTTCATTTCCATCAATGCGCGATTGTTGCACGGTCGCTTGCCTGTTAATTTACCGTTGAAATTTTTTCCAAATTTCTACGTGTTCTCTAAATAGCTTTAGAGGGGACAGAGGGGTAAATTTTTTTTAATTCGTTTTATTCAATGGCTAGATAATTTTCACTATTTTTAAGGATTTCTTTGATTTCTATTCCGCGAGTTTTAGTATTTTTTTGTGACAGGAATGGAAGGCGAGCCACCCGATCTATTTTTGTTTTCATAATTATTTTCCATGTCCGAAACTGTTGAAACATTTTCCGAATTCCTTTCTTTCTATCTTTTGAGGGGAGAAAGGAGGGACAAATTTTTTACACCATAATTTCCGACGGTCAGATATTTTTCACTATTTTTACAGATTTTTCCGATTAAAATTTCGCGTGTTCTCCATTTTTTTTTTTCGAGACTAGAGAGATTCGAGTACCCCCCCTACTAATTTTTCACTTGCTGTAATTTTTGACGTCCAAATCAGTCAAGAAAACGTCCGAAAACCTACGCGTTCTCTATCTAGATTTTGGAGGACGGGAGAGGGGGGACAATTCCTTTTTATAAACCATAACATTCGACTGTCAGATATTTTTCACGATTATTACAGATTTTTCCGATTTTAATTTCACGAGTTAGTTTTCCAACTTTTCGAGAGAAGGTAGGGCAGCCCCCCCTACTTATTTTTGTTCGTGTTATTTCTGACGTCCAAATCCGTCAATAAAACTTCCGAAACCCTACGTGTTCTCTATCTAACTTTCGGGGGGCAGGGGGGACAATTTCTTCGACTTTAATGTTTTGTCATCGGAACTGAACCAACACGTAAAATTTCAATTCTATAGGATAAGGGGAAGTGGTTCCTAAGTCAGCTTGCAAGATTTGTATACCCATCTAACACACACAGAGCAAGTTAAATGAAGCTTTCAATAAAAACAGAAAATAATATGGTAACTGTCGGAAATTACGAAGGAGTAGAAGTGCCACGTTTTTTTTTATTTTCAGATTCCGACTTGTAACTCGGAATTCCGACTTGTAACTCGGAATTCCGACTTGTAACTCGGAATTCCGACTTGCAACTCGGAATTCCGACTTGTAACTCGGAATTCCGACTTGCAACTCGGAATTCCGACTTGTAACTCGGAATTCTGACTTGTAACTGGGAATTCGGACTTGTAACTCAGAATCCCGGCAAGATGGTTGGTGGATGTTCTAAAAGCATGAGGTTCGATATGGGAACGGAACATAAAGTAGTAGGTGAATTCAGACTTCACCAAACAATGTTTTATATACGGAATGAGTGTGCACAACCAAAGAATTAAAGCTTGGTCCATTTTGCCCAACTGTGTCCAATTTTGGATGGATTTGTTCCAAACACTGAAAGATGAAGATTATTTTTGTGGTACTTTTCTGGATGTATCAGTGATTCAAATTAATTTCATGAGTCTTATTCAGGTGAAAATCACTGTACCCATAAAAATCGAAACTGGTTTATTCCAGTTCAGGAGGATCTGAATCAAGTGGTTATGGAGTGGAATGTGCATAAAATAAGAAAATCAAGAAATAGCATTTCTATTTTTTTATAACGAATGTAACTTTTACCAGTATCTAGGTATGATTTGAAAACGAAAATCTTGTATATTATTCCATGTTTGCAGTTAGAAATTTTCAGTACGAATGTTCCTATAGGACCAAGTTTCATGGAAGTATTTCCAACTACTACAAAAGAAAATTTTTTTCAATGTCCTAAGTGTAACAGATGATGATTGTTAAGCCTGCCGAAGATATTTTGTCACTCTTATTGCAGATATGGAAGCAATTTTCGACAGTTACCTTTTCAATCCTCCAACTTACTCGCATCATGCGCAATAGTTATTGAATTTGTAACGAACTATGGAATAATATGCAGGATGTTCATTGAGAGCCGGTAAATAAAAAAGTGGAACAGAAAATATTTTTTTATTATACCTGAATCATAATCCTTGTCAAATGCATTGAAAAGTATACGAAAACTTCAAGATCAAAACACGCCGGGCTCAAATGGTCGTCGCTGTGTTAAATAGGCATTCATCATGGACATTACTCATTTGATTGGATGTAATATGAGATGAACAACAATATCTTGATCTAAAAATCATATCCAGAATGGTTTTTGAAGGCATAATAAAAAGTTGCGTATGATACAAATGTATAAGTACCTGATGCTACCTACTGCGATCAGATTAAACTTTGCTGTATCTGTTTCCAAAATATCCCAATCTGTCACATCATGTATGGCATGAACGTGTTACAGACGTTTACATTAATCAAACACTTTTACTTCATTTACCTATACTCACCATATTGAATCTTATTTTTCAAAAGGTACACATGAAAACACATATTTTTCATGTAAATTTTTTTATTATTATCGAATAACAAATGTTCGAAAACTCTGAATGAATTAAACATTAGTTTTGAACACATTGCACAACCTATGAACATAAAAAAATTAATTCTAACACCTCACAATTTTGATATTCAATCGTACTATATAATATCCATAATACAAAAAATATTAGATGATATTACATTATTGAATTCAGATCTGAAAGTCATGAAGTTTTCGTAGGAAATGGGAATTTGTAGTAGTTTGGAGCAGGTATGGGCCATCGGTTACTCTGGCAAACCCCAATAATAGTTATTTAAGTAACAAGGAATGTAAAGACGTGTTAACATTCGAGGTGAGCGAGTACGAGCCGAGGCAAAGCCGAGGCTTGTCGCTTGCCGAGGATGATAACAGTCGATACATTCCGTGTTACTTATTACGTTTTTCCCGCTGCTTGTTGACATTTCTCAAAATTTGCCTGAATTGAAGTTTGTTTTCTTACCCTTCCTTCATGATTATTCGTTCGCTATTTCATTCTAAGTTGCTTGTGCGTGTAACTAAGTTACCGAATAAGCAGACAACAATAATATTCAAAAGGTCTCATAACCTAAAAATTGATATGAATGAAGCTGAAGGTATTACTTGTCAAAGTCAAAGTCATTATTACCCTAGGCATGTAAATGACACTATTAAGTTCCGTTGTCAAGATGAATTAGTAAACGAATGATATAGGCCATTTACCTGTTTTGTTGCTAAGCATGTATGGACTATTTACAGTGTTGGCAGCGGGAAAAGTCTATTTTGACGTTTTGTTCAGCGACATAATGAATATGTCAAATCTACATCATTGAATAAACACACAACAATGGCACTAACACAGTTTGATACGCCAGGTGCCCTAAATTCTACTACCAGTAGGAATTCCGAATTATAAGTCGGAATTCCGAGTTACAAGTCGGAATTCCGAGTGACAAGTCGGAATTACGAGTTACAAGTCGGAATTCCGAGTTACAAGTCGGAATTCCGAGTTACAAGTCGGAATTCCGAGTGACAAGACGGATTTAAGAGTTACAAGTCGGAATTCCGAGTTACAAGTCGGAATTCCGAGTTACAAGTCGGAATTCCGAGTTACAAGTCGGAATTCCGAGTGACAAGTCGGAATTACGAGTTACAAGTCGGAATTCCGAGTTACAAGTCGGAATTCCGAGTTACAAGTCGGAATTCCGAGTGACAAGTCGGAATTACGAGTTACAAGTAGGAATTCCGAGTTACAAGTCGGAATTCCGAGTTACAAGTCGGAATTCCGAGTTACAAGTCGGAATTCCGAGTTTTAAGTCAGAATTCCGAGTGACAAGTCGGAATTACGAGTTACAAGTCGGAATTCCGAGTTACAAGTCGGAATTCCGAGTTACAAGTCGGAATTCCGAGTGACAAGTCGGAATTACGAGTTACAAGTCGGAATTCCGAGTTACAAGTCGGAATTCCGAGTTACAAGTCGGAATTCCGAGTTACAAGTCGGAATTCCGAGTGACAAGTCGGAATTACGAGTTACAAGTCGGAATTCCGAGTTACAAGTCGGAATTCCGAGTTACAAGTCGGAATTCCGAGTGACAAGTCGGAATTACGAGTTACAAGTAGGAATTCCGAGTTACAAGTCAGAATTCCGAGTTACAAGTCGGAATTCCGAGTTACAAGTCGGAATTCCGAGTTACAAGTCGGAATCTATAAAATAAAAAAATTGTGGCACTTCTACTTCTTCGTAGGAAATGGCATTATCACCTTCATAACTTGAAATCAACCATCGGTTGTCATCATGAACGTTGGACATCTTCCCCCAAACATTAGTCAAGAGAAATCACCCTGAAAATATCTATGTGAATTCGAAAACTAACAAGACAAAAACAATGAAATGCCAAACACCACGAAAGTTCGCTACTTTGCTCTCTCGTTTACATGCGGACACTGAGCCAATAAAAACACGAAATAATGACCATTCATTATTCACTTTACGCGATTACTACGACACTTTCCATCTCATTCGTTTGTCTCCTTTTTGGGGGCAATCGTGCTGGCGCCATCTACTAATAAACCCCATCGTCATCCAATAATAATCCCATAAGATTGACTGACTATACTTCTTTAGACAATGATACAACTTTGTAACGAAATTTACTATGACCATCTATGCTTTGTTTCCACAACGATCAAAATTCCAGGACAGGCAACTATCTTATTTTACTTCAAAGTTGAAACAATAACAGGCATGGATAATTCCCCGCCAATATTACATTGCAAGTACTTTTGTTGACTCGTGTTCTCCAAAACAACACCGGCATGTGTTGTACAGTATTTGTGCGAATAATTGGATAGGTACTTCTTTGTTAGGGTAAGTACATTTATTACTAGTACAAGCTATTTGAAATATTGCAAATCCTTCTGGAATCGAATGTTGAATATTGAATGCTAAATGACCGAATACTTCTGTTCATTTGCCATGTGCTGCGATTAAAGAAAATATTATGCCTGTCTGTCCTTTCATCTTCGCCGGAATTAGTATGTTTTCAAAGGTTGAAGAATAAATACTTATTATATTCTATTGAGTAGGTAGCGAATATAATTAAATCTAGGTGGGGGCGAATGAGGTTAAGAGTAGAGGCCAATCGCTAGGGGATTTTTTCGTAATAAAAATTCTAGTTGGAAACCTGTGCCATCACATGAAATACGGTCTGTAGTTATATTCTGTTATGTTTTCGAATCGCAACTGTCATTTATTAATTTGTTATAAACATTTAAATGACAAAAAACGTGTTTTATTGTTATGCTTATAAAATTAAAACCAATAGAGCAATAATCTGGTTGCTCCAATGGAAAAAAATTGTAGAAAATTAAAATACGAACAAAATGGGATATTTTACAACCGGATCGGATCATTAGTAACGGAGAAAAACTGGAAATCCGAAAAATTTTGCGTTTTTTTAAAAATTCATAACTCCGCCATTTTTCAAGAAGTAGGATTGACCCTTCTCATACAAGTATTGAATCATGTGTATTTTATATGTGCATAAAACAGGTGATGTCGGATTATTAGTTTTGGAACAATTGCAATTTGAATTTTTCTTTGCACAATCTTGCAGCGTGCCTGGATGCTCTAGTAGAAGTATAGTACCACAAAATGTATATTTACATTTTGCGCTACAGCTGCGAAATAGGTGTAAAATGCTTACAAACATGCGTGAAAACGGCCGAGGCCGCTTAAGCGGTCGAGTGGTAGGAGAGACCGGGAGGGAATTCTTCTGCTGAACGGGTCCCGTGATAATACGCTTCACCCCATCTCCCAGTCTCTCCTTCTACTTGACCGCTTACGCGAACTCGGCCGTTTTCACTCATGTTTGCAAGCATTTTTCACCCATTTCGCAGCATTGTAGCGCAAAATATAGTTCTACTTTCAAAGCCTGTTTGAGAAATTGAAACTGGACTATCACTAGAGCAGCCAGACACGTAAAAAAAATCGCATTGGAATTGTGCCAAAACCAATGATCCGACAGCGCCTGTTTTATGCATATATAAAGTACAGATGATTCAATACTTGCATGAGAAGGACCAACTCTACTTCTTGAAAAATTATATTTTTTTACTTACCTAATTGATTTGCAAATTTAGAGTTTATGAACAGTTTGTGCTTTGAAAATGAGGCAACTCAACATACGTTTTTTATCAATTAAAATTTCTCAAATTCCGAAAAAAAAAGTTGAAATTGCAATTTTCATAAATAAAATAAACCAAATTACTCAGATTCGTTCCAGTTACTGAATCACTGTACAATAACACCTAATTTCTTTGTTCTTTTTAGATCACATGGTGTATGGCTAAGTATTAAGTTGACTTCAGTATTTTGAACTGAAATATAGGTTATGGTAAGTCAGTTCAACTGTAAGTAATTTCAAAGTTGATATACGAAATTGTAAAATCAGTAGGTGTTGTGGATGAATTAGTATCGTAAAGTAATTCAGAATATAATCATTCAGAACAGTTGCACAGATTCAATACAACAAAATCGGATAGATTATGAGAGAAAAGTATTTTTTGATGATACACCCGCCTTAGCACATTTTGAAAATAAATTAACATTCACGCCGGAATTAAATGATTCTTCACAAATACAAATTCCTCCTGCACCGATTAGTACCTCAGTGGTAATCGAAAATGAAAAAAACCTCAATAAAAATCTTGATGTAATCGAAAATAGTCTTACAACTTTTGAGGTCACAAATAATGAAGAGGATTTTTCAAGTATATGCTCTTCTCCTAACTTTGATAACAATGTTATAACATCCACACCACATTTGATGAATGAACAAGGCACCAAAGTCATCTCTCCACTGTGATCAAACTTTCACTTGCAAAAAATCCACCGCCCGAAACAAGTCTTCAGACATTTCGACAAGTAATGAGCAGATACCACAAACTTTTTTAGAACTTCACGATGCAAATCGATATAATATCAAAAATGATTATTTCACAGTTTATGCTTACTGTGCCCACAACTGCAAAAAGTTTCAGTTTCTTATCCATCACATAAGTCGTAATAAAGATCATAAAGTTCAAGTTTTGAGTTCTAGCAGAAATTATAATCATTTAAATCGTTTCACTAGATATGCGAAAGGTATAGAAAGAAAAATATTCATGCAAAAACTTAAAAATATAAAACCATCTTTGTTTCGTGACCGAACAGTTCGTGACTCTATTCCATCGATAACTGAAAGTGGTAATCTTCAGAAAATCAAATCAGAGGCAGTATTTAGAAAAGTAAGATCTGAAAAACTTGGTAGGAACGATCGTCATAAAGATG
This sequence comes from Chrysolina oricalcia, assembly GCA_944452925.2. Classification (NCBI taxonomy): domain Eukaryota; kingdom Metazoa; phylum Arthropoda; class Insecta; order Coleoptera; family Chrysomelidae; genus Chrysolina; species Chrysolina oricalcia. The sequence goes on along the minus strand of OX101828.2, from coordinate 25,555,391 downwards.
ATCTGATAGATCTAGTTTTAATGCAGAGAAATAACCCCGCATATGTTAAAATTGTAGGCCAGCCCCTTCATGTTTATTTATTTAGCACAAAACAATTGCAAATCATTGAAAAATGTAGTTTGAAACCTATTCTCCATTTGGATGCAACTGGTAGTATTATTAGGAAGCCTCCGTCTACTGACAAACGTGTTTTTTATTATGCTGGTGTCATTAACATATACGAAATCGTATAGTACCAGTTTTAGAAATGGTCAATTGTAATCACGATATGGTGTCCATCGGTGTCTTTTGGGCAAAATTCAAATCGTTTTCCTTGCAATATTCTAAAAAGTGGCCTATATTTTCAGGAGTTGTTACTGATTTTAGTTTTCCTTTGATGAATGCAACTCTTCACTTTTTTAATAAAATAGACATGAAAATGTACTTAACTTGGGAGTTTTCTATTTGTGATGGAAAACAAATAGAAGGAAGTGATATTACACCGATACACATTTGTTGCGCACATTTTTTCAAAATTATATGTAATGATTTAAAGAAAACCGGGACCAATGTAAATGTACATTAAAATTTGAAAGAAATCATGGCAGCCTGTATTAACTTCAGTCATTTAGAACAAGTAGTAGTTTGGTTCGACAATTTAGTTAAAATCCTTGGTTCGAAAAATCGAAATGGTTTAATGGAAATTGCACTTGTGAACTTATTACAATTATGTTCAAATCAAAACTCCTCAGATACAGAAACTTCAAAAATGGAATCAGTTTCCACCGACTTAGTCAGTTCTGATCATTGTGATATTGTATATTCAAGTAGTCCGTTTTATAAATTTTTTTTGAAAATATATGAGATAGCTATCCCCCAAATTGATTGCGGAACCGGCGAAGAGAACAGCTATTATAACATTGAATTTTTAAATCTCGTTTTAAAAAAATATTTACCTTTTCTTCCGTTGTAGTCTGGAGTTTTATATAAAAATAAGAACCCGGGTAGATTTAGCAATGCAAATGTGGAAAATTGGTTTTCCCAAGTTAAAAATCAATTATTTAACGGCAATTGTTATAACCAGAAATGCTCTAGAGTTATCAGAGTTTTGCGCAAGAAAATAATTTCTATTCACAAAGAGATTATGCTAGATATCCCGAGACAAGCTTGTACCTCTAGAAGTAAAGTAAAGAAAAGCTCAAGCAATCCGCAGGTTCCAGAACGATTCGAGGATGAATATTCCCAGACCGAGACGGGGCAAAAAAAGAATGTCCAAAAGGACAGAAATTTTTTAGGTTCAAATTTGAAAAAAACTTTAAATGACATGAAACGGAAAGAAAATGAGAGAAATGATATTAGGAATATGCAGTTAAGAGAAATTGATGACGAGTTAACAGATGACGGTGATTTTCAATCATTTATTTCAAAAAAACCGAGATTTAGTACAACTGTGGAAAAATGCCAAGAATTTTTGAATACGCTTAGCAAACATGATAGTAATGAATTCGAAAATTTGGATCAAAAATCAAAATCGTGGCTTCACCAAAGAAAACGTCGACTTACATCATCTAATTTTGGATCAATTATTAAATCTACCTCAGACAAGACCAGGGTGTCTATAGTTAAGACTCTTTTGTATAATGAAACTCCACGAACAGAAGCCATACTACATGGAACTAAATACGAACGGGAAGCTATTACAGATTACGAAATAAGAACCAATTTAAGGGTTACATGTGTAGGTCTCATAGATCACAAGAAAATTCCATATTTAGCATGTTCACCAGATGGTTTGGTAGGAACTGATGGTATGTATCATCGAGGTCAAATGTCCATTTAGTATTAAATTTGAAAATCCTGAAATATCAGTCGCAAAGAATAAGTTGAAATATTTCGATAAAAACCATAAATTGAAGAGGAATCATAATTATTTTTACCAAATTCAAGGGCTTTTGAACATAACAGAGAGAAAGTGGTGTGATTTATTCATTTGGACTTGGTCGGGCAGTTTTTTTATTAGAATTGAACGCGATTATAAATTCTGGGAAGAGCAAATGCTGAAACCTTTGTGCGGTTTCTATTTATCTTTTATTCTGCCAGAATTAGTTGATCCTCAGCCAGATAATATAAGAAATAGACAATGTATATATTTTTCCATAGATGAAAACCATGATGTTAATACTAAGCAATCAAATATATCTTTAGAATTTTTTGAAAATGGTCTTATCCGAAACTATAAATATTATAGTAGTTGTAGCTCATATGGAAATTATGTTGTGGCTAAGTATATACCAAGAGAATTTTTCTGAAGAGTTGCGTTTTGACGATTTTAAAACATTATATGGAAGGCAGTGGCTCACAGATTTTGCAATGGACTATTGTTTATCGACATATTCGAAATTATACCCCAATGAATCACACATACTACTCACCACAAATCAAACATATGCGATAATGCATTGCGGCAATGAACTGGAGGGGAATTTTTTGTCAGATCTGCCTGAAATAAATTTCAATTCAAAAAAATTTTTTCCTGTATTAATTGGTACTGTTTTGAATCGCGATCATTGGGTTTTAGCTGTAGCCGACTTGGAAATTAATCAATTTACATATATCGATCCACGGTATAACAATATTTCGAAATATGCAGAAGATTATAAGGAAAAATTTCAGATATTTATAGTAAAATATAATAAGATTAAAAATTGTTTGAGAGGAAACAATTGTCATTTTAAAACTGAGAGCATCGCTAATATTAGACAAAGAGACGGGTATAATTGCGGAGTTTATGTTATATATTTTTTCATGCAATATTTGAGAAATGATTCATTATAGGAACCCTGTAATATGGATGAGTTCAGAAACGAATTGATGACAAAAGTTTTAGAAAATTCGAATCGTGATCAATTTGATTTTTGTATAGTTTGCGGATTTTCCATCAGAGGAACTTTAAACTCTAGCTGCAAGATATGTAAAAAAACATTTCATAATACGTGTTGCAATTTGAGGAATGGTGGATGCTTGCTGTGCAGTAACTTTTTAAATACGGTGGAATAGAGATTTTAGAGAACTAAATATATTGAAATTATAATTTCAATATATTTAGTTCTCTAAAATCTCTATTCCACCGTATTTAAAAAGTTACTGCACAGCAAGCATCCACCATTCCTCAAATTGCAACACGTATTAGGAAATGTTTTTTTACATATCTTGCAGCTAGAGTTTAAAGTTCCTCTGATGGAAAATCCGCAAACTATACAAAAATCAAATTGATCACGATTCGAATTTTCTAAAACTTTTGTCATCAATTCGTTTCTGAACTCATCCATATTACATTATATATTTTTGATTCCGTGGATATAGTGGAAATACAAATAAATGTATCTGGGGTGAGACGCTATCTTTTTCATTCCAATAATATTTTGAAAGTACATTTTCTTTATTTTTTAATTTTGCAGAAACGGATTATTGAGTTTTTATAAAATAATTATTCAGTTCCATTATTTTCCAAGAATATAACTTATTGTTTTTGTTATATGCATATTTATATCTTCTTTTTTAAGCTTTTTATGTTATTTAACAGGAACATATTTATTTCATTTGGCACTATATTTTCGTCGTTATATTCAGTACCTGACCTTGAGTTATTTTTTTTTATTTTATTCAGAATTTTTATTTATGTTATTCGTTATGTATTGACTAGGTGGAATATGCCTACTGGGGAAACCACATGAAAAAAACGCGCCTGTCACTCTACCGCAAGGTGGTGAGGAAAAGAGTGAAACAGGCGCAAATCCCGGCAAATCCTACCAGAAGAAATCATTTGTCATCTAGGTCTTGTAGAGCACCTCGAGTAGCACAAGATCATGCAAAAATATCTCCATCCACGAAAACTTTGACTAAGTTATACAGTTTTCTTGAAAATTTGTATTAATGGTCGTGAGGGCTAATATCCTACCCGAAAAATTTTTTTGACAAAGTATGCCTAATGGCACCTTTGGTAGTATACATTTATGCAAAAAAAATTCCACTTACGAAAAGTTTTACAAACTTATAAGTTTATTTTGAAAATTATCATTATTGACGGGTTACATCTTGCCCGACAAAATATTTTGACAGATAGGCCTTCTAGAGCACTTTCTATAGTATGGATTTATACAAATATTCCATATTTATGCAAAAAAACCCATCCACGAAAACTTTGAAGATATTATGAATTTATTTTGAAAATTATCATTATTGATGGTGGGGTAAAATCCTGCCTGACAAAATATTTTGACAAGTGTGTCTTCTAGAGCACCTTCTATAGTATAGATCTATGCAAAATATCCTCATATTATGCAAAAATACCCCCATCCTCGAAAACTTTGGCGGATATATGAACTTTTTTGAAAATTATTATTATTGCTGGTGGGGCTGAAAATCCTAACCGACAAAATATTTTGACCCGTGGGTCTTATAGAGCACCTTCTATAGTTTAGATCTATGCAAAAAAACCCTCATATTTATGCAAAAATACCCCCATCCACGAAAACTTTGGCGGATTTATGCACTTTTTTGAAAATTATTAATATTGCTGGTGGGGGTAAAAATCCTACCCGACAAAATATTTTGACACGTGGGTCTTATAGAGCACCTTCTATAGTATAGATCTATGCAAAAAATCCTCATATTTATGCAAAAACACCCCCATCCACGAAAACTTTGGCGGATTTATGAACTTTTTTGAAAATTATTATTATTGCTGGTGGGGGTAAAAATCCTTCCCGACAAAATATTTTGACGTATAGGTATTTTAGGTCACCTTCTGTTTCATCGATTTCTGAAAAAAAATCCCCACCTACGTGAACTTTGACGAACTTATTAATTTCTTTTGAAAATTATTATTATTGATGGTGGGGGTAAAATCCTGCCCGACAAAATATTTTGACACGTGGGTCTTCTAGAGCACCTTCTATAGTATAGATCTATGCAAAAAATCCTCATATTTATTCAAAAATACCCCCATTCACGAAAACTTTGGCGGATTTATGAACTTTTTGAAAATTATTATTATTGCTGGTGGGGGTGAAAATCCTGCCCTACAAAATATTTTGACACGTGGGTCTTCTAGAGCACCTTCGATAGTATAGATCTATGCAAAAAAATCCTCATATTTATTCAAAAATACCCCCATCCACGAAAACTTTGGCGGATTTATGAACTTTTTTGAAAATTATTATTATTGCTGGTGGGGGTGAAAATCCTGCCCGACAAAATATTTTGACACGTAGGTTTCTAAGAGCACCTTCTATAGTATAGATCTATGCAAAAAAATCCTCATATTTATGCAAAAATACCCCCATCCACGAAAACTTTGGCGGATTTATGAAATTTTTTGAAAATCATTATTATTGCTGGTGGGGGTGAAAATCCTGCCCGACAAAATATTTTGACACGTGGGTCTTCTAAAGCACCTTCAATAGTATAGATCTATGCAAAAAAATCCTCATAATTATTCAAAAATACCCCCATCCACGAAAACTTTGGCGGATTTATGAACTTTTTTGAAAATTATTATTATTGCTGGAGGGGGTGAAAATCCTGCCCGACAAAATATTTTGACCCGTAGGTTTTTTAGAGCACCTTCTATAGTTTAGATCTATGCAAAAAAATCCTCATATTTATGCAAAAATACCCCCATCCACGAAAACTTTGGCGGATTTATGAACTTTTTTGAAAATTATTAATATTGCTGGTGGGGGTAAAAATTCTGCCCGACAAAATATTTTGACACTTGGGTCTTATAGAGCACCTTCTATAGTATAGATCTATGCAAAAAATCCTCATATTTATGCAAAAACAACCCCATCCACGAAAACTTTGGCGGATTTATGAACTTTTTTGAAAATTATTATTATTGCTGGGGGGGGGGGGGTAAAAATCCTTCCCGAAAAAATATTTTGACGTATAGGTATTTTAGATCACCTTCTGTTTCATCGATTTCTGAAAAAAATCCCCACCCACGTGAACTTTGACGAACTTATTAATTTCTTTTGAAAATTATTATTATTGATGGTGGGGGTAAAATCCTGCCCGACAAAATATTTTGACACGTGGGTCTTCTAGAGCACCTTCTATAGTATAGATCTATGCAAAAAATCCTCATATTTATTCAAAAATACCCCCATCCACGAAAACTTTGGCGGATTTATGAACTTTTTGAAAATTATTATTATTGCTGGTGGGGGTGAAAATCCTGCCCTACAAAATATTTTGACACGTGGGTCTTCTAGAGCACCTTCGATAGTATAGATCAATGCAAAAAAATCCTCATATTTATTCAAAAATACCCCATCCACGAAAACTATGGCGTATTTATGAACTTTTTGAAAATTATTATTATTGCTGGAGGGGGTGAAAATCCTGCCCGACAAAATATTTTGACCCGTAGGTTTTTCAGAGCACCTTCTATAGTTTAGATCTATGCAAAAAAATCCTCATATTTATGCAAAAATACCCCCATCCACGAAAACTTTGGCGGATTTATGAACTTTTTTGAAAATTATTAATATTGCTGGTGGGGGTAAAAATTCTGCCCGACAAAATATTTTGACACTTGGGTCTTATAGAGCACCTTCTATAGTATAGATCTATGCAAAAAATCCTCATATTTATGCAAAAACACCCCCATCCACGAAAACTTTGGCGGATTTATGAACTTTTTTGAAAATTATTATTATTGCTGGGGGGGGGTAAAAATCCTTCCCGACAAAATATTTTGACGTATAGGTATTTTAGATCACCTTCTGTTTCATCGATTTCTGAAAAAAATCCCCACCTACGTGAACTTTGACGAACTTATTAATTTCTTTTGAAAATTATTATTATTGATGGTGGGGGTAAAATCCTGCCCGACAAAATATTTTGACACGTGGGTCTTCTAGAGCACCTTCTATAGTATAGATCTATGCAAAAAATCCTCATATTTATTCAAAAATACCCCCATCCACGAAAACTTTGGCGGATTTATGAACTTTTTGAAAATTATTATTATTGCTGGTGGGGGTGAAAATCCTGCCCTACAAAATATTTTGACACGTGGGTCTTCTAGAGCACCTTCGATAGTATAGATCTATGCAAAAAAATCCTCATATTTATTCAAAAATACCCCATCCACGAAAACTATGGCGTATTTATGAACTTTTTGAAAATTATTATTATTGCTGGTGGCGGTGAAAATCCTGCCCTACAAAATATTTTGACACGTGTGTCTTCTAGAACACCTTCGATAGTATAGATCTATGCAAAAAAAATCCTCATATTTATTCAAAAATACCCCCATCCACGAAAACTTTGGCGGATTTATGAACTTTTTTGAAAATTATTATTATTGCTGGTGGGGGTGAAAATCCTGCCCGACAAAATATTTTGACACGTAGGTTTTTTAGAGCACCTTCTATAGTTTAGATCCATGCAAAAAAATCCTCATATTTATGCAAAAATACCCCCACCCACGAAAACTTTGGCGGATTTATGAACTTTTTTGAAAATTATTATTATTGCTGGTGGAGTAAAAATCCTGCCCGACAAAATATTTTGACGTATAGGTATTTCAGATCACCTTCTGTTTCATCGATTTCTGAAAAAAAATCCCTACCTACGTGAACTTTGACGAACTTATTCATTTATTTTGAAATTTATTTTTATTGATGGTGGGGGTAAAATCCTACCCGACAAAATATTTTGACTCATGGGTCTTCTAGAGCACCTTCTATAGTATAGATCTATGCAAAAAAACCCTCATATTTATTCAAAAATACCCCCATCCACGAAAACTTTGGCGGATTTATGAACTTTTTTGAAAATTATTATTATTGGTGGGGGTAAAAATCCTGCCCGACAAAATATTTTGACACGTGGGTCTTCTAGAGCACCATCTATAGTATAGATCTAAGCAAAAAAATCCCCATTTATGCAAAAATACCCCCATCCACGAAAACTTTGGCGGACTTATGAATTAAACCCCTTTCAAAGAATTTTGAAAATTCTAGTTAAAGTAATATTTTTCTATACATAAGTACATGTTCAGATATCTCAAAACATGTCTAATAATCAAAAGTCTTATTCCATTATCAAATCAAGCTCATTTGTGCTATCCTCTATATAGTGTAGTAAATTCATGGCTAGCCACGAAATTATAACGTAATTTCGGGACCACTGGCGGTCGAGTACGCGCCGTATCACCGCGAGAAATTCGTGGCTAGAACTCGTGGCTGCTTTCACACTGATCCATAGCTGAAATTATTTTTCGATTCAATTGGGAACATCACCGTACCGGTTTCATGGTTCTTGCCAATCATCAGCGAAGGCTAGTTCTCCCAATAAAAAAATGTGTAACTGAATAAAATTAGAAAAACATGCCATTTATTCAATCCATCACTTCAATTTCAGAAGTTTTATCAAAATTCCGACTACACCGCTGGTTTCAGGAAGTCTCGAAATATCACTGAACAGAATTTCATCAATAAAGTAGTAATTCAATTAAAAGACATATTTTTCAACTTTTATTTCCTTAAAATATTTTAATTGAACAGATTTCGATGAAATTCTGATCAGTGATATTTCGAGACTTCCTGAATCCAGTGGTGTACGTTGAAGATATGATGTACAGGCTATGCAGCCTCACAAGCACTTTGACTTATTAAGCGGCCCACAGACGGTCAATATTATTGCGCAATATTTTATATTGTACAATAATATTGACCGTCTGTGATTCATATTGAAAGGTTACACAATATATTGTATCAATCAAAATCGGTTTGATTTTTATTATGCAATACGAAAAATATTGAGTCGTTTGTAGGCGAAATTGCGCAATATTGCAATATTTGGAGTATATAATTGAGCATAACATCACCATTACGACACAAAATGGCCAGAGTTGTTCGTCGAGAGTCAAGTAGAATCTATATTTGGTTGACGTTATCCTTTAAATATTCTATAGGTACTTCTGATAGTGTGTAGTGTTCTGTTTGATACTTTTTATTTCAATACTTAAATCAAATGTGTTTATTAACATTGCCCAATTATTATTTCTAACTGTATACCTTCAAGGACTGGATCGGTAACTAAAAAGGTAGAAAGGTAAATTCAGTGATTTACAGAATTTGGCATTTTCAGGATATGTACTGATTTCGCGGCAAAGAAAATGCTGTCCAGAGGATTGAAGTTGAATATATTTTTCTACATTTCTGTATATTGTTTTTTTACGATTTACACAGTTTGATGATTTTTTTGTTAGTGAAAAGTATATATTGTAGTAGATTTATACTCTAATTAACTGACTAAAATAATGTATTTAACGAAATACAATGATACAATAACACAATACTCTAATATACATAACAATTACGGAACTAGGTATTTATATTCGACTTTCACTTCACTGACTGTCCGTCTGTCCGCTGCGTAGTTCTTTTTATATCCGACGTTAACTTCTCTGAATGCTCCAGAATTTTCCATCGAATCGCCCAGACTCACCGAATCGTCCAGATTCTTCTCAGTGCAAGCGCATCGACAGTCTCCCGCGGTTGGTCGCTAGCTATACGTGAGAGTTCAGGACCGGCATCGCCCGCAGCTTCGCCACAATGCCCCCTTCTTAGAGAAATTTCGTCCCGAAATGTCATCCTTGGAGTGTGTCGATATTTGCAGGATTCCCCATATCTGCATCGTGAAGTTCGATGGAAATAACACTCCACAGTCTTCATATTAGGTCGTGGAATAGGATTACAACAAACCAAAATCTGGATGCCGCTGGATTGGAATATCGTCTCCAACATACTTCTTATAACTCTCCAATCCAGCCCATCCATACCACAGGATAATTTTGGGATTGCCAAGTCCACCAGATTCTGGTTCACCATCGTATCTCTTAGTTGGGTGAGGCTCCTCCAGACATCTTCATAGGACGGTTTGTCTTGGGAATGCTTCTTGGTCACCAAGTAGTAGATGTTCATCTGGCCCTTCTTCAGCTGTAGCACACCTCCAATTTCTGGATTCTGTTTCCGTAGTGTTTGGAGTTGGCCAAATTTCTTGGAGAACACTACAGCGATGCCCCTGGACATTCGAAGATCTTCTGCGACGCAGTGTGCTAGGGCGTAATCGACTGGCACTTTGAAAAGGTCCCGTGGCTCCTCCCGAGTTACCCCGTGTGACACTTTCTGTCCATTTGAGTATAAGGACATGAATTTCTGGAACGTCATCGCATCCTCTGGTGGTCTGAGGGTGCGGACTTGGTCATGATTTCCAGCGTAAGGGGCCAACCTGTTGAAATGAACGACCCTGGGTTTACCTCTGGGTGACTTGTGGATTCGGTAAAGCAGGTCGTTTATCCTCTTGATGATCTTGTACGGACCTTCCCATGAATTCCGTAATTTCGATGACAGGCCCCGGCGACGCATCGAGTTGTACAGCCAAACTAGGTCACCAACCTGAAATCCTCCAGCATCGGCATTGATGTCATAAGTCGCTTTCATTCGGTCGCTGGCACTCTGGATGTTCAAACGGACTCGTTCGTGGATGTCCTCCATTCGCTGCCGGAGTTTACTGACGTAGTCCTCTCCCGCGGTATCCTGTCCTGGTGGCATCCCAAACTTTAGGTCACAGGGAAGTCGCAGCTCTCGGCCCATTATGATACTAGCAGGGGTTTGGCCGGTCGACTCGTGTACTGCGGAACGGTAGGCCATCAGGAACAAATGGAGATACTGGTCCCAGTCTCTTTGATGGTCAGAGACTACCTTGGACAAGTGGCGATTGATAGTCCTGTTCATCCGCTCAACCATTCCATCGGACTGTGGATGTAGAGCTGTGGTTCTCGTCTTGCGGATGTTTAGCAGTTGGCACATTTCTTGAAACAGGTTGGATTCGAAATTTCTGCCTTGGTCCGAGTGCAGCTCCAAGGGTACACCGAATCGACATATCCACTCTTTCACCAAGACGTCCGCGACGGTGATGGCTTCCTGGTTGGGCAGGGCATAGGCTTCGGCCCACTTGCTGAAATAGTCCATTGCCACAAGGATGTATTTATTTCCGTGATCTGATACGGGGAACGGGCCGGCGATGTCAATGGCGATTCTCTCGAATGGACTACCTACGTTATACTGACGCATCGGGGCCTTGGGTCGTGTCCGAGGTCCATTGCTGGCAGCACAAACAGCACACTTTCTGCACCAGTCATTGACATCAACTTGACAATTGACCCAGTAAAACCGTTGCCTTACTTTCTGCAGGGTCTTCGTCACACCCAGATGTCCTCCAGCAACTCCATCATGGATCTCTCGGAGTACTTCCTGTCTTCTGTTCTTGGGCACCACTATCTGACGTCTGTCTTCCCCACCATCTTCGGACTCCAATACACGTTTCAGGACCCCATTGTCCAGGGTAAGGGAATTCCATTGGGCCCAGTAGGATTTGAGTGCTGGGGAATATCTTGCAATTTCCTGCCATGTCGGTCTTTGATTACTCTTTTTCCAACCGATGACTAACCCAAGATCTGGATCCTTTTCTTGGTCTTTCTGGACCTCGTTATCATTCCAGTTGTTGTCAACTGCGGTGGTTCTACAAACCGCTGCTTCCTTCTCTTCTGCTCGTCGGCAGTGTGAGCAGTCGTCTGGGCACGGTCTCCTTGACAGGGCATCTGCATTCTTGTGGCCACTCCCAGCTCGATGTTCGATCTCGAAGTCGAATTCTTGGAGTCTTTCGATCCAACGTGCTACTTGGCCCTCGGGGTTTTTGAACTGTAGGAGCCATTTAAGGGCTGCGTGGTCGGTCCTTAACAGGAATCTTCTTCCGTACACATATTTGTAAAAGTGTTCTACTCCCTTGACAACAGCCAACAGTTCTCGTCTGGTGACACAGTAGTTACGCTCCGGTTTACTGAGAGTTTTACTGAAGTAACCAATGACCTTCTCTTGCCCATCCTGGATCTGGGACAAGACAGCTCCAAGTCCCACGTTGCTGACATCCGTGTCCAAAATGAATTTTCCACTCGGAAGGGGATAACTTAGAATCAGTGCATTGATCAATGCCCCCTTCAGCGTCCTGAACGAATCTTGGCATTCTTCGGGCCATTGGAATTTTGTTTGACCTTCCGTGAGCCTGGTCAGTGGTTTAGCGATGTTGGCAAACCCAAGCACATATCGGCGATAGTATGTGCATAAACCAAGGAAACTACGTAGTTGGTGTATGTCTTTCGGGATAGGCCACTCCTTCACTGCTTTAATCTTCTCGTCATCCACTGCTACTCCGCGCCCAGAGACAACATGGCCAAGGTAACGTACTTCTTTTTGGAACAGGTGGCATTTCTTGGGGCTCAGCCTCAATCCAGAGTTTCTCAGTCGCAGGAATACCTCCTCCAGGTTTTTAAGGTGGTCTTCGAACGATTTTCCAACTACAATGATGTCATCGAGATATACCAGACACGTCTTCCATGAGAGTCCTTTCAGAACCGTCTCCATTAATCTCTCGAATGTTGCTGGAGCATTACAAAGTCCGAATAGCATGACGGTGAAATGCCACAGTCCTGAGCCGATGGTGAAGGCTGTCTTTTCTCTATCTTCTGGAGCCAGTTCTACCTGCCAGTATCCACGTGTCTAGGGTGTCATCTATTCTCGGAAGAGGGTAACTGTCTTTCTTCGTCACGTTGTTCAGTTGACGATAGTCTACGCAAAAACGTGTTGATCCATCTTTCTTCTTCACCAGAACGACTGGAGAGGACCATGGACTGTCGGACGGTTCAATAACTCCATCTTTCCCCATATCACTGACTATTTTGTCAGCCTCTTCCTTCTTGGCAAGAGGAAGTCTTCTAGCTGATTGTCGGATTGGTCGAGCGTCCCCAGTATCAATTTTATGTTGGACTACATTCGTTCGACCCCCTTTTCCTTGTCCGGTATCGAAGATGTCTTGGTACTTCTTGACTAATTCTCTCAATCTGGGCTGTTGGGCTGGTTTAATGCCCTTGGAAGATAGGGTAACCAATTTTTCCAGTTCCGCTGTCAGGTTGTTCTCTTGACTAACAGTACCGTGTACACTCCTGATCACAGAGGAAAGTGACGAGCAGTGCCCCAAAACAGTTCCTTTCTTCAGAGTCACTGGGTAATAATTGACATTCATTACCCTTACTGGCACAATTTTATCAGCATGCAACAAAGTCTTGCCTAGTGCAATCCCTCGTCCAATTTTCTCATCATGAAGCTTGGGCTCGAACATAACCACGCTTCCATTGCTCGCACCTCCATCCAAGCGAGCCTCCAGTATGGTCTCAGCCCTCTCGGGTACACTCACATCTTCAGCCAGCAGAACACGAATAATCTCTTCACTTCTTCCATGTAGCACCAGCTCTTCTCCGTTCACACGTAGGACGCCCTCTTTGAAGTTCAATTCAAACCCTTTGGAATTCATGATGTCCATTCCAATAATTGCATCGTCCTCAATGTCAGCTACTAATGCCCTATGTTTCACTTTTGTGTTGCCTAAAATCAGTTCAATCGGTAGCTCACCATGTACAGTGGCAGGCTCTCCTGTTGCTGTGCGTAGCTTCCAGGATGATGGTTCCATTCTATCTGGTGTTTTAGTAAAAGCAGGTCCAAGGATTGTCCTAGTCGCACCTGTATCTAGCAGTATGGTGCAAGGCTCGTTGTTGATGTGACCGTCTACAAAGACACCATTGTTTTGACGTTGAAGGATAGCGACATATGCATTGTTAACGGGGGCTTGCTGGATACAGGTCGACGATTGCCCCTCCTCATCGACCTTCTTTAGTTTTCCTGCATCGGTGTCGATTCTGAGAATGTTGGACATTTGTTGCGCACATGCCCAATTTTGCCGCAATTCCAGCATCTTATCTGTCTTCTCTCAGGCAACATTTCCTTCACCACCTTCCTTATGGCAGCTTCCAGGTTAGTAGGCTCCTGTGGGTCTTCTTCAATAACTCGGACTTTACTCTGGCTTCTGCAGGATTGCTTCGCCGCCTCAAATTCCAAAGCGCGTGCCAGTGCATCCACGAGATGTGTTGGACGAGCTAGTGTCAATGCTTGTCTGGTTTCCTGGTCACGAAGTCCATCTAAGAAGGCCTGAACTGCTAGTCGCTCCATTACCTTTTCCGGTGTAGCTGGGTATGCAAGGCGAACCAAGCGTGCAATGTCTGCTTCAAACTCCTGTAGGGACTCGCTTGATTTCTGGCAGCGGTTTTTGAGCTGTGAGTGGTATACATGTTCTAGATGGGTCTGTCCATACCGTAATTCGAGATGTTTAATCAGCTGCTCGTAGTCCTCTTGTTCTTGTGCCGTGAGGGTTTGTAAAATATTCGTTGCTTCTCCACGCAAGGCCAGTGTTAATGCCACAGCTCTTTCTCCTGCATTCCATCCATTTGCTTTTGCTGCAGCTTCAAATTGTCGGCGGTAATTTGCCCATGGTGTTTTTCCATCGAACTGAGGTGGTTTCATGGAGAGCTTTCCTGTTTCAGAACTGATCTTCACATCTTTCAAACCCTTCTGAACATCATCCAAGTTCAAACTCAGTTCCAGCATTGAATTTTCATTGACAGATTCGGTGGTGTGGGTAGTGTCAATCTGGTTTTCCAATTTGCTGATTTTCTCCTTTATTTTGTTAATTTCCGCCTCGAGTCCGCCTTTGATTTTGTCACTAATTGTTTCCTTCAATTTTCCCATCTCTTCTTCAATTTCATCTTTGATTTTTCCCATCTCTGTCTCGACAGTCCCTATTCTTCCTTCCAGTCGATTCGCCACGCCACAAAGTTCTTCTTTCATGGTATTCGAATTTTCTAGAAGTTTCTCTTGAAGTTCTTCCTTCAAACTATTCGAATTTTCTAGCAGCTTTGCTTCCAAATTCTTCGAACTTTCTTGAAATTCTTCTTTCAGACTATTCGAATTTTCTAGCAGCTTTTCTTCCAGATTTTTAGAACTTTCTTGAAGTTTTTCTTGAAGTTTTTCTTGAAGTTTTTCTTCCAGATTATTCGAATTTTCTAGCAGCTTTTCTTCCAGATTTTTCGAATTTTCTCGCAGTTTTTCTTCCAGATTATTCGAATTTTCCAAAAGTTTTTCTTGAAGTTTTTCTTCCAGACTCACCGAATTCTGTTGCATTTTGTCTTCCATTCCGTCGAGTTTACTCATTATGGAACTCATATCCATTCCAGAAACTTCGAATAGAAATGTTTCTGGGTCCTCGCCCTCCTGAACTAATCCCTCGGCAAGTCTTGTTTGAAGCACGGCCTTTTTACCACTTGTGTCAAGTTCCCTCTCCTCCAGTTCTTGCTTCAATTCCGCAACCTTCAATTCAACCAGGCGAACTTTCCTCGAACACATTTTGTCTTAGTCTATGTCTATTTCACGGGTCACCAGTCTATTATTATTATTATTGTCTATTTCACACAGTCTATTTCCCGGACACCAGTCTATTATTATTATTATTGTCTATTTCACACGCGAGAAGTGTCACTTCACGAAAAATGTTTATCGGTCACTGTCTATTTTCGCGAAAACAATTGTCCGAAATACACAAGCTGTCTACTTATACGAACACTGTATTTTATCTCTAACAATCGCACTTCTGATCACCACTGTAGTAGATTTATACTCTAATTAACTGAATAAAGTAATTTATTTAATACAATAACACAATACTCTAATTTACATAACAATTACGGAACTAGGTATTTATATTCGACTTTCACTTCACTGACTGTCCGTCTGTCCGCTGCGTAGTTCTTTTTATATCCGACGTTAACTTCTCTGAATGCTCCAGAATTTTCCATCGAATCGCCCAGACTCACCGAATCGTCCAGATTCTTCTCAGTGCAAGCGCATCGACAGTCTCCCGCGGTTGGTCGCTAGCTATACGTGAGAGTTCAGGACCGGCATCGCCCGCAGCTTCGCCACAATATATATATATATATATATATATATATATATATATATATATATATATATATATATATATATATATATATATATATATATATATATGCACTCAGCCTACGTGTCGCTTGACGTGTTCAAAATGAATTGAATATCGAGAGAATATTGAATAGTCTAGGGCCTCCTCTCAATGAAATAGGCCTTTTCATTTAGATGACAAATGACTAACTTTGTTTACCTGTCAGACCCAACGGCAGTGCCGCCGAATATTTTTTCTATTTAAAGGAAATAAATAAAATAATCTTTTTTCCCATGGATAGTTGACTTGAATATACATGGAGAAGAAAACTCACTATTTGAAAATATTCGTGGATACTATTTTATATAAGAATGAAAGGTTCTTGGTGGTATAAAGTAGGTTATATTT
Organism: Chrysolina oricalcia; assembly: GCA_944452925.2. Taxonomy (NCBI): domain Eukaryota; kingdom Metazoa; phylum Arthropoda; class Insecta; order Coleoptera; family Chrysomelidae; genus Chrysolina; species Chrysolina oricalcia. Next base: position 25,539,068 of record OX101828.2, on the reverse strand, counting down.
ACTTAACAAATAAAGCATTTTTTTTCGTTCCAATGCTTTTTCATTTGATGTAAGCATTGTTTAAATAGTCAATGCCTCTGGAAAAGGTATTGGATCCAAACGCAAGTGACATCCAGCGTGATTAGTTACAAACATGGATATTTGATGTAATTTTAATGCAGGTTCCTTAAAAAAACCCCGATTTAATTGTTTCAATCAAGTTACGACATGACTTGGAGGCCAGATCACTGAAGTCACGACATGACTTGGATGCGAGCTCACTATCGCCATCTACATGTCGCATCCATTTTGATCCAATTATAATCCCATAAGATTGACTATCTTCTATATAAACAATTATGTAAGTATAGGTGTAGGTCGAGGGGGAAGTAACTCTTTCATTAGGTGTACATAATAACATTTTCATTACTTCATTAATCATTTCATATTCAACTTAAAATCGAAATCTATGTTTCTGGGGATCCGTGATATGATTTTTTTCGGTTCCAAGTTGGCAAATTTATGCCGTCTGACAATCGGTAAGTGATCGCCTCGGTGATCGCTGAGCAGACGAGGATATTAATCAGTGATTTTCCGATGAATAGTATAACATCATTAATGGTAATTATTTTTCATTATAGTTAATTACTGCATTATTTTCATTAGGTGTACAAAAAATGGCTAGTTACTTCCCCCTCGGTGTAGGTATATTGTTTTTGAGCAATGCTGATTTGAGAAAATAAGAAATGATCTCTATTCAAACTTATGTTTATCTAACCTCAAATAATCTACGAAGCAATGGTTCTTGTCTATTGCTCAATTATAAGCCCGTATCTGCAAAAAATTAGTTTTTTTCGTTCCTCAGTTTCCCGCAGATAAGTGAATAGCTGGTACCCAGTATCGTGTTTGAAAGAGACTAGATTCTAGTTTTAAGTAATACCTTGCATGGTAATGACCAATAAATGTTTGAGAATATCCAGTAGGTCTCTGTTCAGGGTATCATTTATCAGGTAGATTACACGCTATGGAAAATATGGTAATTTTTAAGGGAAATACGCAAAAAATCATTTTCAAATCATTGTGAGATCTTGTCTATAATTTTTACTGTATTCTGGGTAATCAATCCACGTTGAAAGTTTCTCACAACACATATTATTATAGGTATATTATATTTGTTATGAAAAGGTGGAATGAAATTTATTAAAAAAGGAAAAGCCGAGGGAAAAGCTCTAAAATAACTAGTATTTTGCCTATTTTAATTCCTTATTTATGTTGAATTTAATCCTATTGGTTCATTCTGAACAATAGAAAACTTTGTATCTCAAATCAAAATTTCATTATAGTCACAAAAACAGTCATTTTACAAAATTAACTTTTCAATATCAAAAACGTCCTGTAGAAGATTTGGAAGGCAAAAAGAGAAGTGTCAGCAATGACAGTTGAAAACATTAATAAGAAATAAGAGTTTGTAAAAGAATAAAAACCTTAAAACGTTTGAAAATTGAAAGTATTAGATTTAGAAAATTGTAAAACTTGTTAGAAATAAGAAGTGTTAATAAAAACTGTGCGTGAATAAAAATAAAACAGGAAACATTTATATATGGAATGACACAAAAAGTGATTGGTGGAGAGCAGATAGAAAATTCGAAGACGGTTGCCCGGGGAGAAAAATAACGAGGAGAGGAAAAAACGACGAAAGGACGACGACACGAAATATATTTTGGAAAAGCCGAAAACTAAGAAAAACTAGAATTTATAACGGAAAAGTAAGAAGAAACGAAACGACAGACAATATTGGAAAGAGCAAAATCAGAAGACAAACAAATTAAGCACAAATAATCTATCAAAATTACTTACCTGAAGTCAACAGCATCCTGAAATACTATTCTGAAATCTGATCACTGGAAAACCATCAGTCGAACAAGGTATTTATAAGTACAATTTCCTTTGGTACCACGTTTATTTGTCTGGAGCCCAGCAGAAAAGCAGGTAGCCGAAAACAACACCCACAAACTTATCGTGACCGTTGTGGAATTTTCATCAATATTTACATTGACTTTCACTGCCATTCTTTCGGACAATTTATTAGTACAAGTTATTTAAAAATAGAATTTCATTGAACTTTATCATTTAATATTCATAACCTCGATTTGTCGGTAACTGAATACTACCATGCCATCTTGCGGAATATAGTTCCTAAAGAATTTGGCATAAGTCGAGATTAGAATAATAGAGGGCGTTCAATGCACTATTTGAAAAGCAATATAAAGTATAATAGTTATTTTTTAAAAAAGGATTTAGTAGGGTAATAGCTCATGGTAAATAGATAGTAAATAAGAGTTTCAGTTAAAAAAAGGTTTTTTTATTCTGAATACAAGAATAAAATTCATACATTTAAATTTATTTATTGAGTTTGATTATCATTTGGCTGACAGTTTTCTGAAATTGCATATCCAATCACCTCTATACAGGGCAAGAGAGAACGAAGGTGAATATAATAGAAAACATGGAAAGAATGGAAGAGAGAACGAAGGTGAATATAACGGAAAACATGGAAAGAATGGAAGAGAGAACGAAGGTGAGTATAATGGAAAACATGGAAAGAATGGAAGAGAGAACGAAGGTGAATATAATGGAAAACATGGAAAGAATGGAAGAGAGAACGAAGATGAATATAATAGAAAACATGGAGAGAATGGAGGAGAGAACAAAGGTCAATATGGAAAATAGAATAGAAAAAAAGAAGAATACATGGTAAGAAAATTTGAAGAAAATAAGCAGGAAATAATAAACAAATGCAACGAATTTGAAAGTAGGGTTGAACAACAAAATAGAAAATTTTATGAAAAAGTAAATGAGGAAATGAGTAATATAAGCCATTCAGTTGAAAAAAAATAATAAACAAATAAATGATATAAGAAAAGACTTGGAAATATCCAATCAAAACACTATACTAGAAATATGAAAAGTTAATAAAAAGGTAGATGGACAAGAACAAAATTCATTTGACAAAATTTGCAGTATAGAAAATGAAATAACAAATATAAAAAGTAAAATAACATTAGCCAGGGACAATAATGAATATTTCGGAAAAACTAAAGAGCTAGAAAACAAATTAAAACAATTAGAAGGTAGTAGAAATAATGAAACGATAGAAACTAGGATAGTAAATACTTGCCAAAATTTTCAAAATAACAACAAATTTGACGGAAACATAAGAAAATTACATCCCATAACTTTTATAAAATTGATGAAAAATAAAACAAAATATATTAGAGGAACAGAAGAACTGAAGATTTTATTAGACAATTTTTAGTGAATCAAACGTGTATTTGGTTTAATAGTCAAGAGAAAAATATAAATAATTTTGATGAATTTGAGAGACTATTTTTAAAACAATACTGGGGTGAAAATGCTCAGTGGATTATTAGAGATCAGTTACAATTTGGAAAATTTGACGAACAAAGAAGTATGAACTATAATAATTATGCTATTCAATTATATTCTATAGCTCAATATTTAATTCCAACAATGAATGAAGAAGAAATTGTAGAAAATATTAGCAGGCATTTTAAACAAGAAATTTTTGAAATTATTAGAATGCATGAAATAAAAACTATGACTAGGCTTAGTGATTATTTAATGAGGTCAGAACGAACATTATCTTACAGAAATTGGAATAAGAGAAATCAAAATGCAGGGCATTCTAATTACAATAGGCAATATCAAAATAACCAGGATAGATATGAACACAAAAATGAAAATAATTATAATAATAACTATAGGGGTGAACAAAATAATAGGTACAATAGAGGAAATAATTTTCAAAATAATAGAAACAATCATAACTACAATACATATGGGGGAAGTCAAAATAATAGAGATTACAATAGAAACAATTATTATAATAACAATAATAGAGAAAACTGTCAAAATAGATATTATAACCAAAATAACAATAGAAATCAAAATCAAGGTTATCAACAACAAAATAATGATGATTATAATAGGGAGAGTAGGAGGAACTCATTCTCAAATGGACAAAATGACGAACGTACGAAACAAGTACATTTACAACGAAGGATGAACAGTTTAGACAGACAGATTGAAATTGAAACTAGACAAATAACACCAAATTACACAGGAAAATCAAGCTCTGCTCAAGAAGGAAGAAAAATGGAAACTGAAAATTTTTATTAAGAAAACCATATAGTAAGCTGGAACAACCAATTTATGAACATCCCATGGAATACATTGATTTAAATGATAATGGAAAAATAAACCAAATAAATAGTTTAATAACATTACAAGGCAAAATTGGAGAAAAACAAGTAAAAATTCTTATAGATACTGGTTCTGAAGCATCATTAATAAATGAAAATAAAATAGGAAATGATAAAGAAATTTTAAATAAAATGGTGAAAATGCCAAAGACAAATTTAGTGGGGGTAAATGGAAAAAAAATTAGCTGAATCAAATAAATTTATAAATATTAAATTAGAAATTGAAGGAAAAATAATTGAAATGCAACTATTAGTGGTACAAAATATGGATATTGATATAATTGTCGGTACTGATCAATTAGAGAAAAAGAATGCTACGATAAATTATGAAAGAAAAGCTGTGAAATTGTTGGAAAATTGGTTCAAATTTGAAGATTTGAATGAAGAAAAAGTTGAATTGAATAATGAGATTTTGTGTAGTAAAAATGTGTGTGAAATGAGAGAAACTACAGTGCTAGTGAATTGGAGTTGGCGAGTATAATATTCTGAATAACTAAACTTAGATTTTATTTACCTGGAGCAAAATTTTTAATAGAAACTGATCATGAAGCTTTAATTTCCATTTTAAATTGTAAATATGCAAGCACTAGAATTCATAGATGGGCATTGCTATTGCAAGAATATAATTTCGAGATTAGGCATATACCGGGAAAGACAAACATAATACCTGATACAATCACTAGGATGGGTAATAATAATCAAAATAATGTGAGACAAGTCAAAATTGGATTAAATGTATTTAAAAACAAGGAAGGAATATTTTCTTTAAAAAATATATTACAAGATCAGATGAATTTAAATGAAAAAGAAAAGAGAGGAACGATAGAAAGAAATGGAGTGATTATTAAAAAATAAATGAAAATGAGTTATACGTAATAACAAAACGATTAACAGAGAAAATAATTTTGAGTATCCATGAGAAATATTTGCACATAGGTATCAGGAAAACTTGGATGATTTTCAGAGAAAACTTTATAAGTTGTAGGGACTTAGAAATAACGAAAAATTTGGTAACTAAATGTACATTATGTCAATTAGGAAAAGGTAAGAACATTATCAATAGAAATGAACCTAAAAGTATAATTTCTAAAAAACCATTACATATCATATCCATTGATTTTATTAGTAATTTGATAAAGAGTAATAATAAAAATAAACACATTCTAGTAATAGTGGATCATTTTTCAAAATTCATAAAATTATTTCCTTGCCAGAAAACTAATTTTAAAATTGTAAAAAGTTGTTTGACAAAATTTATAGAAGAAATTGGTAAACATGAACAAATAATACTAGACAACGCAACTTATTTCCAAAATGATGGAATGAAAAGATATAGTGAAAATTTAGGAATTCAATTAAGATTTACTAGTATAAGGCATCCATCAGCCAATCCAACAGAAAGATACGTGAGAGAAGTGATAAAGTACTTAAGATTAATAGTAATAGAAAACCATAAACAATGGGATGAAAAATTAATGATAGTTGAAAAATATTTAAACGAAATTCCAAGTACAATAACGGAAGAAAGTCCGAAGTATGTGATGACTGGAAAAATGCCAGAAAGAGAATGGGTGAATGAGAGTAAAGTATTAGAACAGACATTGGCAAAGGTAAACATGAGAATTGTAAAGAACGCAAGAAAATACATAAAAAAGGAGAGTGAAAGATGTGTGAAAAGAACAAAATTTAAAAAGGGAGATCTAGTGATAATTAAAAATTTGAGAGTACCGAATGAGAGGAATGGATTATGTGCAAAATTTTTATTTCCATTTGAAGGACCTTATGAAATAATAAATGAGAATCCAGTAAACAGTTACAGGTTACTAAATCCAGTAAATGGAAAGGAAAGGGGAATATTTAATATACAGAGTGTGTATCAATTTAAAATCTAACTATTTTAGAACATGCTAAACAAAAACAACTAAATATAAAACAAACTAAAACATTATTAACATGCAAAAACAAATACAAACATGCAAAACAATAAAAATAACTACTACCTAATACAAAGGTAACACTTTTGGGGGAACTGTCAATGGACGAACAGCAAGGAAGAGTTCAAATGAAACAGCAAATCTGAAACTAAAAAATAAATACAAAATAAAAAATTTTATGTTCTAATTTTTCTATGGAATATAAAAATGTAGAATAAAAATTTTGGGGAAATTGTTATGAAAAGGTGGAATGAAATTTATTAAAAAAGGAAAAGCTCTAAAATAACTAGTATTTTGCATATTTTATTTCCTTATTTATGTTGAATTTAATCCTATTAGTTCATTCTGAATAATAGAAAACTTTGTATCTCAAATCAAAATTTCATTATAGTCACAAAAACAGTCATTTTACAAAATTAACTTTTCAATATCAAAAACGCCCTGTAGAAGATTTGGAAGGCAAAAAGAGAAGTGTCAGCAATGACAGTTGAAAAAAGTAATAAGAAATTAGAGTTTGCAAAAGAATAAAAACCTTAAAACGTTTGAAAACTGAAAGTATAATTTAGAAAATTGTAAAATTTGTTAGAAATAAGAAGTGTTAATAAAAACTGTGCGTGAATAAAAATAAAACAGGAAACATTTATATATGGAATGACACAAAAAGTGATTGGTGGAGAGCAGATAGAAAATTCGAAGACGGTTGCCCGGGGAGAAAAATAACGAGGAGAGGAAAAAACGACGAAAGGACGACGACACGAAATATATTTTGGAAAAGCCAAAAACTAAGAAAAACTAGAATTTATAACGGAAAAGTAAGAAGAAACGAAACGACAGACAATATTGGAAAGAGCAAAATCAGAAGACAAACAAATTAAGCACAAATAATCTATCAAAATTACTTACCTCAAGTCAACAGCATCCAGAAATACTATTCTGAAATTTGATCACTGGAAAACCATCAGTCGAAAAAGGTATTTATAAGTATAATTTCCTTTGGTACCACGTTTATTTGTCTGGAGCCCAGCAGAAAAGCAGGTAGCCGAAAACAACACCCACAAACTTATCGTGACCGTGGTGGAATTTTCATCAATAGGTATTTACATTGACTTTCACTGCCATTCGTTCGGACAATTTATTAGTATAAGTTATTTAAAAATAGAATTTCATTGAACTTTATCGTTTACTATTCATAACCTCGATTTGTCGGTAACTGAATACTACCATGCCATCTTGAGGAATATAGTTCCTAAAGAATTTGGCAAGTTACACCATAAGTCGAGATTAGAATAATAGAGGAGGGCGTTCAATGCACTATTTGAAAAGCAATATAAAGCATAATAGTTATTTTTTAAAAAAGGATTTAGTAGGGTAATAGCTCAGGGTAAATAGATAGTAAATAATAGTTTCAGTTAAAAAAAGGTTTTTTTTATTCTGAAAACAAGAATAAAATTCATTCATTTAAATTTATTGAGTTTGATTATCATTTGGCTGACAGTTTTCTGAAATTGAATATCCAATCACCTCTATACAGGGCAGTCCACGTTTCCAGAGTCCTACTGAGAGCAAGAGTTTTCTTGTTTTCTCCGGCTGAGCTAAAAAAAAAGGAAGGAGATACAAAGGAAGAAAGGTAAAATAGGTAAAATAAAGGTTTGTGAGCCAGGGCATTTCAAAGAATAAAAATTTTAAATTGAAATCATCAGTATTCACATATAAAATCAAAGAATAAAAATTTTAAATTAAAATTATCATCATTCACATATTATAAAATCACAACAATATATATATATATATATATATATATATATATATATATATATATATATATACGTGCACGGCTATCTTGAGTGCATCCATACGCCGGACAGGCACCCACGCCTCCTATCTAAGGAATACCATCATAGGTGTATATTGTATACAAACAGTACATAATTCATGTCGTCTATGCGAGCACCAAGAGAGGGGAAGAGAAAAATGCTTTACAAAATATACAGATTTTTGACACAAGTTTCAATGCAGCTCTCCTCCGAATAGATGGTGGCGAAATGGCCTCCTCTGTATATATTTCTACACAAATTTTTACCAAAACGCCTCCGACAGTGTTGCCAAACTTATTTGACCTTCAAAAAGGATTTTTCTGCTGGTGGGGGGAGCGCTATTTTCATATTTGGCTCCGAATCAATTCCTTATCTTTTGGAAGGTTCGTGTTTTTGATGATCGTATTAGGTAGGTAGGTAGGTAGGTATTATTTGAACAATGAAGTAGATGAAATATGTTTTCAAAGTTTGTTAAAATAATTGCTCGTTTCTGAAGATGATCTTCATTGTTGCACATACAGTGAGGGCAAAATTATGGAAAAAAAAAACATTTTTTCGCGAATTGGCGACTTTGAGAAAAATTCCAAAAGGTCGATTTTTATTTTGAATAGCTTTTATATAAATTGCTCTGTGTGTGAGTTTGTTAAATGTGTACAAATCTTTTAAACTGAATTTAGAACCCCTTTCTCTCATCCTATGGAATTGAAATTTCACTTGTTTGTTCAGTTCCGATGACAATACATTAATGTGGAAGAAATTGCATCCCTGTGCCCCCCGAGAGCTTGATAGAGAACGCGTAGGGTTTCGGATGTTTTCTTGATGGATTTGGATATCAAAAATTGAAGCAAATATTGAAATTTCGTAGGAGGGCATGCCCCCCTCTCATCGAAAAAACGTAAGAAAACTCGCTAAATTGAAATCGGAAAAATCGGTAAAAATAGTGAAAAATATCTGACCGTCGAATATTATAGTTTTAAAAAAATCACCTCTCCTGTCCCCCCTCAACAGCTAAATAGAGAACGCAAAGGACATAGACATAGAAAATAATATTTTAAAAAATCGATCAGGGGGCTCGCCCCCTGTCCTGTCTCAAAAAAATACTGTGAAAACTCGCGAAATAGAATTCGAAAAAGTCCGTAAAAATAGTGAAAATTATCTGACCATTGAATAATACGGTATCAAAAAAATTCACTCCTCTTCTCTCCTCGAAAACTAGATACAGAACGTGTAGAAATTCGGAAAAATTCTCAACTGTTCCACACATGGAAAATTACGACGAGAAATATGTCTGCTGGTGTGCTTGCTCCCTCTCCTCTTGCGAAAACTTGCTTAAACAAAATCGGAAAAATCCGTAAAAATAGTGAAAAATATCTAACCATCGAATAATATAGTTTTGAAAAATTTTACCCCCCTATCTGCAATAAGAATAATTGGAAAGAGAGAGGATCCATGTAGTGAATAACGGTGGGTAAAGCAATCAATTTCAATGGTAGTGTTCACGTCCCCCAATTTTCATCTCGTCAGAACTGGATCTATGCGTGTGCCAGGTAGGGAGTGGGAGCAGATTCTAATATTCAAAATGTGCAAGTCTGTATTTTCAGTATGCTGCAAAAATTTTTTTTCTCTAGTGCTTATGTTTCAAAATTCTTGTGGAAAAGCTATTGTCTGGATGACGTAATCAATGAAATCATTCTTAAAGTATTTCCATATCATATTCAGCGAAATGTACTTTTCTATGATTTTTTTTTTCTACAGGGAGAATTAAATTCTTGAATTATATGACAAATTCGTGTTTTTAATTATTGTCAAATTAACAGGATGAAAATTCTGAAGAAAGTCAACTTTTAAATTTGAGAGGGGTTAGTCATCGGTATTGACATAATGTGTTATCAAATTTTTTTGGTCATACTGTCGATATTAACTATTCATAAGTGTACATCACTGAATAAGGAATTGAAAGATCTTCGAAATAAGGTATCACCTGATAGTTTCCTATTCCTATTTGAAAAATGAAATAAATGTAGGAAATCTCTTTGATAACAAGATTTTGTTCATAAAAGTATCGAGCTAAGGAGTAAAAAATAATATTTAGTAAAATGAAGAACTTTAATTTATTTAATTATGTTTGATGTTAATGTTTAATTTAATATTTTCTTGGAAACTCAAGTGTTATGACATATTATCACGCTGAAAGCATTAAGAAAATTATAGAAATTTCTAAAAGTTCTTTGTTTTTCATACACTACATATAATTTTTGGCTACCCCTGGCCAAACAGATTTCGGCACGTAAGCCACCTTACTGGCATCGTGTAACAGTACAGATATACCTAACAAAAAGCTTCCTCAGAAAAATGACTAGAAGAATGAACACGATATACTCATGCGTTCATATTGGCATCCGATTTTTCGAATTCGCCTCCGATTTTTGAGGCGTGTTGTTCTAGAACGTATAAAGTTTGGAGGTGTATAAGACGTTTTGTTTGTATATATGAATACAAACAGATCAAGTTATGAAAATTACTCGACGGTCCGAAATTTATCACTATATTTACGGGTTTTTCTAATTTTATTATAGTGAGTGTTCGCAAAATTTGTTGACAACGTTTTTCCTACTTTCGACGTTCCAATTCGTCGTGAATGTTCACGAAATCCTACAAATTATCTTACTAGCTTTTGAGTGGTGGGGGTGGAATTTGAAATCAAATTTTTTGACGGTGCGATGCATTTCATCATTGGACGGATTTTATTTTCGCGAGTTTTCGCAACTTCTTTCGAGAAGTAGGGGGTCTGAGCACCCCAACAGACTTGCTTTTTTCAGGGAGAAAGAGTAGTACTTTTTTTATTATATTGTCATCGTTTCTTAGGTGTGTAGAATTTCAGCTCAATTGGACACCAGCAATTGTTTGAAAATTCTACTGCAAATTTTGGAACCCAAAAGACAGACAGAGATATACGTACCAAGCAAGTAATGAAAGTGCTTGTAACAATCCATTACGTCATACATTCAAAAATTAAAAATAGAATCGACCTTTTTCATAATTTTGTCAAAATTCGACTTTTTAAAAAAAAGTTTGTGTCATAATACGTATATCTTAGGGACAGGTCTCGAGTACTGTTTCCATATTATGAAGTGCAGCACCTACTATTCTGAAGATCTAAGATTATATCCAGAAAAAAAAAGGATAAATCTCACATGTCTGATTTTCTACTGTCTCTAAAATACACAGAAAAAAATCGGTATCTAAATAAAATGCTAAAGTAGTGACTATATTGGTCCAATGAACGCATTCATTTTGTCAATTCATCACTGGTTATCGATACTATGAATACGGGCGTCCATAATATCAATGAATGATTTCGTTAATAATTGTATGATCAAGTACATTAGATGGGTGCGTTATTTTAACGAATCTCATTCATCAAACGAATGAAAAAAAAAACATTGGATTGATGATTCCTCTGCATCGTATTGATTATTGTTGTTCTGTCTTGAAATACATGCTGTATCATTGACATAGTGCACTCGTTCATTAGTACGATGAATATTTTAGATCAATTCAATGAATAGTGATCATTGAACTCATGAATTAGATGGACGACAAAATATATAAAAGCGGGAAAAATTATTAACAGCATGAGACCTACTGGAAGAGGAGCAGAATGTTGTTTGAATAACGGGAAAAATAAATTGGAGTAGAAAAAATGGAGAAGGGTGGAAAGTTGACCTTTCATCAAACAAAGTTGAGGAGCAAAGTTGTTGAAAATAAAAAGATCTACAACTTTTGTATCAATAATTTTCCACGCTACTTCAAATTTTCCAAGGAAATCGCAAAAACCAACTTTTTAGTTTTTAATTGTTTTCTCACGCAAAAATCTTTTTTTTTTCACGAAATTTGGTGGAAATATTAACATATTTCAAGTATGCTGTGATTTTTTTGTAACCAATACAGATTTTTCCTTATTTTTTTGGCAAATTCCGAAAAAACTACCTCATTTTCAACTGAAAAGTTTCTCCGATTCAGTTCATATTTTCAAGCTCGCCTGCCGCCGGTTTTTTCGTTGGTGCGTTTACTTTCACATTTTGATATGAAAGAGTAGGACTGCTCTGGGATTTTTTTCAAAAAAACGCGAAAAAATTATAAAACAGATTTACAAAAATCAATTTTTCTTATTTTTGTTCCTAACTCATATTCATTTATTAAAATTATTGAAATTAATAGTTGAAACCTATATCTAAAATGAAAATTTCATGTTACTTCAATAGATACAAGGAATAAACGAAGACATAAATAAGGATTTGACTATGATAAAAGAGCAAAAGTAGGAGAACTTTTGGGGGTAAAAATGGTGTCTCACGATTTTCAGGAAAAATTTATCTCATACAAAAAAAAAGGAAAATGTTGTTGGCAATAAAAAGATCTAAGACTATTGTTTCCAAGATTTTTCCACATAACTTCAAATTTTTCAGAAAAATCAGAAAAACCGTTTTAATTTGGTTTTAATTTTTTTGCATGAAAATTGGATGTTTGTCGCAAAATCTAGTGGAAATATACCTTTTGATGGTATGAATTGGATGTTTTGTTTGCAGCGACATATTTTTACTTTTCTCAAACCTCTTTGCAGAGGTTCCAACTTTGACAAAAAAATATTTAAACACGAAAACACCCAAAGTGGTGAAATTGGGATGCAGTTCAGTGGTTGAAAACGCTTTTTTGCGATTTGCGGTGAAACGTGACTTCTTAGCGGAAAATGTTCAGTAGAAAGTTGTGACTAACGAAAAAAATCGAGAATTTTTGCATTCGACACTTTTCAACACACCTAACCTCAAATTGACCATCAAAATAGAGAAAACCCGATTTTTGAAAATTTGAGGTTATGTGGAAAAATACTTACTTAATACAAAAGTTGTGGATCTTTTTATTGCCAACAACTTTTTCTCCTACATTTTTTTGGAGGAGGTTAAATTTCGCTGCAAATCTTGAGAAATAAATTTACCACCAAAAGTTCCCCTCCTTTCGCCCTTCTATCATAATCAAATCCTTATTATGTCCTTGTTTATTCTTTGTACCTATTAAGGTAACATGAAATTAACATTATCGAGAGGTTTCAAAATTCAATTTCAATAATTTTAATAAATATATATGAGTATAGAAAAAAATTTAAAAAATGTTTTTGTGGAAAAAAATTTCACAGTAGTGCTACTCTTTTATTACATAATCTGAAAGGAGATGCTTCAACGAAAAAACTAGCGGCTGGCGAGCTTCAAAAGAAGAACTTTATCGGTGAAACTTTTCAGTTGACAATGAGTTCGATTTTTCGGAATTTGTCGAAAAAAAAAGGAAAAATCTGTATTCCGCTACGAAAAAAGAACAGCTCACTTAAAACATAATAAGTTATAGTTCCACTATATTTCGTGAAAAAATATTGATTTTTAGGGGAGAAAAAAATTTATAATTGATTGAACATTGAATTATTGAATTGGGTTTATTATTTGAATAAGCGGTTTTCATTCAACCACTGCATATTAATCAATGCAATGAAGGCTATTCATATTGATAATAGAGTAAACTTCAAAATGTAGGAAAATTACAGTCGAATTTAAATAAAACATCGCATTCCTCATTGAAGGTGCATCATCTAAAACATGAAATGCATTGAGAAGATGTTCTGAATTACACCAGATGACGTAATATTGGACTCCATGGTTAATTTTTATGAGGATAAAGTACTCCTTGTTTCGAGAATGAATAGTGTTATTCTCAATGATATTTTGATGCATCTCCAAATTTCAATGCATCATTCATTCAATGCATCAAATACTTTAGTTGATAACAGCCCAGATTTATTTCTGAAAACAACAAATTCATCGTTTCCACACTATGTAGTGAATATTGAAACAAATTCATGAAAACATTAATTTATATCTAAACTAGAAAGTACAACAATGTAGGAAAAAGTATATTGAATACAAATCCTATTATTATTCACAGAATTATATTGAATCGAAGGGAATATATTAGGAGTACAAAAACTGTATCATCTGATGTCCAAATCCAATATTTCGATTATTCAAAAAACAAACATCCAATCATCCAATGCTAGTTGAAATTTAAGCGACCGGTGCATAGGCCGCTCGGTCAACCACTTGAGAAACTAGCTGAATTGCTGATGGTTGAAATTAAAACTGGTTAAAATTTTCAAGTAATGAAACCTAATGGTTTACGATATCGATACCTATATAATAAAAACTTACTTTCACTCATATCTGGCTTGCTCAGACTATGCAGCAATGTTTTCACACTTTGAAAAAAATTTCAAGTTTTTTCATACAAGGTTCCTAATTATCAAGCAGTCCATTTGAATTGCCATATAAAACGTTAAAATCCATATCAATCTTATAAAAAAATTAAAATAAGAAAACTCAAAGCCCTGGTTAGTCTTATAGCTTACTAAACGAAATCCACAGGGTCGTTTGTGTGGAAGTCAGTTCTTAAATAAGTCTGCTTCTTTTCTTATTAGGATTCGTTGAAGTTTATACTTGCTACAAGATTTCTAATATATATCATGTTCTCCTGAAATCAAATCATATTTTGAAGTATTTCCTACTTCCTACAGCATTGGGGTCTGGATCTGAAAAAACGTGTAACAGTCAGTACCTTCTATTGATTTTATTGTTTTCTGTTAGATATTACAAAAATGTAACTTCAATTGATCGTAGGTTTTTTTCCATTTCCAGAGGAGTCATGTTTTGTTTCAATTTTCAATTGAAAATGTTTCCCTTTTCAGTATCTAATATGTTTATATCATAGTTATTCAAGATATTACCTGATTGTTTTTCACAAAAACTTATTTTAGTTTGTTGTCCCTTCTGAGCCTTCATCCTAAAATGATATCACACAGCAGTTTTGAATATTCTCTTCAAGCACTTGTTATAAAATTTTCCTCGTTCAATTCTTCGATAATATTCCTATAAGAAACTTAAATGATTTTATTATTTATCAAATATCATTTCTTCATCTTATTCCATTCGTACCAACTTTTCGGTAGGAAATCTTGCCAAAATATCTCACGTCGATAGCTCTTTGACAAAGACATCTGAAAACCTTCATCTTCAAATTATTGTGATACAGTTTTCAGTAACAATGTCCTGTGTTCATTTTGATTTTTTTTTATAAAATTCTACCAGCAACTCCCCTTTTGCAGTTTGATTCCTAACGTTATTTCATTAACTTCATCGCAACTTGTTGATCTACTGTTACGTGAACTAGACGATGAACCAGCAGAAGTTGATGTGACGAGAGGTAATAAATGGTATTCATTGACATAATGTACCATATTTTTTTCAGTGTGTACCCAACAGTTCCAAGATAGTTATCGAGGGAGTTCAGCCTTCACATTCACACTTGTTTGTCATCACTTCAGATACTATTTTTCCAGAGGGCCCGTCCAATGTTGCAACTTGTGAGGCACTACCTTCAAGAAGTCTCACTATCTGCTATGATCCTGAGCCTTTCATTCGTACATTGTATAGTATCCTGCCTCTAATATTTTTCAAAATGGTCTGCAGTGCGAGTTGTCTCCAGTCAATCCCATATTTAACAGGTGTTTCTCTCAAGAGAGTGTGCACATACTGATACACTACAATGATCTTCAAATGAATCTTACTAAGGGTGAACAACTGTTGAGTTGATTTTTCGCTCTGTTCAGCAATGAAACCTCACCGTGCTCTTGTCCTGGTACATTTTCCAGAGTTTCTGTTACTTCATCTTGAGCCTTTTGTTCAATAACGTCCACACTTCAGATTTTGGCCCAGAAATGAGGTGGCCAATTTCTACTTAGCAAGTTCGTCAGGCTTCTTCTTCGCTGGAGTTTATGATCTGCTACCAGGCTGGTCTGATATATTCTTCTTGTTTTCAAGGGGTTCAACTAGTCTGGTAATTTTTCGGCACATCAAAGCCTCCAGTGCAGCCTGACAGTCAGAAATAATATGGATCTGCTTATTCACAAAAACTATTGGGATACCTACATTGTCAGTATCGAGTATCCCGTTCCTGCATGACTGCCAAACAGTTCTTATTGCGATAGATACTTGTCCAAACAGGACTCTTTTATTCATTCAACGGCAAATCTTTGAAATTATTCGAGTAGGAATGGTTTTTCAAGACATACAATGAAATTCAAGAAGAACACCAATTTCTACCTATCTTTCGTTTGTTTTTACGATATCCCTGAAAAGAACCACAGTAATTTTCTCACAAACATTGACAATTCCGTTCATTTCTAATACCTCTTTCGAAATGTTCAATAATGTATGATTCGTAAACTATTGGACTGCAATCGCGATATGGCTAGACGACCATTGCCGATTATATACACTTACATATTTGGAGTCCGAATAACAACCTTTGCGAAGCTGCGAAAAACGTGAATTTCAAATTATAAATACATTTATAACTCCATCGCTCTAATTCACCTCCACACAGCGTTGCCACATTTCAGAGGTATGGGACCACAGAAATATAATTATATTTTTATGTGTGGCACCCAAATTATTCATCCTCCAATAATACACAAAGGAACTAAACAGTACCACAAAGTTAATCGAAAGCGTTTCTCAGATTGTATAGTTCAATATGAAAAAAAATGCACTTTTTTCATCCTTCTGATACCTACTCATGAAAATGGTAAATTGTACAGAGTAAACAGTCAGTTTCTGAGGCAAGCATAAGTGCAATGTTTTTATTATAGATTACATATAATACGAATACACTTTATCAAAAAGCACCCAAATTCCATTTTAGGATTGCAATCATAATCCATAAGGTAGATATACAGGGTGTTTCATAATAAATGCGCAGGATTTCAGGATGTGATAGCTCGTCCAAAAATATGAAAAAAAGTTTCTATTAACTTACCCTCTAAAATGCACTATTTTCGAGATACAGGGTGTTGAAATTTTAAAAAAAAAATCGTTTTTTGCGAATATCTCTGGAACCGTTCATCGCACAGAAAACAGATTTCGTAGGCATTTTCTACTCATAAGCTATGTTTTGTGCGGATTTTTTATTTTTTCAAATTCATAATTGATAATTGGTGAAAATTTTGAAGGGGTAGTGCGTGTTTTTTCTCCAACTTCTACGCCACTGAAAAAAGTATGATTTTGAGCCACCTACTTGAACCGCCAATGTTTTCTAAACAAAAAAGGTACTCTTGGTCATAAACTCTAAAGTTGACCGTTTTCAAGAAAAATCAACTTTCATGTTGAAAAACATGGTAAATTTTTTTAAATAATTTTTTCCTAATTATACAAAATTTATTTAAACGTTAAAACAAGTAACAAAACCAAACGTTGACTTCTTAATTGCAAAATAAAAAAAAAAAAACAATAACAATCATACTCAGTTGAATTGTTGGAAATGTCCGCCGTTAGCTTCAATGCACGCAGCAATTTTTCGAGGAAAAAACATTATTTAAACAACATGAAAGTTGATTTTTCTTGAAAACGGTCAACTTTAGAGCTTATGACCAAAAATACCTTTTTTGTGTAGAAAACATTGGCGGTTCATATAGGAGGCTCAAAACTGTACTTTTTCCAGTGGCGTAGAAGTTGGAGAAAAAAACACCCACTACCCCTTCAAAATCTTCACCAATTATGAATTTTTAAAATTAAAAAATCCGCAAAAAACATAGCTTATTATGAGTAGAAAATGCCTACGAAATCTGTTTTCTTTGCGATAAACGGTTCCAGAGATATTCGCAAAAAACGATAATTTTTTTAAAATGTCAACACCCTGTATCTCGAAAATGGTGCATTTTAGAGGGTAAGTTAATAGAAACTTTTTTTCATATTTTTGGACGAGCTATCACATCCTGAAGTCCTGCGCATTTATTATGAAACACCCTATATGCAAGTAGAATTGTCTATTACACAAGTCAGAGGTTTGGAAATAAAAAGTTATCTCAAGTATTGATTGAATGTGAAAAAACTTGTATAGATTTTCTTCATTATTATTTAGTTTTCAGATGGTGGATTGAAAACTCATAAAATCTGTCAAGAAACTTTGAAGAAGTTGAATAGGAGGAAGGTCTGATGAAATATTGCTGCATTGAAAAATTGTATCGGGGAATAGGAAAGAAACAAAGTTGTTGCTTATATTTATTCGAAAAAACAAATCTGATATTGTTAAAAATATAATGTAAAAATATTGTATATGTCTTGATAATTGTGTGGTGCATTTGCTTTTCAACTGTAAGAAAACTGTAAAACCTACAGCACCACAAGGCTCAATCGTGAGTTTGTACAAATTCATTCAAAATAACGATTCTTTATAGCAATGCCACACAATTTATATGTCCTATATTTGATACAAGCCTTGTGTTACCAATTTTGATTACAACACAAATAGTATTAATGTAAGAAATAGGTAAATTTTGTAATTATAATCATGGGCCCTGGTAGTCGGCTGGTAGAGCGTTTGTCTCTCAAGCGTAGGGTCGTGGGTTCGATTCCCAGCTTGGTCACCGGTCTCGTGCATGGCATCACACGTTAAAGGTAAGGGCTGCGTCTTCTTTAGCTCGCATAAGTTTTTCGAATACTTCTGAGGGTTGCACGTAGGAGTGCAACAGATTGACGGAATTAACAAATTCAACAATTGAAAAAAATTTATTAACCTAAGTTAAAGCTATAGTCTGCTATTAAACTCTTCTCCACTTCAAAAAATTAATGATAATTAAACTTATTTGAGTAATTAATAAATTGCTACACAATTACAAATTCACATGCTATAAAGAAAATGCCAAAAGCTAGGTGGATCTGGCAGCCTTAACAGCTCAACATAATATTGAAAATTGAGATTCTTCAACCAAGACAATTGTGCTCTTACACTACTGCTTTTCTGGTCCACTAGCTATCAATAACAAAATATAAAAATTGGACTACCCCAGATCATTTGTGAAGAGAACAAATCAACATCCAAATGATTATGAATAAATATGATCGCAGATAACCAAAGAATGCTTATTGTTAAAATTACTGGTGATACATTTGTTATCAAGAGTACATTTTCATCATTTTCAGACATTCACAAATCACGTTATCAACTCAAAAATAAATATTGTTGTGGAAAGATAGACTCATCAAATATGATTATCTAATGTAATGCCATAAAAATAAAGGAGTGATGCTTATTTTATTTAAAAATTAATTGCATTAAATAAACATATTAGAAAAATAAACAGCAAACTACCCTCAAATACTTTTTACCATAATACATAATTTTGATGGCATTTTCTAGGTACATTTCATTTAACATTGACAAACTGCAAACATTTGTTCAACAGGAACTGGTGCTACGCACACAATTTGTCATTTAATTGCATACTAAGCTGTTACCACTATATATGAAAAGTATATATTTGAAACAAAAATTGAGTTAGTTAGCTAAAACTATGATAATAGTAATAATAAGCGTTTTTCCACAACTAGCACTATTATTTTAATACCAAGAAATTATTTTCATGAGCAAGTGGTTGATATAACTTAATTTTTAAGGTTACTAATCAAAAACAAATAATAAAAAATAGTAAATAACCAAATATCATTGGCAATGTACTTAGGAAAATATGCCCTGTTAATCTCAATATATTTTCAAGCAAACAAATTTAAAAAAAAAAAATGGTTGTATGAAATGATGCTCAATATGTAAAGGTTTTACGAAAAAGGTAATTGTTATGACACTTTGCTTCTAGAAAATGCTATATGTATATGATTTCTGAGAATTAAATCAATTTTTTTTTTTCCGATGACAAAAAAAAATCGTAAACGTAGCAACCAGTAAATAATTATCATTTCAATATAATAATTTGTTGAGTTACAACACGACTGAACTATTTCGAATAAGACATTGGAAAAGAATAATTACAAGCAGAAAATGATATTGTTGCTTCTGGGTGCTTTTCGGCAAAGTGATATGTATGACAGCTCTCCAGAAATATTAATGCATTACTGTTCATTTCTCATACATAACTATCTTTCATTAACAATTCAGTTATTCATGTTTAATGCAACTTTTGAATATAAACAGTCCATAGTCTTACTTCTTCCATAAAATAAATATGTTACCATTGAAAATTGTAGAATGTAAATAGCTATAAAAGACTGCATTAGTTACATCAAAAAATACTCTTGTAAGATACAATGTTATTTGCTTAGCAATATTCGTATATACCAAACTAGCCATTAGTGTGGTTGATTTTTGAGTCTTCCGTACAAAAAATTCCAGCAGTTTCTTCCTGGTCGCATATGCAGATCTGGTTTCATGAAAAAAAAAAGAAAACAGTTTGGTACATAAACAATGTTTCAATACAGCTAATTCTCCGACATAAATGAATATGATATATATATATATATATATATATATATATATATATATATATATATGGATAAGCATGACATAAAATACAAGACTTGAAATGTGAGTATGGTTGGGGTATGATTCAATTATTTTATTGCTTTTTATCACAAATGCATAAATATTCAATGTGAGAATTGAAATTTCTTTGAAATTAAAAAAACTGCCATGGAAGAAATTGATTTCTTTTTTAACAGAATGCAAATACAATGATGACTTTAGAGAAGAATGATATTTTTACACTAAAAATGATGCAGGAAAAGAACTCATTCAAAAATGTATTACACCGTCACGTCATGAGAAATACCTAAGTGTTGTTTTCAGAAGACAAGCAAACTGTCAGTCCTTGGAAAAAATGGAAGTAATTCAACAATATTTTCAATAGGTATTTTCTTCTTTCACATTAGGTACTTGGAAATTAACCAACCAAGCAGTAACAAATACAACTTGGGATAATATTCCTCTCACACTAACTGGCAAATTTTTTTTCAACAATCTGAAAGATTTTATTCTACCCACAACATGTTCTACCCACAACATATTCTTTTTTTTGCAATAATTTTTGTCTCAATTTTCTCCTCAAGTGTTAATTTATCACAGCCTTTCAAAAATGGTGTTTCTAATTGTCAAGTAGGTACTTTATGTGAAAACCTCTGTCAGCTAAAACTAAGTCACCTTCATCTAGTAAATCCATTAAATTGGACTTCTTTACCTATTCTTTATCCGATATGGAACCTTTGAACAAATTGATAACAAAAAATATAGCACCATTAGGAGTACAACCTTTTGATACTTTAAATGTAGTATGGGCTTTGTAAGAGGAATACAAATTGCTTTGGTGCTCACAATTGCTTGGCACTTGACAAAAAAATGCAATCATTGATTACTCTAATATTCTTTGATCTTTTGAATTAATATATGGACAAATGTTGCTTTATCTCTAGATGGGAACATCATAGTCTGAAGTATATTAAATATATGTTTTCTCCAACTGGTAAACCGGTTGAAAGGTTGAGTCTATAATGTAAATCTTTAATTAATTAATTAATTAATGAACCAGTTCCCAATCTGATCCAAACTATAACGAGTTCTTCGAAATGATTTTTTTCTCCAAAGGTCGATTAACCTTCAAATTTTTACATCCCCAATACTGCAAAGGCTCTATGTGTTGCAAAAATGAAAATTCATGTGAGAATGCTGGTAAAAGTTTGAGATGTATAAAACTTACACTTTTTATCACTCTGCTTTAGACTTTCCACAAAGTTATTCATGTCTTCTCCAGCTTCATTCCTTTCCAGTTCTTCAATCCTCTTCCGCAACATGGAATTTTCATTAGTATTACATGAAACCTTGAGTTTTTCCAGAGTTTTACCTTTCCACAACCTAAAAAAAGTGAGAAATAAATAATAATATAGAAAATCAATACGAGTGTAGAAGGATTTATAAACAATTTTTCTTTATCAAATTCTATCATCTTAAACAAATATTTTCAATTTGTCAAGGACTTGTGGCATTCTGAATCAGCCTACTAAAAAATCAAAATAAATTGAAACATTTTCTTTGTGAAGGGATTATAATTTGGCGGATGGAGCAGTTCATCAATTAAGTTTTAAATTTGTTTTTGGAGCTTCTGCGAGCAAGGGAAAACCGTTGACTAATAATTTGCCTTCCACACCTGCACAAACTTTCTTGATTAATTATATCGACTTTTCAGGTTGTGGAAGTTTATAGAATTGAAAAAATTTATAAAATTATAATAACTGCAATGTAAACACAGTGAACCCATTCCATTTGACTTCTAAAATCATTTTAAAAGTAAACTTAAACTTACCTGTGAAAGGTTCGAGTATTAGACCGGGAGGCGAGAGGGGTTTTGCATGTATCATAGGCCCCACGCTGAGACTCTGGGGACCGATAGACAACGTTATTCCCCAATGTGAAATCCCGGTATGGCACCTCTGAAGTGTAGCTTTTAGGGGGGGTGAATTTTCAAACGTGTAATTAATATTTATGCCCATGGATCATAGGCCCCACTTTGATTCTTGTTTTATGTCGTCAAGGAGGTCGCCAAAGTCCGCGAACTCAATATGCCATACTGATATGGCGTCACTTAAGGAACACCATACTTACCGAAACGTGTAATTTTTTCACTGTGGACATGGATCATGGGCCCCACGCTGTTGTTTCGTGATCCTTGCTAACAATGAACTGTAGAACAAAGATTTCGAAACGCCATACCGCTGGGGCGTCGCCAAGTGGCCGCCATACTGGACCAAATATGTCATTTTTAGATCGAAACGCAAATTGAAAGATCTTGGTTTTTTTTCAATTGGAAATTTACGTTATTTACAAGGTGAAGTAAATACCAAGTGTGATATATCATTCGAAAGGAAATTTTATGGCCTTTCCAATACTGAAATTGAATGTATGGGTTTCCATTTGAAAAAAACAAGATATCTTTCAATTTGCGTTTCCATCTATCTGGTACACAAAAATTAATGAAATTTCAACTGTGTGCCATGTTACAGAACCTAGACCATATTGGAGTTATTTCGCCTCCCATAAAGTTTTAGAATTATTTTTCCACGAATAGTTACAGAGTGTTGAATACGTTTTGTTTTTTGAAGTAATATCGATATATCTCCGAAAATAACGTTGATGGATATACAAGACCCTATATTTTTTGAATGGTCAAAGTAATCTTTATTCAACCATGTGATGAAATACAGGGTGTTCCATTACAAAAAACATAAGTTTGGTTTGGTGCACTTTTCTGGATCACCTTGTATACTTCGAAATATTTTCCAAAGATACTCTCTCACGAAGGAAACATGCTTGCATTCGAAAGAAATTTTTAAATTGCGCCGTTTAGAAGCTATGTACCACCGGAGCGCAGTTGCAGGACCCTGAATATACGATTGATTGTGCACGTTACCGACATGCCATGGCTATTGCAGTGATATATTCGTGCCTTATACTTCAAAATACACATACAAATGCCGGTATAATAATAATAATTAATAATTAACGTCTTTATTACTCACAAGATAATACATCTTACATCAGTATGAAAATACAATTGAAATGAGTAAAAGGCGAAGTTCAATTTAGGTGGAGATGATGAATCACCACTAAATTGTTCTTCCACTTAACCTTGGGGCCTTTAATACACGTATCCTATAAAAATGTGACAACTTTGGAAGCCAATATCTGACGTTAGCGACATCGCATCGGTATGGCAGTGATATATTCGTACTGTATATTTCAAAATACATATAAAAATGCCAGTATGGCAGTGGGGCCTTTCATACACTTAACCTATAAAAATGTGATAACTTTGGAAGCCAATATCTGACGTTGGCGACATCACATCGGTATGGCGCTTTCAGAACTTTGTTCAGGACATCAAAATGAGCAAAGAAAACACATTTCCATGGTGGGGCCTATTAGACATGTTCATTGCTGAAAATGACATATTTGGTCTAGTATGGCGGCCACTTGGCGACGCCCCAGCGGTATGGCGTTTCTAAATCTTTGTTCTACAGTTCATTGTTAACAAGGATCACGAAACAACAGCGTGGGGCCCATGATCCATGTCCACAGTGAAAAAATTACACGTTTCGGTAAGTATGGTGGGCCTTAAGTGACGCCATATTAGTATGGCATATTGAGTTTGCGGACTTTGGCGACCTCCTTTACGACATAAAACAAGAATCAAAGTGGGGCCTATGATCCATGGGCATGGATATTAATTACACGTTTGAAAATTCACCCCCCTTAAAAGCTGCACTTCAGAGGTGCCATACCGGGATTTTACATTGAGGAATAACGTTGTCTATCAGCCCCCAGAGTCTCAGCGTGGGTCCTATGATACATGCAAAACCCCTCTCGCCTCCCGATCAATATGATTTTTCCGATTTCTTCTGCACCAACACCTGTAAGTAGCTGTCACAGTAAAGTCGAGCTAATAAATCAATTACACTATAATTACCACAAGAAATGATATATAACACACAAAAATAAAAGTAAACTACGGGGAATAGTGAATAGGTTTTATTCACTAGTAATTTCACTTTAGAAGTACGAACGCCAATGGTTGCATTTGTCTGTTGTCAATTTTGTCTGTTGTCAATGTCACGAAGTTGACGGTTGACAGAATGTGAAAATACCGCTAATTTTGAACTGAGCCAATCCCAAATTGTTATTTCAAAACTAACCAATGGCTATTCACTTTCCCAATATCCAATCAGACTTTGGGTCTCAAAACGAACGCATGCGCCTTAAAAAATCATCTAAATGAAAAGGCCTATTGCACAATATATTGTTCAATAATATTGACCGTCTGAAATTTAATGAAAGTTCTGAAATTGGGTGGTGGGTTGATTAAATGGCATATTTTTTAAATTTCACACCTCAATAACTTTTTATTGAAGGAAGCATTTAGACTTCATTTTGTCTTGAACTTTTTGAAAATTACATGATTCCATTGTTTTTTTTTTACATTTTTTACCTTATGAAATAAGAATAGTTTCATGCAATTTGATGACTGACGTCTGAAAAAAACAAAATATTCCAATCAGTTGAAACATATCCTATATGTTCAATATTAGGGTGCTTACATTCTAAACGGGTCACGCGATATAACTAATGTGGTAAGTAATGGTTATTTTAGTATATTTTATTAGCATTTCTTGTTCTGTATTCATGCAAGTCACTGCAATTTCTAAGCGTTTGTATCTTTATATAATTGATGGAAGAAAGGCAATAACTTGTAAATATGTATTGCAGGTACCGTCAATATTTTATTGTTTTCAAACACGTCGCTATAAGAGAAAATTGAAAATTTGTCACATTGTCTGTTTCTGTGTAACAAATATACGAAAACGTTCCGATAATTGACCCCTGATAATACGGAAAATACCAACTGTATCGTAGAGAGTATCAACATGTTCATGTCATTTATGGGTTACCACTAAAAACCTAGCTGATAGTGAAACATAATTCAAAAACTCGACATTAACAAAATTCATAAAACTTCACAAAATTAACCTTCACCTTGTAACCCCAAAAATCCACTATCTATGACCATGTAGTAGAGCTTCATTCAACTCTACTAGAGCATTTGAGGGTTTTAAAACTTGAAAACCCCCGTGCAGAAGTAACGAGGCCCTATGCTATTTTTGAGGACGACCACTCCATACACTTTTTGTCCAAAAAAGCAATCGATATTGTGGGAGGACACTTCGACACAAACTACCCCTTCGAAATAGATGTACAATACGAACTTTTTAACCACTATAAGTATACAAGAACATTAACAAAATACTCTTTAGATCAAATTCACATATTTATCGAAAACAGAAAAAAAAAATTTAAACCAACATGTAAGTCGCGAAGAACCACCAAATTACGTTTGAAATGACAAAGTATGTCAACACAATGTCAAAACACGCGAAAAATATTAAACCCTCAATAAAGTTATTACAACTTAAAAAAAAAACAAAAAAGTATCCTTAGAAAAAAAAAAATTTAAAACCAAAATGTAACTCGCGAAGAATCACCAAATTACGTTTGAAATGACAAAGTATGTCGACACAATGTCAAAACACGCGAAAAATATTAAACCCTCAATAAAGTTATTACAACTTTAAAAAAAACAAAAAAGTAATCCTTCGAGCCGGATTTGAACCAGCGACCTATGGATGTCTACAAATTTCATTCCACTACAGTCCACCGCTCTACCAACTGAGCTATCGAAGGTTGAAGAAATGTATAATATTGGTAATATGGATTCAGGGTCTGTGCTACATAATACCATTGCCTAAAGTAGACAATGATAATACGTAGAAAGTGAATTAAATCTGAAGAGAGATAAAAATCGAAGTCAATAACACTGAGTTTGCGTATTAAGGTGGTGTGCAATTTGAATTTGAACTTAACTCAGAATATTGAGGTAGGTACCAAACACCAACCAAACAAATAAAAGTAGTTTACATACAAAGTGGAAAATTTCTCAGTTCTAACCTGTAAGATGGCGCTAAGGACCTATGCATTTCAAACCGTTGCAAAACCAAGGAGACTAAATGTTAAATTTTATTCTCCTTGTTGCAAAACATAGTTGCAGCATTGTTTATATAGAAGATAGTTAGTCAACCTTATGGGATTATAATTGGATCAAAATGGATGCGACATGTAGATGGCGATAGTGAGCTCGAATCCAAGTCATGTCGTAACTTCAGTGATCTGGCCTACAAGTCATTTCGTAACTTGATTGAAACATTGGGACAGCATTAAAATCAGAGTTTTTTAGGAACCTGCATTAAAATGACGTCAAATATTCATGTTTGTAACTAATAACGCTAGATGACACTCGCGTTTGCGTCCAACACCAATTACACAGGCATTGACTATCTTACTTCTATATAAACAATGGTTGCATCTTTGTTTATATAGAACATAGTTAGTCAACCTTATGGGATTATAATTGGATCAAAATGGATGCGACATGTAGATGGCGATAGTGAGCTCGCATCCAAGTCATGTCGTAACTTCAGTGATCTGGCCTCCAAGTCATGTCGTAACTTGATTGAAACAATGGGACAGCATTAAAATCAACGTTTTTTGAAGAAACCTGCAATAAAATGACGTCAAATATTCATGTTTGTAACTAATCACGCTAGATGACACTCGCGTTTGCGTCCAACACACAGAACCAGTGTTTATAGAGAAAGAAGAATATCTTATGACTAGAATGCGTTTCAAATATGGCGGATGAACAAATCATGCATAACCTACAACACTGTATTGTCCTCTTCACAGTAGCGGCGCATAAAATCAAATGCGTATCTTAGGGATAGGAAATGGGTTGGTTGTCTTGAAACTGGGATATTTCATTTTCTCTCAAATGGGACATCAGAACATTTGAAATATTGTTTATCTCCCATAAATAAAGAGAGAGAATTGAATAAATTACTGAATGATAGATAGCAAGATTTTAATGATTCACATCGAACAATTCTCCTACCCAACTAGGTACTATCCATTTTTAAGATGACATCGGAAACATCTTGATTTTTCTTATGATGAATGACGGTAGATTTGATTAAGACTAATCTGTAACTTCTCTCGAATCTAATCATAGATATATATTATATATACTTACTCTATATATATTATGATTTCTATGGATCTAATTGTATAACTTCCATCATTACAATATGAAACAATTTCTTTCATTAAAATTTTATCTTATCCATTAGTTCTTTTGCTTTCAATCACATACCTCAAAAGTCGGTATCAACTGAATCTGTCAACTTTTCAGTTATAGTCATTTGGGAAACAATGATGACAATAGAAATCAAATGATTTTCCTCTGAAATTAACTAAATCCCAACTTTGTTATGATGCGTTTTCGGCTTCAGTTTTTTTTAATGTTTTAATTGATCTTCTGCATTCGAAGAAATTCCCAAAAACAATGTGAAAATAAGGCTACTTATCGTATCATGACTTTTTTCGTTTTTTTCATGTTTGAAACTGAAAGAATTTAAATTTTTTTACACACCTATCTCACTTCCAGTATTTTATGATGTAAATACTTGTCAAGTGGTTAATTGAATATCTAATTTAATTATTTTTGATTCTACAATTTTTTTTGTCATCATTAAACTTTCGAATATTTGAGTATCAAATAGCACATGCTGGGAAATGGGAATGAATGAATGAATAACATAACTGTGAATTTATTTTATTGATTACTGAATAATATTAGTAATTTTTCTTTTTATGTAGACCTCACATTTCAACCATATTACAATCAACCATTCAGAGGGCCCCAGAAGATGGCTTGATTCTGGTCCTCTGTCCTTTCGCATAATAAAACTCTGCTTGGTTGAATACATTAACTACATACATATAATATAAGACTAAATGATAATCTCCACAATTATTGTAAATTCAATATCCCTAGAAGCAGGACTTATATAGGTCGATAGCCTTCGTACTGAATATATATTTGCTTCAATAAAATACATTACGATCACTATCTTTTATATGGAGTTCAATTTTAAATCTCACCTCACTCAAAGTACAAAAATGAATGTGTAAACAGGTATTCTAGTGTATTACTTCTGACATTTTCATCAAAAACTGCCATTGTAGAGATCATTATTTTGAAGCCAATAAAAGGAGATTTACTTGGAATAGATGTCAGAAATGTTTGTGTACTTCCTCATATATTCAACAGTTGTCTTTGAAAATGATTCCCAAAAATGTTGACTGGCTTTTCTCAAGGGTGCTTTGTAACTTGTTCGTACAGGACACTTTGAATTCAGAGACAATAACATAACTGTGAAATCAGTTCTTCCTGACTGGTCTGGATTGAAGATATCACAATCACTGAGTTCAGGTAAATCAAGTGTTGGAAGTGAATTTGGCTTCAGTCTTGGCTGGAATTCTATCCGAACAAAACAATAATTTTTGAAATGATCCGAACAAAACAATCAGTTGTGAAATGATCCGAACAAATTTTGTATAGATGTGGTTGAGACCATTCCAAATGTAGATCACTTCTTGAGTTCTTGGTCCACGGAATCATTATCTGAAATTAGCTTTCGGAAATCTGAAAAGGTTTTTATATTGTAGGGACATTTTGAAATGTTTTCCAAGTAGGTACTTACTTATGGAATGTACTATTTTCATTTTTTTCCTTGTCCAAGAATTACCACAATCCTTAACAAAACACCTCATCGTATAGAATGGCCAATATAAATTATAAACAATAAATTATTATTTTATTTTTTAATAAATCGCCCAAAACACCAAAAAAATCAAAACTGACAAAACGCTGCTGTGTTTACAAACAAACTGGTAAATTGACTAGACATACGTCTTATTTACTACTCATTTGCTCTTGAAGGTACAAGAGATAACGTATGTGCTTCCTTAGTGAAATTTGTCCCCTTTTCGGATGCCCACGATTTGTTCCAGATTAGAGTAGCCGAGGATACATAAAGCGCGTTCTAGTCATAAGATATAAGTATGAGTTCTGTGGTCCAACACCAATTACTACTTCTTAAGACAATGCTTCTATATAAACAATGGTTGCAGCATTGTTTATAGAGAAACTCTATAAACACTGGTTGCAGCGATCTGCTAGACGAGAACCAAAGAAATTACAGTTTTCTGTCGGAGTACCTACCGAATATCAAACAGTCGACCGTCCTGAATATGCATTGCTGCCAAATCTCAACATTATTCGAAGTACTAAATAGTTCACAGGAATATTATCTGAACGAAATGTGGTTAAGGTTTAATGCAATATATAGGTATATCAGTGATTCAGTGGAGGAAAGGTATAGCCGGATTACTAATAATGACAATTATTACACTACTTGTTCGTTTTGGATGATTTTGTGTTAAATCTTGGAATTTTAAAATTCCGAGTAATGTCTCGGAATTGTAAAATTGTGAGATATGGCAGTTTTAGCTGAAAATTCCTAGTTAGATTTCGGACTTATGAAAATCCGAGTTGTATCTCGGAATTTTAGCTCAAAATTACGTGTTATAACTCGGAATTTTAAAATACTGAGTTATAACTTGGAATTTTAGGAAGATAAAATTTTTTTATTTTCGTACAAATGGGACTGAGCATGAGGTAATGAGTTCGAAAAACGTGGTTTCCACCCAAGACAAATCTGTGGGCGCTGCAAATTTCCTAAAATTAGGAAATTTGCAGTTAGAAAATTTGCAGACAGGACACAGCGAAAGTCATTTGAATTCGAATAACGAGGTCTCTGAATTCTCCAACCAACATAAAACTGGAGACCCTGCAAATTCAACAAAAAGCGTGGACAGGACACAACAGAGGACACTGAATTCGAATAATGAGGTCATTGAGGTCTCCACCCAACAAACCGTAGACAATTCAAAATCAATCGAATTCACAGACAAGACTCAGCAGAGGCCACTGAATTCGAATAACGAGGTCACCGAGGTCTCCACCCAACAATAAACCGGAGACACTACATAACTCTATTCAAAAAAAAGTATTGAAACTTGAAAATTTAAAACAGAACAGGGAGTCAAGTGTTACATCGTTAAAAAGATAATTTGATTTAAAATTGTGGAAAAACGTATTAACAAAATTCGAAATAATGCAGATGGTTGAAAGAAGCTTTGAATTATCTTTTCACAGTTGAGATAATCAAATATAATTCAATTATTCCTGAAATATGAAAGTGGTTTAACTAGGCTCCAGGAAGTTGATGAGTAGTATAGTAATTTCAAGAACAATGTAGAGTAAATTCTCAGAAAACAAACTAATTTGGAGTAAATTTTTAGTACGAGTGCTTATCGTACAACGGCAATATCTACCTTTGTATTTCGAGGTTTTGGAATAGTATATTGTGCAACAAGTGGGGAAAGTTCACTTTTTCTCACGAGTGTGGAAGTTTGTGGCACGATCCTGATGGGCGAGTGCCGCAAACACACGAATGATAAAAAGTACTTTCTCAACATGTTTCACACTATACTTTTCCTACAACTGCAAAAATTTAAAAAATACAAGTAATATACCTCAATATTTATTTTTTCCTACAACTGCACAGCTACAATAACATTAAAGTATCCTACCTCTTGACAGATAAATAAATTTTTCGTATTCCAATTCATACTTTTTTTTGAAATTTCTGGCAACAAATCCAACGTTACTTTCGCAGCTTTTTCCAATATCTCTGGCGGAGTATTATTATCAAAATCGTCGCTATTGTCTGTATCCATATTATTTATTATGAGTAAGTATGTCTTATTGAAATAATATTCAATAGAAATTTAGATTTTTACGAAAGCACGAATGAAAACTATGAAGAGTTTGAAAAACTTCTATAATCTGACATTTCTGATAACTATCTAAAAATGAACAGCAGCCAACTACCTAGCCAACTAGTTTTTGTCGGTTTTTGTTGATTGTGGGCTAAGTGCCGTGAAAAAATATTTCTCATATTAGGAGCAATACATCGTTTTGAAATTAAGTAATCTATGAGAAATACGTTACTTTTCATAGCAGTTGTAGGAAAATTATTATTTCTGAGAATTTACTCTACCTTACTCTTGAAAAATACTATAAATACCTAGTGGTTGGCTATTTTTTTCAGAAACGGTGGTTAGCCTCATCGTTCTGTACCATCACAAAATCCACAAGATTGATTATTGAATTTCAGATTAAATTGAAACCAAAAATCTAGTTGGCTTTTGACACAATACATGCCGACTGACAAACATCATGTTACCTTGACGCGGCTGCCGCCTTCGCAGCAGCGGAAATGTCGAAGGTAGGTACAGCCATAGAGATATACAGTGTATCCCACTTTGAGCAGCCACACCCTCATATTTCGTTGAGCATGAAATAATTCGAAATTTTCTTTGACTCAAGTTGTAGTACTCGGAAATACCTACCTTTATGTTTACGTAACCTTTGTATATCCATTTTCCACGGCTAACTACGACCAAATGAAAAGTGAAAAATTAGGAAAAACATACTAGGCATTTTTTTATCGCAAAAATAACACCAGATTCTGTTTCAGAACACCTTAAAACCCCCAAATCTCAATGCTTGAATCATTTGAATATATAGGGTATCATTCATTCTGATGAAAATCCGAGTTGTATCTCGGAATTTTAGCTCAAAATTACGTGTTATAACTCGGAATTTTAAAATACTGAGTTATAACTTGGAATTTTAGGAAGATAATATTTTTTTATTTTCGTACAAATGGGACTGAGCATGAGGTAATGAGTTCGAAAAACGTGGTTTCCACCCAAGACAAATCTGTGGGCGCTGCAAATTTCCTAAAATTAGGAAATTTGCAGTTAGAAAATTTGCAGACAGGACACAGCGAAAGTCATTTGAATTCGAATAACGAGGTCTCTGAATTCTCCAACCAACAAAAAACTGGAGACCCTGCAAATTCAACAAAAAGCGTGGACAGGACACAACAGAGGACACTGAATTCGAATAATGAGGTCATTGAGGTCTCCACCCAACAAACCGTGGACAATTCAAAATCAATCGAATTCACAGACAAGACTCAGCAGAGGCCACTGAATTCGAATAACGAGGTCACCGAGGTCTCCACCCAACAATAAACCGGAGACACTACATAACTCTATTCAAAAAAAAGTATTGAAACTTGAAAATTTAAAACAGAACAGGGAGTCAAGTGTTACATCGTTAAAAAGATAATTTGATTTAAAATTGTGGTAAAACGTATTAACAAAATTCGAAATAATGCAGATGGTTGAAAGAAGCTTTGAATTATCTTTTCACAGTTGAGATAATCAAATATAATTCAATTATTCCTGAAATATGAAAGTGGTTTAACTAGGCTCCAGGAAGTTGATATGTAGTATAGTAATTTCAAGAACAATGTAGAGTAAATTCTCAGAAAACAAACTAATTTGGAGTAAATTTTTAGTACGAGTGCTTATCGTATAACGGCAATATCTACCTTTGTATTTCGAGGTTTTGGAATAGTATATTGTGCAACAAGTGGGGAAAGTTCACTTTTTCTCACGAGTGTGGAAGTTTGTGGCACGATCCTGATGGGCGAGTGCCGCAAACACACGAATGATAAAAAGTACTTTCTCAACATGTTTCACACTATACTTTTCCTACAACTGCAAAAATTTAAAAAATACAAGTAATATACCTCAATATTTATTTTTTCCTACAACTGCACAGCTACAATAACATTAAAGTATCCTACCTCTTGACAGATAAATAAATTTTTCGTATTCCAATTCATACTTTTTTTTGAAATTTCTGGCAACAAATCCAACGTTACTTTCGCAGCTTTTTCCAATATCTCTGGCGGAGTATTATTATCAAAATCGTCGCTATTGTCTGTATCCATATTATTTATTATGAGTAAGTATGTCTTATTGAAATAATATTCAATAGAAATTGAGATTTTTACGAAAGCACGAATGAAAACTATGAAGAGTTTGAAAAACTTCTATAATCTGACAGTTCTGATAACTATCTAAAAATGAACAGCAGCCAACTACCTAGCCAACTAGTTTTTGTCGGTTTTTGTTGATTGTGGGCTAAGTGCCGTGAAAAAATATTTCTCATATTAGGAGCAATACGTCGTTTTGAAATTAAGTAATCTATGAGAAATACGTTACTTTTCATAGCAGTTGTAGGAAAATTAGTATTTCTGAGAATTTACTCTACCTTACTCTTGAAAAATACTATAAATACCTAGTGGTTGGCTATTTTTTTCAGAAACGGTGGTTAGCCTCATCGTTCTGTACCATCACAAAATCCACAAGATTGATTATTGAATTTCAGATTAAATTGAAACCAAAAATCTAGTTGGCTTTTGACACAATACATGCCGACTGACAAACATCATGTTACCTTGACTCGGCTGCCGCCTTCGCAGCAGCGGAAATGTCGAAGGTAGGTACAACCATAGAGATATACAGTGTATCCCACTTTGAGCAGCCACACCCTCATATTTCGTTGAGCATGAAATAATTCGAAATTTTCTTTGACTCAAGTTGTAGTACTCGGAAATACCTACCTTTATGTTTACGTAACCTTTGTATATCCATTTTCCACGGCTAACTACGACCAAATGAAAAGTGAAAAATTAGGAAAAACATACTAGGCATTTTTTTATCGCAAAAATAACACCAGATTCTGTTTCAGAACACCTTAAAACCCCCAAATCTCAATGCTTGAATCATTTGAATATATAGGGTATCATTCATTCTGATCAGAGTTAGCCTTGGAAAAGTGATATTTGGCTATTTTTCAAAGTATTAATTAAATATTTTTGGGAATTCTGTGACAAGAGAAGACATTTTGGAAATTTTCCAAGCATTATTTATGGATTAGAGTTGATAATGCTACCAGCTACAGATGATACCCTGTATATTGAAATGATTCAAGCATTGAGATTTGGGGGTTTTAAGGTGTTCTGAAACAGAATCTGGTGTTATTTTTGCGATAAAAAAATGCCTAGTATTTTTTCCCAATTTTTCACTTTTCATTTGGTCGTAGTTAACCGTGGAAAATGGATATACAAAAGTTCCGTAAACATAAAGGTAGGTATTTCCGAGTACTACAACTTGAGTCAAAGAAAATTTCGAATTATTTCATGCTCAACGAAATATGAGGGTGTGGCTGCTCAAAGTGGGACACACTGTATATTATATACTACTCTAGAATGCTAATCCCATAGGCCAAAAGTGTTGTTAAAAGTTCAGACATGTCAGCAATACGCAAGCGCGTCATCAGTGATTTTTGTAACAGGCCCGGTTTCAGCAAAATATTATGGTTTTGGTAAAGGTAAATGAACGAGATATTTTTCAAATTGTATGTTGTAGGTATTACTACTGCCATTTTTGCATACATATAATTGATTATCAATCTCATTGAATGTTCTTAGTTTAATTTTATATCAAACAAGGTGGATAAAAAAGGTCGAAAAACTTCATGTATGTGCTATTTAGCCGATTTGAATCAATCTTTTTAGATATTTATGATCCCAAATATTCACAAAACCCAATTTGAACTGTGTCAACCTGCATGAATAAAAAATTACCTTTCTATTGCAGTCAAATATGAATCCTATAACAAATTAATGCGTTGATCTTATTACAGGATAAGTATGTTTGAATGCAGTTTTGTTTTCAATGAATCAGATTTATAAGAATGACTAATTTTGTCCAAATCATACCAGCATTTTTGGGTTTTCTCTCCAATGGATAATGTGAAATTATTAGGTTTTTACTCTGAATGAGCAAGTTAGTAAATTTAATGGCAAATTTGCACTCTCAGAATAGTTCAAAATAATATTCACAAGATTACGAAAGAAAGGAAAAAAAATTATGGTTTAGGTTTTAATGAACAGAATTTGTTCATCCTAATTTCATTTTATAATACCTAAAAGTATTTTTAATGATGATCTATTCAATTCTAAAACAAAAGTGGCCGGTGGCTCAGCGGTCTCGTCCGTTGAAAATTCTGCTAGCGCTGGACCTGGTTCGATTCTGGGGTGCAAGAGAATTTTTCTCAATTCTATCGGACTCGATAGGTGACCATATGTCTTGTTGAAAAGTGAGTGTGATGTGAGTTGCCCAAATGCCAATCCTGAAGTCTAGTGCTTGCTTTAGGTACACTCTATGAGTGTTTATGAGAGACTACATAATGTGTTACTTCAGAATCCTGAATGAACCCTTCGTCCCTGAATTGCCACACAATTAATAAACTATTCGACAGTTTCTACGCACCAGCAGGTTTGTAAGACTTTTCGAAGCTCATACATTTAAAATAGGTCAAAGACTGGAAGGTCTTGAACGGTCGTCAATCCAAGTGATATAGTATATTCAAGTTTTGCCCAGTTTTCGAATTGGTAACTACGAATATTCAATACACTCTAAGTTTATATAAATCCTTCATTTAGTCATAAAAATGAATTTTTAAAATACAGTTTGAAAAATATACAAAATATGAAAAGACTTGAACAAATATGATCACACTCACAAACATATAATCAAAATAACAATATACAGTGACCGCCAAAAAGTATGTACCATATGGGAAAAATTTTTATTATTGGAGTATTGGAAAAAATATTCTGGGGAAAAGTTTGTGCATGTCCGATAACCTAAAAATCAATTTTGACACATGTCACGTGATCGCTAGAATGGCGGCAAAATGAATAAAATTGCAATGCAAAGGCAAAAAAAGAGGTAAGTCACTTAGAATTCAATTTTATACACATAAACGAAGTTTCAAGAGATAATTAAAAAAAATTGAAAATAGCAATTTTTTAAAAATATTTTCCCATCTATTTAAAAATTTTATTTTTTTTTCTTATGAATAGCTTGACTATACTGAAACATTTGCATTTTAATGATAATGACAAAGCTTTCTCATTTTCTCCACACCAGAGGGCACTAAATTGAAAAAATGGGAATTTGTCAGAACCCTTGCTGTTACATCGGTTCGTATCTATCAGTTATATCCGAATTCCACGACCATTGTGATGACATGACACTCCAAAAACATGGTGATTTCCAGATTATAATCAAGTTCTGATGATAATCGTGGATGAGCGTTTCACTTCGCACATAAACATGTAAATTATAAGTCTCTTAAATTTGACTACATAACTATTTCATTCTGAATATGTTCACAATTTTTTTGGCAAATAAAAACATCGGAACTTGATTATAATCTGGAAATTACCATGTTTTTGGAGTGTCATGTCATCACAATGGTCGTGGAATTCGGATATAACTGTTAGATACGAACCGATGTAACAGCAAGGGTTCTGAGAAATTCCCATTTTTTCAATTTAGTGCCCTCTGGTGTGGAGAAAATGAGAAAGTTTTGTCATTATCATTAAAATGCAAATGTTTCAGTATAGTCAAGCTATTCATAAGAAAAAAAAAATAATATTTTTAAATAGATGGGAAAATATTTTTAAAAAATTGCTATTTTCAATTTTTTTGAATTATCTCTTGAAACTTCGTTTATGTGTATAAAATTGAATTCTAAGTGACTTTTTCAAATAACTTTTTTTGATATATTGCCATCTTACCCATTTTTTTGCCTATGCATTACAATTTTTTTAATTTTTCCGCCATTCTAGCGATCACGTGACATGTGTCAAAATCGATTTTTAGGTTATCGGACATGCACAAACTTTTCCCCAGAATATTTTTTCCAATACTCCAATAATAAAAATTTTTCCCATATGGTACATACTTTTTGGCGGTCACTGTATATGTTGTTTCAATATGTTCCTTATATAGTCAATAAGTGGTTCCTAAGCATATTTTTGAAAATAATAAGATGGATAAAATATGAAAGTTCTGAAATTGAAGTGGTGGGTTGATTAAATATCATAATGTGTTTGTTATTTAGCTATTTTTACACTTATTTATATATAACAAATATAACTGAAAGAACATTGTGACATCTATAGTCACTCGTTGAAACTCAATTTGAAACGAACCAAGGATTCCAAAGTTAAATGATTATCTACTCATTATTATTCGATTCACATACAATAATTTTATGAGGAAACCATTTTAAATGTGTTGTTTGTTGTTTTTTGTTATTATATTGTATTAAATTAATTAGAAGTTTTTACATTACTTTATGTATTGTCTAGTGTAAGTACGAATTCGATATTTTTATCATAGTAAGTTTTATTTATTTTATTCATTGACAAATATGTATGAAAACACCTTATAAGTTATTAGCTCAACCGAACTTTGTCAACAAGAATATAATTTCTTATGATAATAAAGTATATTCTCTCTTTCTCTCTCTATTTTTCAAATTTCATTTCCTTACAACTTTTTTATTCAATGACACATTCCAACGTAATTATGACCTTAATCATTTGAATATGTCGTGAATCCAGTAGTGTAGTCAGAATTATTCTAAAAAAGTCGCTAATAATTCTTCAGATTTTTGAATTGAATTGAATTCAAATTAGTAGAAAAATACAGATTTTATAAGGGTGCTTCCATCTTAAATGGGTCATACTGTATATATAGACATACATATAAAATAAAAGCATGTGTTTTCTGAAAGCATTTGGGATGGAAGAACCTTAATTCTCTCAGGTAGATTGTTGTAAAATTTGATGGAATTATATATAGCATATTTCTCCGTTACTCCTAATTTATGTATAGATTAATTACATAAGAGTAATTTTCGATTTGATAGATGTCACTAGTTTCTTTCGATCCATTACATATTTATATTTTTTTTATATCCTTTCATGGGCCCTAAAAAAATTACACAAGAGTTTATGAAAGGACACCCTGCTGCTGTCTACATTTACAGTATTAAAACATTATACACTAAAAGAAAATAATACAATACAATATACAATTAATATGCACATACTCTATTTCACATATATACCAGTCAGTCTAGTTGAAAAGGTAATAATATGGTATTGGTCAAGTTGAGCAAAAAACAAAATATTTACTATGTACATCAATGACAACATATGCAGGTTGATAATATAAGAATAATTTATGAATACCTAATTGAGTATATTGTAGTAGATTTATACTCTAATTAACTGACTAAAATAATTTATTTAACGAAATACAATGATTCACAATTACTCTACTATTTATATTCGACTTTCACTTCACTGACTATCCGTCTGTCCGATGCGTAGTTCTTTTTATAGCCGACGTTGACTTTTGACTTCTCTGAATGCTCCAGAATTTTCCATCGAATCGCCCAGACTCACCGCACCGTCCAGATTCTTCTCGGTGCAAGCGCATCGACAGTCTCCCGCGGTTGGTCGCTAGCTATACGTGAGAGTTCAGGTCCGGCATCGCCCGCAGCTTCGCCACATTGCCCCCTTCTTAGAGATATTTCGTCCCGAAATGTCATCCTTGGAGTGTGTCGATATTTGCAGGATTCCCCATATCTGCATCGTGAAGTTCGATGGAAATAACACTCCACAGTCTTCATGTTAGGTCGTGGAATAGGATTACAACAAACCAAAATCTGGATGCCGCTGGATCGGAATATCGTCTCCAACATACTTCTTATAACTCTCCAATCCAGCCCATCAATACCACAGGATAATTTTGGGATTGCCAAGTCCACCAGATTCTGGTTCACCATCGTATCTCTTAGTTGGGTGAGGCTCCTCCAGACATCTTCATAGGACGGTTTGTCTTGGGAATGCTTCTTGGTCACCAAGTAGTAGATGTTCCTCTGGCCCTTCTTCAGCTGTAGCACACCTCCAATTTCTGGATTCTGTTTCCGTAGTGTCTTGAGTTGGCCAAATTTCTTGGAGAACACTACAGCGATGCCCCTGGACATTCGAAGATCTTCTGCGACGCAGTGTGCTAGGGCGTAATCGACTGGCACTTTGAAAAGGTCCCGTGGCTCCTCTCGAGTTACCCCGTGTGACACTTTCTGTCCATTTGAGTATAAGGACATGAATTTCTGGAACGTCATCGCATCCTCTGGTGGTCTGAGGGTGCGGACTTGGTCATGATTTCCAGCGTAAGGAGCCAACCTGTTGAAATGAACGACCCTGGGTTTACCTCTGGGTGGCTTGTGGATTCGGTAAAGCAGGTCGTTTATCCTCTTGATGATCTTGTACGGACCTTCCCATGAATTCCGTAATTTCGGTGACAGGCCCCGGCGACGCATCGGGTTGTACAGCCAAACTAGGTCACCAACCTGAAATCCTCCAGCATCGGCATTGATGTCATAAGTCGCTTTCATTCGGTCGCTGGCACTCTGGATGTTCAAACGGACTCGTTCGTGGATGTCCTCCATTCGCTGCCGGAGTTTACTGACGTAGTCCTCTCCCGCGGTATCCTCTCCTGGTGGTGTCCCAAACTTTAGGTCACAGGGAAGTCGCAGCTCTCGGTCCATTATTATACTAGCAGGGGTTTGGCCGGTCGACTCGTGTACTGCGGAACGGTAGGCCATCAGGAACAAATGGAGATACTGGTCCCAGTCTCTTTGATGGTCAGAGACTACCTTGGACAAGTGGCGATTGATAGTCCTGTTCATCCGCTCAACCATTCCATCGGACTGTGGATGTAGAGCTGTGGTTCTCGTCTTGCGGATGTTCAGCAGTTGGCACATTTCTTGGAACAGGTTGGATTCGAAATTTCTGCCTTGGTCCGAGTGCAGCTCCAAGGGTACACCGAATCGACATATCCACTCTTTCACTAAGACGTCCGCGACGGTGATGGCTTCCTGGTTGGGCAGGGCATAGGCTTCGGCCCACTTGCTGAAATAGTCCATTGCCACAAGGATGTATTTATTTCCGTGATCTGATACGGGGAACGGGCCGGCGATGTCAATGGCGATTCTCTCGAATGGACTACCTACGTTATACTGACGCATCGGGGCCTTGGGTCGTGTCCGAGGTCCATTGCTGGCAGCACAAACAGCACACTTTCTGCACCAGTCATTGACATCAACTTGACAATTGACCCAGTAAAACCGTTGCCTTACTTTCTGCAGGGTCTTCGTCACACCCAGATGTCCTCCAGCAACTCCATCATGGATCTCTCGGAGTACTTCCTGTCTTCTGTTCTTGGGCACCACAATCTGACGTCTGTCTTCCCCACCATCTTCGGACTCCAATACACGTTTCAGGACCCCATTGTCCAGGGTAAGGGAATTCCATTGGGCCCAGTAGGATTTGAGTGCTGGGGAATATCTTGCAATTTTCTGCCATGTCGGTCTTTGATTACTCTTTTTCTAACCTATGACTAACCCAAGATCTGGATCCTTTTCTTGGTCTTTCTGGACTTCGTTATCATTCCAGTTGTTGTCAACTGCCGTGGTTCTACAAACCGCTGCTTCCTTCTCTTCTGCTCGTCGGCAGTGTGAGCAATCGTCTGGGCAAGGTCTCCTTGACAGGGCATCTGCATTCTTGTGGCCACTCCCAGCTCGATGTTCGATCTCGAAGTCGAATTCTTGGAGTCTTTCGATCCAACGTGCTACTTGGCCCTCGGGGTTTTTGAACTGCAGGAGCCATTTAAGGGCTGCGTGGTCGGTCCTTAACAGGAATCTTC
The DNA here is from genome assembly GCA_944452925.2 of Chrysolina oricalcia. Lineage (NCBI taxonomy): Eukaryota > Metazoa > Arthropoda > Insecta > Coleoptera > Chrysomelidae > Chrysolina > Chrysolina oricalcia. The sequence continues at coordinate 25,498,049 of OX101828.2, read as the reverse complement.
TTCCATACACGTATTTGTAAAAGTATTCTACTCCCTTGACAACAGCCAACAGTTCTCGTCTGGTGACACAGTAGTTACGCTCCGGTTTACTGAGAGTTTTACTGAAGTATCCGATGACCTTCTCTTGCCCATCCTGGATCTGGGACAAGACAGCTCCAAGTCCCACGTTGCTGGCGTCCGTGTCCAAAATGAATTTTCCACTCGGAAGGGGATAACTTAAAATTGGTGCGTTGATCAATGCCCCCTTCAGCTTCCTGAACGAGTCTTGGCATTCTTCGGACCAATGGAACTTTGTTTGACCTTCCGTGAGCCTGGTCAGTGGTTTAGCGATGTTGGCGAACCCCAGCACATATCGGCGATAGTATGTGCACAAACCAAGGAAACTACGTAGTTGGTGTATGTCTGTAGGAATAGGCCACTCCTTCACTGCTCTGATCTTCTCATCATCCACTGCTACTCCGTGCCCAGAGACAACATGGCCAAGGTAACGTACTTCTATTTGGAACAGGTGGCATTTCTTGGGGCTCAGCTTCAATCCAGAATTTCTCAGTCGCAGGAATACCTCCTCCAGGTTTTTAACGTGGTCTTCGAACGATTTGCCAACTACAATGATGTCATCGAGATATACGAGACACGTCCTCCATGAGAGTCCTTTCAGAACCGTCTCCATTAATCTCTCGAATGTTGCTGGAGCATTACAAAGCCCGAATGGCATATCGGTGAAATGCCACAGTCCCGAGCCGATGGTGAAGGCTGTCTTTTCTCTATCTTCTGGAGCCAGTTCTACCTGCCAGTATCCACTCTTCAGATCAAGGGTCGAGAAAATCGTGGAGCCGGCCAACGTGTCTAGGGTGTCGTCTATTCTCGGAAGAGGGTAACTATCTTTCTTCGTCACGTTGTTCAGTTGACGATAGTCTACGCAAAAGCGTCTTGATCCATCTTTCTTCTTCACCAGCACGACTGGAGAGGACCATGGACTGTCGGATGGTTCAATAACTCCATCTTTTCCCATATCACTGACTATTTTGTCAGCCTCTTACTTCTTGGCAAGAGGAAGTCGTCTAGCTGATTGTCGGATTGGTCGAGCGTCCCCAGTATCAATTTTATGTTGAACTACATTCGTTCGACCCCCTTTTCCTTGTCCGGTATCGAAGATGTCTTGGTACTTCTTGACTAATTCTCTCAATCTGGGCTGTTGGGCTGGTTCAATGCCCTTGGAAGAGAGGGTAACCAATTTTTCCAGTTCCGCTGTCAGGTTGTTGTCTTGACTAACAGTACTGTGTACACTCCTGATCACAGAGGAAATTGACGAGCAGTGCCCCAAAACAGTTCCTTTCTTCAAAGTCACTGGGTAATAATTGACATTCATTACCCTAACTGGCATAATTTTATCAGCACGCAACGAAGTCTTGCCTAGTGCAATCCCTCGTCCAATTTTCTCATCATGAAGCTTGGGCTCGAACATAACCACGCTTCCATTGCTCGCACCTCCATCCAAGCGAGCCTCCAGTATGGTCTCAGCCCTCTCGGGGACACTTACATCTTCAACCAGCAGAACACGAATCATCTCTTCACTTCTTCCATGTAGCACCAGCTCTTCTCCGTTCACACGTAGGACGCCATCTTTGAAGTTCAATTCAAACCCTCTGGAATTCATGATGTCCATTCCAATAATTGCGTCGTCCTCAATGTCCGCAACTAATGCCCGATGTTTCACTTTTGTGCTGCCTAGAATCAGTTCAATCGGTAGCTCACCATGTACAGTGGCCGGCTCTCCTGTTGCTGTGCGTAGCTTCCAGGATGTTGGTTCCATTCTCTCTGGTGTTTTAATAAAAGCAGGTCCAAGGATTGTCCTAGTCGCACCTGTATCCAGCAGCATTGCGCAAGGCTTGTTGTTAATGAAACCGTCTACAAAGGCTCCTTTGTTCTGTCGTTGGAGGACAGCGACATATGCGTTGTTCACCGGGGCTCTCTGAGTAATGGCCGACGATTGCCCCATCTCAACAACCTTCGTTGGTTTCGACCTCTTGAGGGTTGGACATTGACTACGCACGTGTCCAAGTTTCCTACAGTTCCGGCATCTCACTAGTCTTCTCTCAGGCAACAATTCCTTCACCACCTTCCTTATGGCAGCTTCCAGGTTAGGAGGCTCCTGTGGGTCTCCTTCAATAACTCGGACTTTACTTTGGCTTCTGCAGGAATGCTTCGCCGCCTCAAACTCCAAAGCGCGTGCCAGTGCATCCACGAGATGTGTTGGACGAGCTAGTGTCAATGCTTGTCTGGTTTCCTGGTCACGAAGTCCATCTAAGAATGCTTGAACTGCTAGTCGCTCCATTACCTTTTCCGGTGTGGCTGGGTAGGCAAGGCGAACCAAGCGTGCAATGTCGGCTTCAAATTCCTGTAGGGATTCGCTTGACTTTTGGCAGCGGTTTTTGAGCTGTGAGTGGTATACATGTTCTAGATGAGTCTGTCCGTAGCGTAATTCTAGATGTTTGATCAGCTGCTCGTAGTCCTCTTGCTCTTGTGCCGTGAGGGTTTGTAGAATATTCGTTGCTTCTCCACGCAACGCCAGTGTTAGTGCCACAGCTCTATCTCCTGCATTCCATCCATTTGCCTTTGCTGCAGCTTCAAATTGTCGGCGGTAGTTTGCCCATGGTGTTTTTCCATCAAACTGAGGTGGTTTCATAGAGAGTTTTCCTGTTTCTGGACTGATTTTTACATCTTTCAAACCCCTTTGAACATCATCTAAGTTCAAACTCAGTTCCAGCATTGAATTTTCATTGACAGATTCTGTGGTGTGGGTAGTGTCATTCTGGTTTTCCAACTTACTGATTTTCTCCTTTATTTTGATGATTTCCGCCTCGAGTCCGCCTTTGATTTCGTCACTAATTGTTTCCTTCAATTTTCCCATCTCTTCCTCAATTTCATCTTTGATGCCGCCTCTGATTTCATCACTGATGGTTTCCTTCAATTTCCCCATCTCTTCCTCAATTTCATCTATTCTTCCTTCCAGTCGATTCGCCACCCCGGAAAGTTCTTTTTTTAAGCCCTCTGTATTTTCGAGGAGTTTGTCTTCCAGAATCTTCTAGAATTTTCTAGAATCTCTTCTTTCAAACTATTCGAATTTTCTTGAAGTTCCTCTCTCATTCCGTCGAGTTTACTCATTATGGAACTCATATCTATTCCAGAAACTTCGAATAGAAATGTTTCTGGGTCCTCGCCCTCCTGAACTAATCCCTCGGCAAGTCTTGTTTGAAGCACGGCCTTTTTACCACTTGTGTCAAGTTCCCTCTCCTCCAGTTCTTGCTTTAATTCCGCAACCTTCAATTCAACCAGGCGAACTTTCCTCGAACACATTTTGTCTTAGTCTGTGTCTCACAGTCTATTTCACGGGTCACCAGTCTATTATTATTATTATTATTGTCTATTTCCCGTACACCAGTCTATTATTATTATTATTGTCTATTTCACACAGTCTATTCCACGGCCAGCAGTCTATTATTATTGTCTATTTCACACGTGAGAAGTGTATCTATCAGTTTATACTCCGTTAATGCACACAACTTTCAACTTCACGAAAAAATGTTTATCAGTCACTGTCTATTTTTCGCGAAAACAATTGTCCGAAATACACAAACTGTCTACTTACACGAACACTCTTTATTTAAACATCGCACTCCTAACACCACTGTAGTAGATTTATACTCTAATTAACTGACTAAAATAATTTATTTAACGAAATACAATGATTCACAATTACTCTACTATTTATATTCGACATTCACTTCACTGACTATCCGTCTGTCCGCTGCGTAGTTCTTTTTATAGCCGACGTTGACTTCTCTGAATGCTCCAGAATTTTCCATCGAATCGCCCAGACTCACCGCACCGTCCAGATTCTTCTCGGTGCAAGCGCATCGACAGTCTCCCGCGGTTGGTCGCTAGCTATACGTGAGAGTTCAGGTCCGGCATCGCCCGCAGCTTCGCCACAATATGAATAAATAAATGAACAAATACATAGTATTCAAACAAATGCGTTATGATTAATTTGCGGTATATAATCTGAGAAAACTGCTTACTCTTAGTAATTAAGAGACATTCTTGAATATACATTGAAACAATTTTTAATATTTTAGCTGAACGAAACTTAATCTTACATGATTATCTGATAGTTTGATTTATATATAATTCTTACATCTTTTTCCGAATAGCAAATAAGTGCTCTATAGCTACTGCTACCATAGAACATAATAAACGAGGCAAGAACTACACATTTTTGTTCTTTGTTCTTTCTATCAACTGGCTGCACCCTTAAAACAACCCTCAGAAGTCTTTGTTCGGAAATTAACTTATTTTCATGACTTTAAAAGTGTTCGTATTTATAGTGAAGTTTTATTGACTACGCCACTGGAACTATTTGCTTTAATTCACATTATATCAAGGTGGCAGATGTTATGATGACATGTAACGTCAAAAAAATACATGTAGTACAGAAGTCAAAAATATAGTTCAAATTTGTCAATTCAACGAACGTATTTACTTCTAAAACCAAAATACTGAACAATAATCCAACAGTCTTTGAGGGACTTGTACGAGCTAGGGAAGACGTAGCCCTTACCTTTTAACGTGTGACTAGAACGGTGACCATGCGGGGAATTACACCCACGTTCCTATAGTTGAGAAGAGAGCCCTCTGCCATCACGACCACCACAGCCCATTGTATGGATGAAAAGGAAAAATCCAAACATAACATTTCCTGCATAGCAGGTAGGAGTGCAGCTTTCATAAGATAAATAAATAGATAGAAATGAATTTAAGCAGGAAAAACAAAGTGGAAAAGGGTAGAGTGGAGTGTGGAATGATAGTCCAATTGATAAACTCAACTCCATCAACGCCTTACCTAAATAATAACAAAATTGAATAAGAACTTTTGTTACTATTGATTGTAGAATAGAATCAGTTTACTTAACGTTTTCCTTTTCAATTCTCCCCTTATGAGATCTGTTTGCCTTTTGGCGACTTTGAAAAATCTAATTCTTGAATAAATTATCACAATGAGCCTGATTAATTTCATAGTGTGATTCAAGTCATAAGGAGAAATATCAAAACCATGATTTTGCAAACACTGAAAAACCCTTTTTTATTGAAACAAGTACATGGAAGATTGCATGATGAATGTCTCCAAAAAATATTTTTCAGTTGACATTAGGTTATTCGTTATGTTTAGTACCTGTCTAATTTTCTTTTCAGTGTACATACAAATTTCTGTTACATCTTTAGATGGTTTTATGAGACCACCTCTATCTTTTCTACGTAGTAACAAGAATTTATAGAGTTCAACAGAATTATAATCAGATTCTTCTAACGAGTCCAGGCAAACTGTGCATTTTACTTGCTCATTGATGGACCTCACAACATTTTCATTCAAAAGTAACAAATTTGGCAAAACATCGACTATATGAAGGAACTCTTCATCTTCTAGAACTAGATCATTATAATCAATTTCTAATTTTTTGATAATTGTAATATCACCCAAACTAAGTTCTGGAGATATTTTTTGTTTTTCATTGGTATTGGAAAAACTTTCCTTTCAAAACTTTCAAATCAATTTTCAAACAGAGTCTTCTTCACTATTGGGCACAATTCCTTCATCTCACCACTTCAATGAGATTTCATATCTTCCTGGATCTAAGTGGAAACAGCAGGTCAAGGTTGGAAAAGTTCCATATGAGTCGAGAATGATCACCTCACATCACATCTCTAGAAATTCTGAGATTTTTAACGCTTTTGAGAACAATTCAGGAACTACTTCAAAAATTTCGAACTTTCAAACCTCACACCTTCATGGAGCCAGAGGCGTATCAAACTTGGACCTCTCAGGAGATGACAGCGGTAAATGCAGCGAGAATAGCTTCCATACCAACAGGCCTGTGATAAATAGTACTGCCAAATCACTCGATCTTATTGGGTTGAAAAATATTGGTAAAACTTGCTTCATGAATAGTGTTATCCAGTGTTTGTTGTCGAATACTAGATGGTTGTTGGAGTATTTGAAGGAGGATGCCTACTCAGCGGATATTAATTACAGTTCCTCTAACATGAAGGGAGATTCAATCAAAACATTTGCCGAAGTGATCAAGGAACTGTGGGCAGATGATACGTCAGATCGAGTGGTCAATACAGTCTCCTTGAAAAGTCAAATACAAAGATTTGCGCCACGTTTTATCAGTTATGCCCAGCATGATGCCCAGGAGTTTCTAAGATACCTGCTGGAGGGACTACACGAAGACGTGAATAGAGTTACGGATAAGCCCAAACTCATTGGGACCGAGTTTGTTGATAACTTAAGCAACTTTGAAAAGGCCAGATAATCATGGTTAAGATACTTGAGATCGGACAACTCCAAGATAGTGGAAAATTTTGTTGGACAGCTAAAATCAACGTTAAAATGCTCTTTTTGTGGTCACTGTTCAGTCACTTTTTATACTTTCTGGGATCTTTCCCTTCCGATTTCACCATGAACAGGCTCAATTAGCCTCTCTGAATGTTTTGATTCATTCACTAGGAAAGAAACTTTGGAAGGTGATGAGAAACCGACATGTTCGAAGTGCAAAGAAAGAAGGAAATGCACAAAGTCTCTTTCGATTCAAAAATTCCCAAAATTTTTAGTAATTCATTTGAAAAGGTTCTCTCAAGCAGAGGATTTCAGTAAATTGAACGTCTCTAGAAGGGTTAGATATGAGCAGCTACTCAGCGGAAAATGCACCCTCTTGTCGATATAACTTGTACGCACTGTCGAACCACAGCGGAACCACCAATGAAGGACATTACACTGCTCACTGTAAGCATCCATATTCAGGCCTGTGGCACGAGTACGACGATTCGATTGTTTCCACGATTTCTTCGAAATCCTTTGTGAGCAGAAAAGCGTATCTGCTCTTCTATATGAGAAGGAGAGCACTATTTCAATCATTTGAAAATTTTTTTTGTTTCGTTTAATTTATTTAATTTTTTCTTTATGTTACATTTTATGTTGAAATATTTACATTGTATTCTTTAGACAATTATATTTTTTAATAATTCTGTTTTTCGTAAGAAAAGTAAAACTGATATGTGGTGGGATTATTGTTCCAGCCATTTCTTCCCCTGCAAAAATACAAAGTTATTTAAAAATCATTTCCTCATTCTCTGCAATATCAAGCACTCTTTTTACTTGTTTTTTGGGGGGTTTCCACCTTCCACACTCTGACCAACGTCGTTTGAAAAACAGAAGTATCATTTAAGTTCATCAGTAATAATATAGTTTATTGTTTACTGACTTGAACCTACTCCTCATAGTTGTTAAGGGTCCTTGAGGACTTTGGTGGAATTAAGTATGAAACTTGAAATATAGAAATATGAAACTAAAGTTAAGTTATTTTGAATTTACCTTCTCAGATCCTCAAATTCTGAGTACAGTGAGTTACTGACAAATAAAATTGATTTTTTCATGACACAGTCTCATAAACGGGTAATTGTGAGACAATTGATCAATTTGCCCTTCCATACTTGCATGAAAATTCTTTAATCACATATTTACATTTTCAAACTGTGGAAGGTTGAAAATCCCAGGAAAATATTTAGCTAAGTGAATTATTTCCTTGACAAAAACATGTAATCAATAATAAATTTTTACAATTAGAGCCGCTTTCCAATTGTCCCAGTGAGTAGCTCCGAGTAACTTCGAGTAGCTCCTGAAGTGATCTCACAGTTCATGAAAATCCATTTACCAATTAAATACCATATATTCAGATCAGTTGTTGATTAATTCAGGGGTAACAAGCTCGCAATTGGAAAGCACCCCAAAGTTCATTCAGGGAAAAAATATACAGTATATAAAAAATTATTACAGAGAAATTACATCACAATTTTCAAATAAAAAAAAACATGCATCAGTTAAAAAAAATTCAGTGAACTTTCTTACCAAATACTACAAAAAACAATTCGAGATGATCTTGACTGTACTTGTATATCAGCAGGTATTGTAAAGGTGAATTTTCTTTTTTCACATATTCATCATAAATTCCCAAAATTGAATTTAATGTGGTACAAAAACCAAGAATTGGTGTCATATTCTTTTGAAACATGCAGATACTTTCCATCGAAATTTTTCAACAATTTCAAATATGTGAAACCCTCTGTCAATAGTGGTCTCCAGAAAGATTCATTTCACTTTTTCAATGGTGTTTTGTAACCTCTTGCAAAAGGGTTTCTTGAATTCAACAAATCGAATAATCTGTCGACTATCCTAATAAATTCAATAGTGGGGACTGCACCTATGAAGTCTGGATGTTTGATATCCTTCAATAAAAACTCCAAAGCACTGGCGACACTAGCATTGAGAGTCTCCGCTGCCAAATTGACCTATAAATTGAAACAATAGTAAAGATTTCATAATTATGAGTATTCAGAACATGCCTTCATTTTTTGTAACCTCCAATTTATATGGTTTATTCCAAGTTTGTTTCCAAATCGAAAAAATTCTTCTTCTTGCACATTATGTAATTTGGTAATTAAGCCAAAGTCAATTTTTTCGCATTTGCTGTTAATGAATAAACCAGATTTTGCCCAATTATTTCTAACCAGCTTCAGCATGTGACATGCAACATAATGAAAATTTTGTCATTCATCATTGGATGCTTGAAATCGGTTTTGAGTCTATTTAAATCACGGATGACTCCACCAAGTTTTTCAGCCATTGTGATATTAACTGATGGTCCACCACAAGTAACTGAAACTACTTTTACTCCCACTTCATTCAATTTCTTCAAAGCTTCTTTTATAATATTTGCCTTTTCTGAACCAGTAAGCGAATGTATGAGAAAGTACGCAATTGGCAATTTCCCAGTTACCATATAATGAAACAACCATCAGAACTAGTGCTTCTGTAGCACACTTGACTGAATCATCATTGATTCCAGTCCCATAATCTTCGTAACCCCATGTTTCCATGTCTCTTAACTCAATTTGTTTTTTTATCGCCATTTCATCCAGCATAAGACTGCACAAGGTGTCTTTGTGTCGTGATCTATTTTCAGCAATGAGAACCTTCAGGCTGTTAAAGGAATTCTCATAGAAACCAGGTTCACAACTAACCATGCTCAACCATTTTCTGATGGTCGATGGTGCTGGGAGAGCAAGATCATATGTATTTCTAATATATAAATATGCCTTCGATGATAAGAACTGCAATGGCATAGCAAATGTTTTTATTTAATCTTCAAATTGGACCACGCACGTTTCTTATGGAAAATGGCTTTCCGTGAATTTGTCCGAATTTTTGGTATGGTGTAGATCTGGATGCACTGATCAAAAGTATCCATTGCTATAAACTCCAAAAATGGACAGCTTTCGAGATATGGCTCTATCAATGTAATTTTTTTTGCTTTTTTTGGATTTTGACACATAATCAGTTCACTCTCATACTTAGGAAAAACCGAGTTTCAAAGATTTCACTGCAGGAATCGATTGAAAAATAATTCTTTCTTCGTTTCAGATAATGCAATTTGAAGAAATTATTATACACTGCTCGTCACTGACGATGTAACTGGACTATTATTTTTAATTTCTATAGTCCAGTTTTTGTATAAACAAAAACTTCTGAATTGCTCAAGGTATCACAGAGTCACATATATTCAACACCTTTCGATAGGGGCACTAGAAAAATAATATTCGATACACACTATAGGAACTGAATCTGAGATACTTTTTTTTCAAATAGTTTCCTAGTCGTCAAAGAAATAGTGGTAAATGCAAAATGAGCATATAGAAAATCGTTCATAATGGAGGCTGACGACATAAATACTCGTATCGAATGCAGTTTGTATATACCGAGTGTTAAATATCAATAGAAACAAGGAAATACATACCCAATAATCATTTCTAATCGCTAATCGAACAGTTAAGGCAAACGGATCCGTGAAAATGTCTGAATATTTGATATGATGTGGATTTCGATGCACTGATCAAGTGTCTATTGCTACAGACCACAAAAATGGACAGTTTTCAAGATATCGCCGTATCAATTTCTGATTTTTTTCGTTTTCTAGATTGTGGCCCATAATCGCTTAGCTCTTATACCCAACAAAAACGGAATTCTATCGATTTATGCGCAGGAATTGACTGAAAAACAGTTGTATTTCATTTCAGATACATTCATTTGGATAAATTAGCATACACTGCTCGTCACTGGCGATGTAGCTGGGCTATTATTTTCAACGTTTGTATTTCCGTGTTCGTAGAAACAAAAAATCTTGAATTGTTATAGTTCTAACAAACATACTTATATCCAACACAATTCAATTGTGGCATTTGAAAAAATAATATGCGATACACACTATAAATATGATTTGAATTTTTTTTGAAATATTCTCCTGGCCATCAGGAAAATAGTGGAAAATGCAAAATGAGAAACTAGAAAATCGTATTTATAATGTACGCTGACGAGATGAATGCAGTTTGTTTATACCGAGTGTTAAATATCAATAGCACCAAGGAAATACATACCCAAAAATCATTACTACTGTTATTGTTAATTGAACCGTTAAGGCAAACGGATTCGTAAAAATGTATGAATTTTTTATTCGGTATAGGCAATAGCTTTCTCAGTTGAACAATTTATGAGTGGGAGGTCTACAATAGTTGACATTTCTTAAGAAAAATATTCAATTTGTTAATGGACAGATTGAACCACAGTTACTTAACCGTGTTCACTTCATCAAATATATTGATTCTTCAGAAAAATTATATTGATAGGTACGGTTCTTGGTTATGCATGGTATTTGCAAATGTTGTAATATGTCTCTGGTAATTGACGGCAAATCCAAGTTTGGAGGGACGAAACGTGACTTTCTGGCTGCAGACATCGTTTGACTCACAGCTGAATTAAATATTCGAAAATGATTTTAAAAAATCATTTGGCAAAACTTGTATGACTTTGCATATAATTTTTTTTCTGAAAAGCGTCCCAAATTAATCTTCTGTAAACAGATCGAGAAGTTACTTTGTACGGATTGGAGTAGAATTTTCAACTGTGGGTCGGTTTGTAGACCCCTATCCTGGCAATAATAATCTAGCAACCGTCTTCAACTGAATTGTATGAGCAAAATCTTGACATTGAATAACTATTCTTGATAATGTGTGTTGACAATCTTCGAATATTTGCTAGTGAATCGCAAACCATAAATGAATCGCTCGAAATCTTTACAATCGTTTTGTCCTTTTTTTCAGATAGGTTTTTCGGAAATGGTGTTTCATCCGTCACATTTCTTACGTTTGAATATCTCAGCTCACATAGATGCTTTCATGATATACAAGGAGGTCGAGAAATAAAAATAATGGTAGGCTTTGAGAAAATCGGAGAAACAACAATCATTAATGTCAGAGTACCTGTCATTGAGTTCAAATTCATTGTTTTCGATTTGTAAAGTGAATCTTTCAAGTGATGGCATATTTTAATAGAATCCAGTGCTTTGTATGTAATACCAGGCTTGCTTCTGGTCGAATGCGTCAATTCGTGGAAATGAAGAGTTTTTGTTTCTACGAACACGGAAATACAAAAGTTGAAAATAATAGCCCAGCTACATCGCCAGTGACGAGCAGTGTATGCTAATTTCTTCAAATGAATGTATCTGAAATGAAATACAACTGTTTTTCAGTCAATTCGTGCGCAGAAATCGATAGAATTCCGTCTTTGTTGGGTATAAGAGCTAAGCGATTATGGGCCACAATCTAGAAAACGAAAAAAATCATATTTTGATACGGCCATATCTTGAAAACTGTCCATTTTTGTAGTCTGTAGCAATAGACACTTAATCAGAGCATCGAAATCCACATCATATCAAATATTCAGACATTTTCACGGATCCGTTTGCTTTAACTGTTCGATTAGCGATTAGAAATGATTATTGGGTATGTATTCCCTTGTTTCTATTGATATTTAACACTCGGTATAAACAAACTGCATTCGATACGAGTATTTATGTCGTCAGCCTACATTATGAACGATTTTCTATATGCTCATTTTGCATTTACCACTATTTCTTTGACGACTAGGAAACTAATTGAAAAAAAAGTATCTCAGATGCAGTTCCTATAGTGTGTATCGAATATTATTTTTCTAGTGCCCCTATCGAAAGGTGTTGAATATATGTGACTCTGTGATACCTTGAGCAATTCAGAAGTTTTTGTTTATACAAAAACTGGACTATAAAAATTAAAAATAATAGTCCAGTTACATCGTCATTGACGAGCAGTGTATAATAATTTCTTCAAATTGCAGTGTCTGAAACGAAGAAAGAATAGTTTTTCAATCGATTCCTGCAGTGAAATCATTGAAACTCGGTTTTTCCTAAGTATGAGAGTGAACTGATTATGTGCCAAAATTCAAAAACTGCAAAAAAATTATATTGATAGAGCCATATCTCGAAAACTGTCCATTTTTGGAGTTTTTGGCAATGCACACTTTTGATCAGTGCATCCAGATCTACACCATACCAAAAATTCGGACAAATTCACGGAAAGCCATTTTCCATAAGAAACGTGCGTGGTCCTTTGTGTTTGAATTGTTTTCCATGAGATTTTCGCTCTTTAACTTCTATTGACCTTTTCAGTATTGATAATGGAACACCAGTGATTGACTTTTCCAGATACTTAATACCATTTTCAGAAAGTAAGTTCCTTTTCTTCACATCCCATAAAACTTGTTTCAAGCTCCTTACTTTGTTTTTCAAACGCAGACTTTCACCTTCACCATTTTTATTTTTTTTGGGCTGAAGTTTTCCTAACATTGGCATCTCTTACTTGACGCAGAAGTTTTGAAGGCGATGCACTAAAAAATAAAAGATCCATACAGACGACTTACCAAACAATAAATTTGATAGAAAATGTTATTAACTTTCTTTCCCATAATTTGCGGTGAATGTCCACATTTATTTTTTTTGTGTAAAAAACAAAATGTAGAAGCCATTGCAGCTCTTCTTTCTGAAAAAAATCAAATTCTCAATAATTAATTTTATGTGAAATAGTTATATAGTATACTGGTTTCAAAGAGCAAATAGCGTTCCAGTGACTGTAATACAGAAATGACTATAATTTTGTATATATTGTTTAGCATACGTTTGACAAAACTCGGTAGATCCTCCGGTAGATCTCGATAGGTATTGAATAATACTTGTCAGTCCTAGGTGCAAAAACAAGTTTGCAAAAGCTCTCTGAGACAGATAGCAGGACCTCGCCTGTTTCAAACAGGGGACCAACTGCAGACCAGTTTCGTAGTGTATGTTCCTCATCAGTGCAGCCCAGGTTGTCACGGTTGTTTACATGCGGTGCGTTGCCCCAATACTGTCAATAATTACAGTATTACTGTGGTAAGTGGAATAATAATAAAAATAATAGTAAACAAATTTAGTGATAATCTGATTGAAACTTGTATTAAATGGGTTTCATTCAGAATTCTGTAAAAAAAATCATTACTATTACTATTTCAATAACTAAACTGAAATATAAGTTTACCTAATCCACATTAAGCAGAAGCGTAAACAAATTTAGTTATAATCTGATTTAAACTTGTATGAAATGGGGTTTATTCAGAATTTTGCTAGAATTATTTTCATTACTATCACCATTTCGATTACGAGAAAGGAATATAAGTTCACCAAGCCCACATTGAGCAGAAGCGTAAACAACTTAGTGATAATCTGATTTGAACTTGTATGAAGTAGGTTTCATCAGAATTCTGTTACACGAGCTGGAGAAATGTATCAAAAAAATCTTTTGTAGTTGATTTAAAATGAAAAATTACTGCCTATCATTGGTTGAATGTAAATAAAATTGCTGTGATAAATATATTTTCAATGAGTAAAAGTTATTACTAACCTATAGTTCTGTCTGATTTTAATATTACTATCATCCCGATTCATGTTCAAACTTCCAGGAAAATTCGTAGAGGAAGTAGTTTAACTCATTGGAGACCTGAAATATAAATTGAATTGTCAAGCTCTGTGTACGTATCCTACTTGGAGAAAGAACATTTTGTATTTCGTGCAGAAATTTATTTCCAACATAATTTTTTTAAATGAAATTCTCCAAGCAAAATAAATCGTTTTCATGACAATTTTCAACATAAAAAATTATATTAGCACTATTTATACAAAAAATAAATTAGTACAACAAACAAAATTATGAAAATTGATTTCAGCTTATATTATGAATTTCAACTCGAATTTGTATTTATTAAATTGAATGCTTCTGTATAGATGCTCGAGGAACCCTTTTTCCTAGTGTGATTCATGTCAAAATATGTATTTCTTGTTGAGTTACCTATATGCAATTTCTACAATACTGGAAATTTGTTTGAAGAAAGTTGGATTACTCACCTTCCTTGTGCAAGAATGACATCACTTTTATGCAGACATTAGAGTTGGAACTGCATTGGGTTTCAAATATATTCTATCGCCCTTTTTACATAAATTTTCATGAGTAAAATGCATGCTACAAATTACATTTTTCTCACTCAAATGTTCTGCTTTGGGGTCTCTCCCTAAAGCTCTTAACCAAGAATCATGCCTTTTTTTGTCAAGCTGAAATAATTAGCCCTATTGAGCAGAGTATGGATGTTTGTTGAAAGTGGTTGACAATGTTTCACTTTGAGTAAGGTTATTCTGGACTTTCATTGTCTAAAAAAGAACAAAGAAAAATTCAATTCTCTGCAATTTTTAATCACGACGTTTCAACTGTTAAAATCTACAGTCGTTATCAAGTGTACACTTGATAACGACTGTAGATTTTAACAGTTGAAACGCCGTGATTAAAAATTGCAGAGAATTGAATTTTTCTTTGTTCTTTTTTAGATAATGAAAGTCCAGAATAACCTTACTCAGAGTATGGATATTAAAAATTTCATTACCTACCAAAAATAATTTATTCCAGGTATTTTCCCTTTATTTCCACACCACAACACTAAAAAGTTCATTGTTTATCTGAAGGAAAACACGATTTCAATACAAAATATCTTGAGACTACAAAAATATGCAAATTCGCGACTGCTGAACAACAAACAGTTCACAACACCACAAGAAAGAATATGAAATTTCATTGAAACCGTCTCTGATCTCTGGCAATGAGTGACAACTACTGAAAAGTCTTCCAGTTGATAAAAAAAAAAAACACTGATGTTGCATGGTAATTTTAATTACCGTAACATAGGGTACATTATTGTATTAAATACGTTTTTCTACGACAGGGCGTAAACTAAGCTTTTACGCACTGCTGACAGTGCGTATAGTGATACTTTTTTGCGTAAAAAAAAATCACCTGTGCATAAAATCATCAACTGTGCGTAAAATAATTTTTTACACACTGTTCATACATTTGTGCATTTTTGAAAAATACAGTATTTTGCGTCAATTATAACTCGGAAGTCTTTATTTGATAATACGACGACAATTCATATCATTAAACATTCAAACTAATATAATTGCTACAATTTGGCAATATAATAACTGTCGAAGAAAAAACTTTCTATGAAACACTTTCGTAAAGGGCTTTTTTCTACTACCTCACTAGAAAACTTTATTTTCGACCACTAAAGAAGGGAGGAAAATGGTACTTTTTCTCCCGCCGGGAGGAAAATAGTACTTTTCCTCTCGATTTATCAGGAAGAAGATGCATTGAAATCAATTTTTCCTCTTCAGCGAGATCTTTTGGCAGGTCGTCTTCGCTAGAACTCATTTTCAAAACTTAGAAGCAACATAAAAGGGTAAACAACGTGAGAGCTTATGACAACTGTTATGTTTGTATTACCAAACAACGCCATAGCAACAAATCGTTGTCAACACGATGACGACGACGCAACGCTTACTTAATATTTTGTCATATAGCCGCATTATATAATTCCACAACTTTCTGCAGTTGTTCTTATAAGTATGCACGCATTATAATTTTTTCGCGTCGGGCATCAAACTATCCGAGGGAGGAAAAGCATGATTTTCCTCCCTTGGTGTGTAAATAGCTATTTTGTACTCGCGTGTTTGTTGAACTCGGCTGCGCCTCATTCAACAAACTTCACGCTCATACAAAAAAGTCCTACTTTACGAACTTGTATCATAAATAGCTATTCTTTCGCGTCTGAAATTGAAAGTAACCTATTTGTGAAAGGTTCATTCGGTTTCAAAAAGTCTTGAATGCGCTAAAAAATGTCTCTCTTTCAAGTGACATGGGTTTTATTGCCTCATGACACAATACTTCAAATTGGAATGACAAATAATTTTCAAACTTGGCAACGATTTAAAAAAACTAAACTAATGACGAGCATGCGCACATCGTCGCACAGGTCGCATATGCGGTGTGCTTTTCGCCGTGAAACTTGGTGGGATTAGCGTTCTAGAGTATGTATATAATATAATATTTCTATAGGTACAGCAGATTCCTTCGACGGATTATGACGCGAAAATGTAGATAATTAATTATTTTTTGAAAACAAATATATCGTCGGCATTTTCTTTGGCAACCGATCATACGAGCTCTAGCTCACCCCTTGATTTTCGCAAGTTTCATATTTTGTGATCAGTGATATTTTTTTGATTTAGAGACAGCGTCACAATGCCTCGTATATCAGTTAAGAAATCGCGAAGAGGTTATAATTTGAAAAGGTGAGTATATTCAGGTAATTTTAATAATTTTTCTAAAAATTTTCACATTAAAAAATGAGCCTTCTAGGTCAGAAATGTAATATAAATTCATTCATAGGTTATCACATGCTTTGTATGAATACAACATTAGGTATTCGAAAATGATTAGATGAATTTCGTGAAAGAAACTGAATATGAAAATATAGAAAATTGTGAACGAGAAAATTAGTTGTTTGCTGATAGATTTCACAACAATATTCGATATTTTCAGTTAGGGTTCCTTTCGATGAATTTTGATACTACCTGTACAATAATCAAATCATTGTAGAAATATTCTCAGTTAACATTTCATCTTTCCTGGATATATCTGTGGAAAACATTCAAAGAATAGGTATTATGGAACGTTCTATAATTTTCGTGGAATATTTTGCAATAACATTTGGAATTATATTTAGGTATAAATATTCTGCTGAAAATTTCAAAGGATGTAGATTGTTAATTATCTGAAAATTTCACATTAACAATTTTTGACCAATTGAATGCTCTTATTTTCCTTAATTTCCTCCAGGGTGCACTGAAAGTGATTACACTGGAATTTATTTCGACGTGTTAGTCACGTGATTAGACAGTAAAACAATATAGTTTTGTATAGGTACTTCTGTTAACTTTAGTAATACGAATTGAAGTAAAATTTCAAGTTTGAAATGTTCCGAATCTTCTTGTTCGAAATTGAGCTGTGGATTGTATAACGAAGCAAGAGAAAGTCAACGAATTGTAGAGAACTTGGTGTATGGTACCTCGTGTCACAGTTTAAATTTTGTACTGCCTTCTCGTACCCATTCGGATTCATAGGTTCGTTCGATATAGGTTTTTTTACTCCACATACGTATATCGTTCGGGACTCAAGACACTGTTTGGGAACAGTAGCGTAACAACCTCTTGCGACAAGAATATGCGGAGTAGTTTGTTGAATAACTGGTAGTTTAATAATATCAGTGTGAGAACAAAACACTACTAAAGTATATATTTTGTAATAATAATAACAATAATAATACTAATAGATAAGAATAAAATCGACACAGTCGAAGTACCCTTCTCTCCAAATATTTCCTTAAAGTGGAAAATATATATTATTTTCAACCATAAGTACAATATGGTCAATATAACCGAAAAATCAGTTTCAATTGATGAATGATTTCATCTGAAAATAATTTCATAGCCTAGATACTCTTGCAATATTTCCTTTTATCATTTATTTCTCTTTTCGATCGACTGACGGTTCTATTCAGATTTCAAACAAATTTTTAGAGCACCAGAGCGGGGAGAAATGAAGGAGAATTTCATTGCAAAAGTAACTAGGTTTGATTTCATTAATTCAATATTTTCAGTTTGATAATATCATTAAAATCCTCCAACTTTTAGCGGTGCATCGCAGGTAGAGATCATGTTTCTCCTAATCGGATGATGATTTGCCTGCATTAGAAGTTGAGGTTGTAAGACTTCCTGGACAGATCGACCCAAAAATAACAAATAACAGCGGGAGACCATTGATATTAGTCATATCATCACGGAAGTAAGACGTCTGGAAAATCACGAGTGTCATGTAAAACGAACTGGATATTTGAGTTTCGAAAAAGAAATTAAAATCGGGCTCAATTCATAACTCTCTTTCAAATGTGGTCACAGTAGATCAATTTCAACAAATAAGACCGAGGAAATTGAACCTTATGTTAATTTTTGGCTACATGGGGTGCTGTGGCCAGTGGCAAAGGCCATTTCTTCCTGGAAGAATATTTATTTCTCCTGGATATACCTCCTTTAACAATGCCCACTTTTCTGAAATGTCAAACACAATTAGGAGATGCATGGTATGAGTGCTTGACAGATTCTATAAAGGCAGCCGGTGCAGAAGAATATAGGTTTGCAAGAGAATCAAATATGTACAGTGATTGTTGATGGAGGTTGGAGTCATAGATCATATGGACACAGTCAAAGTCAGGAGTTGCTTGTATCGTTGGAAAATATAGTAAAAAACTTCTCTTCAGTGGTGTCAGGAACAAATATTGTGGTATATGTGCTATAACTGAATGCAAAGGCAAAAAAATTAATACTCATCGATATTACAAAAATTGGTCGGGCTCATCACCTGCAATATTTTAATACCATCATAGCTTCCAGAGCTGATAAAAAAATACCAATCTACTAAACGGTTTCAGTTCGAGCTGGACCAGTTTCAGGACGGTGATTCTTAGTCAGGTACCTAATCTGCAAACTCTTGATATGGCGTCTTACTTAGTGGCATCTCCTTCCACAAATCAGGTGTCAAATATGCATAAGTTTTAGCAATGGCAGCATACATTGCCTTTGAAAAGTTACCAAGTGTACCAGTAGAGCCCCTAGCAGATGTATAGCGGTCCTCAATACCTGCCATATCTGGAGTAGTTTCTTACGTATAGTTGTCGTCAAACATATAAGATAAATAAAAAAAGCCGCAAAAAATGGTCTTATCTTTTCCTGGAACGTGCCACATAATGTGGGGGCAAGTGGTGCAAGAGTTTGAAATAGCTAGTGCATTATAGGTAACTTCGCCATGGGTAAAGAATTTTTCAATTGCATCAAATTCATTATTGACAGAGGATTAATTAATCCAATTTTATTTAGATTAATGAGTATACTAAGTACATAGATACGAGTAATTCAAAAAACATATGCAGTATAATGATTCAATTTATCATTAATGTAAAAGTTATTCAACAAAAAAATTACAAATAAAAGACATTCTTGTATATACAGGGTGTTCATTCAGTACTGCATTCTTCACGACTCAACATCTGGATTGTCAGGAATTCACATATTTTTGTTCAGATAATTTAAAAGTGATCTAGAGAAGGGAATTCTCAAATAAGTGCATATACCAACATGGTCTTCCATGAAAATAAAAAGGGCCAGCTTCACGTGCAGTTATTTTTCGATTCCCGACTCGCACTCCCTTCGTGTCACTCTCGGAGCGAAGTTGCATGCCAAACTACACGCACATTCAAATATAGTACGCCAACTTCATTCCTCGAAGCTTCTCGATAGCTAGTGGGCCTTTTTTCGCGATGTGTTCTTTACATTCAAAGAGAAAAATTGCAAGTATAAAATTAGAAAATGAAGATTCCAGAAGAAAGACACAGAGTATTGGTCCAAAAATGGTACTTGCGCCGAAATCACATTAAGACTACTCGAAGCAACTATACCTGTCTTCTCGTTACAATTCAATTCGACTGTTCTTCTCTACAGTCGGAGCGGCGCGGGAATTGTCCCATCACTTTCAGTTTTGGATGACTCCTCTGTTCGAATCGCGCTAGAAGTTTAAGAAGGTTGGAACGTCTCGCGCCGCGTCAGATGCGAGAAGCGCCAAGCACATGTTGACACTTCACGTTCGAATTTGGAGTGGAGCGATGGAGTGTCACTTTGGAAGTCACGAAAAACTGCACGTGAAGGGCCCACTTAATTTCAACTTTCCAATTGATCGCTCTGTGTTTCATTTATATGAACTCTCTGTAATTCTATGTTTTCAGATTGAATAGTGTGTTGCCACGCTATCATTATTTATAAAGATTTCATTGCGAAAAATCACTTCACTTTGAACTGGAATAATACTTTCGTGTTTGAAGATTTTCTAATAGATGATATGCACAATGTGTGATTTTTTTCTGATTGAAGCTCTCAGTGTGGTATGTCAATGATCAATTGTGCTAAAATTCCAAAATTATATTTATCATATGGGTGTCTTGAACGGACTTTTCATCCGACACAATTACATTAAATTTTGGTGCCAAATATAGTTTTCTCGATTTTTATCGGTGATTTCTATCAAGTTTTAGTGCAATCATATATTTATTTCTTACATAAAATTTAATGTACTTTCATATCCTAAAATCAAATTTGGGAATATAATCAATATTGGACACTGGCATTCTGTTTCGTACAATTACATTTTTATTCATCTGCTCTTGGGTATTTTGTGACTCCCTAAAATATTCTGAATAGCTGGGTGGGTGAAAAACATACAGTCTAACTCCCACCATCCGGTTATATCTCATTTCCACTGGATGTAATGGATCGCCTTCGTTGGATATCTTGAATAGTATGTGATTGGTGATCCTTCAGTAATTAAAGTAAATTCAATATTAATTTTCAACTTTAACGCCCTGCATCTCAAAAACGAATTGTTGTCTTTTACATGTTCACCTATAGCTATTATTTTCTGTGCAATGTGAGAAATTAATGAAAGGACCGGTCCACCTTAGAAATCATCCTGTATGAGCAAATATTGTGCTAGTCCTCACATTTCCTCCAAAAAAAAACAATCACAAAATATATATTTCTGCCAAAAATGCATAGTACCACGCCATACACACCTTATATGGTAATCACATGAGAATATTGGCTAAAATCAGTGTGAGTCAATATCAATACTTACATAACTTCAGGAAATTACCAGGAAATCAATTCCTATTTTGTTAATAACCAAACAGTTTTTCAGACTAAAATCGCACTAAATCAATAAATAAAATTATTGACATCTCTACCTTTATTCAAATTATTCCACCTATCGCCCCCACGTAACACTTAGCGCGGAAGATGTAAAGGCCCGCACAGCAATTAGGAATGTTTTTTCCATGCAGGGTCGGGCGTAGTTATAATAGAAATCACAGCTGTTTGCGGTACGCCCAGCTATTAGCAAATTAGATTTCGACGGGGCAGTTGTTTACCCAATCTAAGGATACTAATAATTATAAAAATGGATGATTCTGAATACAAAAGTTACAGTGCTTTTGTTAAATTAACTTGAATAATCTGCACGCATCACAATATTTAGCGGCATATGTACAAGTCCGACCCTGGTTGGCGGCATGGGAGTCAGTTTCATGCTAATCGACCATTTTTTGCGCCTTTTTTTATTTATCTTATATGTTTGACGACAACTATACAGGGGCAGATACAATACCAGTACCTCGGGGAGCAGGGATGAGACGTACAGTGACTTTACAAGGTACTGTGTGAGGCTGACCGATCTTGTTACCCCAGTAACCTCTTTGAACAGAAAGTTCAGCCAGGATGCTGTAGCGACTTGCTGTAGCGACTTCTTTGCTGCACTTCACTCCCAATCCAATGTGGCCTTTGCTGTCACCAATAGCAACGAAAGCCTTGAAATGGGTACGTTGTCCAGCACGAGTCGGAAGCAGAATGGAAGCAGATATTATTGTAGAAGGATTTATTCAAAGTCAATCGATGCACAATCTTCAGTACACTGCTTTCATTGCAGATGGGGATTCGAGTGTACATTCAAAGATTTTGAAAAATGTTCCATATTCCCGAAATATAAAATAAATCAAAAGTGCGAATCATTTAACAAAAAATGTAACGAAGCACCTTCATGAACTGGCTAAATAATCCTCCACTAACAAAAAATTGTTGGCCAGTAACATGATAAATTATTTAGGAAAAAGCTGCAGAAAGCTTATATCCTCATACACGCACGGAGAGCAACACCACAGCTTATCAAGCTGTGGCAACACCTTGTGTTGCAGATTTGAAAGTAATGAAAATAATTTTCAAAAAGCTGCAATTGAACCCAATTGAGAATAACGAAGATTGTAGGGAACTTGATCTCCAAGGCTGAAATCCTGATTACGCATTCAACTAGTAATAATGCTGAGCAATTTATGCGTCAAGTGGCTAAATTCCATAGTGTGAAACAAAACTTTTTATGGTCGCAGAAATGCATTCAACATACGATGTCATGGTGCAGGATTGATGGCATATCAATTTGGACCTCGTTGGGTGATTGATGCGTTCAAGCATAAATTCAAGAAAAGCCCTTCAAACAATCTCAAACGGTTAGTTAGACATAGGTGTAAAAAAATATCCTTGCTATATCGCGAAAACGCTTGTTCAGTGTGGAAGCTAAAATTGAAGAAATCAATTGTGATTATGGTAACGCATGCAACAAACCCGACATGCCAGAGGAAGAGATACAGTCTGCCATAGAAGAACAAATAAACATTCTTAACACCACTTCAGAGAAGCAGAAAGAAATAGAAGAATCAACTCATGGTGACAATCCTCCCAGTTAACACAAACATCTAGGAGATGTAGCTTTCTTGATTATTATGGTAACAAAATGAGTTGCATTTAGACATCACTGTTACCACTCAGAAATGTTATGAATTGTTCATAATTTTCTTCTCGTTAGTGTCGCTTCGAGGTACATAATGTGAAGAAAATTGCAAATCACATTAACATGAATTTTGGTTTCATTGCGAATTTGTCGGTATAGAAGGAATTAGGTTGGTAACAAAATTGAGCATGACATCACCATCACGACACAAAATGGCCAGAGTTGTTTGTCGAGTCAAGTCAAGTAGAATTTGTATTTGGTTGACGCCATTCTTTAAATATTCTATAAGTTCTTCCGATAGTGTGTAAAGTGTACTGTTTGATTCTATTTATTTCAATAGTTGAATCGAATGTATATATTAACATTGCCCAATTATTATTTCTACCAAGACCTGTATCCCTTCAAGGACCGGAACGGTGAGTAGAAACTTAAGAAGGTAAATTCAGTATATTTTACAGAATTTGGCATTTTCAGGATAGGTACGTGTACTGATTTCGCCGCGAAGAAAATGCTGTCCAGAGGATTGGAGTTGAATTTTGAATCATAGATTCTTCTACATTTCTATTGTTTGTTTTTTTTTCATTAGACAGAGTGTGATAATTTTTTTGGTATAGTACGGAATCCACTGACGCATTTGTTTTCTAGCATTCCCATTCCATATGAACCGTAATTCATCAATAAGAATAATGATATTGAGGTATAATTTCTATTAATGTTGAAACTTGTTGAGATTTGTTTTATTTTGCATCACATTTTGATGTCTCGACATGACCAAAGGGGCACCGAATATACGTTTATGTGATAATAATGGAAGTCACTTCCCACTAAACATGGAAACTTACAACCACTTGCAGAAAACTCTTTGGCCCTTGCATATGTAAACTTGAAATGGAAAATCCACTCACTAAGGCAGGAAAGGTGCATACGTGAAGTTGATACTGCTCATTTACCGAGTACTTCCAGGCTTAAATTGATATCTGACAATTTTTAACCAATTACAAATAATAAGCATCAAAACACCTTAAAAATAAAACTTGTATGACATATGCATTTTTAAACTTGTATCGGTAAGTTTAATCTAAACTTTGATATTTTACTAACCAAAGCTTGCCCTAAATTTGTAATTATCAATTATTTGGGATTTTATAACAATCATTTTAAAACAATCATTGCCAAGTGTGATACCAGCTTATGATTTGTCATTTCACTATCCTAAGATTGCAGTAAATTTGTGGTGATGAATTAATTGGGAATTCACCTGCAAAAGTATTGAGAAGATTTTTGTTGCGGCAAATACATGAAATTCCAAACGTCACTATGCA
This sequence comes from Chrysolina oricalcia, assembly GCA_944452925.2. Classification (NCBI taxonomy): domain Eukaryota; kingdom Metazoa; phylum Arthropoda; class Insecta; order Coleoptera; family Chrysomelidae; genus Chrysolina; species Chrysolina oricalcia. The sequence goes on along the minus strand of OX101828.2, from coordinate 25,473,891 downwards.
TTATGGACATTATGGTGTAGTAGGTATGTAAGTTTTTGTAAACCACATAACATTTGAAAAATAATTTATGAGCCCTTCTAAAATTAGGTTTGTTTGAAGTCATTTTTGGGCGGTAAATTCAAACTGTCGGTTGAAATAATTGCTTTTGAAAATATCCGATATGTAGGGATAGTTCTCGTTATACTCGCCGTATTCATGCACAGGGGCCCGCTGAAGACAAATTTGGAATAAAAATGCGGCGTCCCAATTTGAATTTATCGCGCAGAAATGACATTAAACAAGCCAAATAATTACATGATTTGGCGGGTAGTTTGAATGACGCTTCTGTGTGGGTGAGGTATTCTGTAGTTTTATCAAACTACTTGACCGTGCGAACCTCGGGCTCAAGAGGTATGCATGCAGAGCTGTTTTGTAATCGTCAGAGCACGTTCGTCGTCATCTAGCATCATAATGTAGCTACTTCGTTTACAATAACTCACTCTCAAATTGCTATTTTAAATTTGGCGCGGACACAATGCGCATAGTGCGCATGCGTTCCGAAACTTCCACCGACCCAAAGAGTACAGTTGGTGTCCTCTGCACCGACCACCGTGTCCCTCACTCCCTCTCTCTCTAGCCTAGCGACTTGCTTCTGCTGAGTGGTCAGCGGTGAGCCGGTGAGCCCGTCTCGCGTCCCGCCGTCACCGTCCGGTCTGCCATCGTGCCATCGTGCATCGTGGACATCGTGGTGTGAAATGTGAATTAATCATTTTTGTTCATCATTTAATATTTAATCATTTGTTGAATCGAATAGTGGATGTCCCGATCCTTTTTTACATTGTGTTGGTTTTCTTCAAAGGTGAAAACAGATATTCAAAATGAATAACAAGGTGAGTAAATTCATTGTTTTACAGTGTAGTTATGGTTATGAGAAAGCTTTCAACTTGTTTGTGCATCATGGCGTCATGGCCGCCATGGCGTCTGTACATGTTTTGAACAAATTTATACAGATTCCAGGAATCTGATCTCTACCTACGTGGTAAAATTTGTTTTATTTTCACAATTTCATGGTTGCGAAACATATATATTATCAGGTACCTTTGGTATCTATATACCTATTAAATTAAGTAGATGATCCTGTTACTTCAACATGAAAAACAATTTTTTAGACTTTGGTTCATAAAAAAAAATCCACGCGATGAAAAAGAAATACATAAGAAAAGTTTTGAGGCAACGAATTGAGTTACGTAAACGTGAAGTCGAAACACTACTCCTAAACAGAGAAGATGGGGATACTGCAGTTTATTCTCTTCCTACTTCCCATGTTTTGCCCTCAAACAAAATAGACAACGATACCGTGAATCCTTCACATTCTGATTTTCAAATCCATTCCACCTACCATCCTGTTGAAATTAATATGCAAGATGTGGTTGAACCTAACTATCCTAATATTATTCCATTTGAAAAACCTGCCAACAGTTTACATAGAGATCTTGCACAGTGGGCTATTGCGAGTCACATTTCTCAAACTAGGTTAACAGAATTACTAAATATATTGAAGAAAGATAGATCTATAAAAGAATTTAAAAATTTACCATCAGACAGCAGATCATTGTTGAAAAAAAAAAACAGTTTTCAATATAATTAAATTTGAGGACGGGGGCTCATATTTCCATTTTGGTATCGAAAGTGGTATTTCCTATGTATTAAGTTCTGGTCCCTTCGATTTCGAATTGGATTGTGATGACTTATTTATTGATATCAATATTGATGGTTTGCCGCTGTCACATAGTTCAAACAGCCAATTTTGGCCTATTTTGGGTAGCCTTGTTTTGAGTCGACTGGACAAACCATTTGTGATTGGTGTATATCATGGTACATCAAAACCTATCAGCTCAAAGCAATTCCTCGCAGAACTCATCAAATAATTTCATCAGATCAATGAGAATGGATTTTTGTACAGAAAAAAAAAATTCCATCTAAAATTTTCCAAGTTAATTATGGATACTCCTGCTAAATCTTATATTCTGGGCGTCAAAGGACACAATGCTTATGGAAGTTGTACTAAATGTACAACAGAAGGGGAATACCTCAATGGTCGAATGTGTTTTCCTAATCTCTATTGTTCTCGCAGAACTGATGCAGGATTTCGAAACAAAATTGATGAGGACTATCATCAAAGTGACACGCCCCTTTTGTCATTGAACATTGATTTGGTCAAAAGTGTTGCATTGGGTTATATGCACTTGGTGTGTCTTGGTGTTATGAAAAAACTCCTAAAAGTTTGGGTTACTGGTAACCAAAATGTTGCTCTGAACAAAACAGATTATGCATTGTTGGAAAAAGAACTTCTGAGCATAAAAAAATGTATCAGTTATAGAGATTTTGCTCGTACACCAAGGACTTTGAAAGAATTAGATCACTGGAAAGCAACAGAGTTCAGACAATTTCTGTTGTACACCGGTCCTATTGTTTTGAAAGACTGTTTAAAAAAATCGAAATATATACATTTTTTGTCTTTACATTGTTCGATCAGAATTTTGTGTACACCTGAACTCTGTTTGAAATACAATCCATTTTCTAAAAAATTATTAATATATTTTGTTAGGAATTTTTCCACATTATATGGAAAAGATAAGATAAGTCACAATGTTCATAATCTCATTCATTTGCCTGACGAAGTTTTAGAACATGGGCCACTAGATACATTTTCAGCTTTCAAGTATGAAAACTTTATGTCATCTATAAAAAGAATGCTAAAAACATCAAGAAATCCTTTGCAACAATTTGTTAATAGAGTTAGTGAAAATAGAACATATCATTTGTGCAACCAAAGGCTGCAACCCTTGTCTTTTGAATTGAAAAGTGAAACTGATACTTACTATGAACCCTTATTGAATGGGGTTTTGGTTAAATCCTATGATGAATTGAAAATGATCCATTCTGGATTCAGTCTAGGTGTAGGATTACAAAATAATCATTGTATCCTGAAAGATGGGAGGGTAATTAAAATCAAAAAAATTGTTCAGGATATTGTCACAACAGATATTTATTTGATTTTCAATCAGTATTGTAGTTTTGACTCTACATTTTCTTCTCCGTGTGACTCCAAGATTCTCCTGTGTGGGAAAGTAGATAAATTATGTTATCAAGATAAACTTTTATCAATAAGCCACATTCAGACAAAAGTTATATTTTATGAAAATAATTGCATTTCATACCTACACCATACTTGACACACATTCTTTGACACAAAACAACCCTTCTTCCTCTTTTCCATGTTAGAGTACCTGCATACGGACAACCAGGTGTGTTTTGAGTTTTTGTTTTGTATATCCATAATTATTTGTTCATTCAAGTGATTTGTCAAGTTATATTGGGGTAGTTCAGCCGTTCTCAACCGTTGAGATTAATCACAACGTTTCGAGTCCGTTGTTCATCAGTGAGAGCATAGTCAATGAATCAGCGGACCGTTCAGCCAAACAAGTTGACTAATCACTCAACTGTTGAATACGGCTGAACATGCCCATTAATTTACCATTACTCTACAGTAAAAGTAAAAGAAATTCTGATAATGAAAATTTTATTTTATTAAATATTATGGAAAGTGTCAATTTGAATTACATGTTCGAAACTACACAATTAATTATGTTTTTCAGCTTTTTTATGCTGTAATCGAATTCAAATTTGAAGATATTGAACAATATTTTCGGCTGAATCTTATGACCTTTCAGAATAGTGATAAGTTACACTTCAAACTAACATTTGTCACTTGAGAAATAAGAAAAAACACTCGAGAGAATTGCAACAAAACACACGATAAATTTCGATGAAACTACAAATGACTATAATTTTGGTAAACATATGATGATAATATTATTAATAAATGTAAACAAGAGCACTGTCAAAGCCACATCCATAGCGATAGTAGCGTCACCATCAGTCGATTTACTCTCCTATTGGTCTATAATATCCCTGTTTTGGAAAATATTTCAGTCAGTCTTAGAGTCCAGCAAGCTGAATTTGTCAGTCTGAGATAATGGCAATACGTTTTTGTAACTTCTGACAAAGTAGATTTTGACTTTTTGAAAAATAGTTATTTGAGATAAATATGTGAATAATACTGATGATGAAACATCCAGAAAACCATGTCAAGAAACGAATTTCTCCCACAAAATAAAACTTTGCATCAATACTGATAAAATCAGTGTTTCCTGTAAAATAATATTGATGAAAATTCATTTATTCTAGAAGCTGTCCGATCTTCACACTCGGTAACAGATGCGTTCTTTGAACATCAGGTTATGGTCTGGTTTCAGCAAGCAAAAACAAGATTTATGCGTCAGGAAAACAGTAAGTTACTAAATTATTTAATATTACTAAATGTATTCACAAGAGTTTTTCATTTGGAATAGACAATATTTGGGCTTGTACTTTTCAATTTTGCCTAATACATTACAATGAATTGGTAATATTTTTGCTCTGTGCTACGTGCAGGAAAAATCTACCATATTGGAGCACTCCATCAATAGTCATGTAATACGTTACTCATGAGTTGACAAATAGTATCAAATAGTGTTTTGATTTTGATTTGAAAATATAAACAGGATGTTCATAAAATCAGTTGTGGAATCATCTGCGACTGAAAGAGTCGCTATTTTCCATCGTTTAAGATAACCTCTTGGAAGGTATTCATGTTGAGAAGAAGAAACAAAATCAAAACACAAAATTCATGACAGGCTTATGTCAAAAATTTCATAGTGTCACCGCAGAAGAAATATTCCGATCATTTCCATACTTGCTAAGTGCTTCTGAAGAGTCTGTTTTCTAATTCTTCCGACCTCCCTGATGATCATGGAAAAGTGAAATGAATGCACGTTTTCCTGATGTAAGTGATGCTATTATGAATAACAATCTACTTCATCTAATTCTACTTGAATCCTCAATGGAAACTGAATAATTAAAAATAAACTATCTGAATGAAAATGCAAAATTTAACTTTCGAATTTTTCTTTCAAGTTAGGGTCTTTTCACAATATCTATCAGATGTAGTTCAATGTCCAGCGTGGTATTAGCCGGGGAAGTAGTTGTTTTCTGTTAGATATTACAAAAATAACTTCATTTTTATCGTAGGATTGTTTCCATTCCAGGGGAACCATGTTTTTTCAATTATTAATTGAAAATGTTTCTCCTTTTCAGTATCAAATAGCATTCCCCCAATTAAATCTTCAAAAAATATCAGTTGAAAGATTAAAAAAACTCCAGCATAAAGTGTTCATAAATAAGTTCCTATTATCTGATATTTTTTCATTCACTTCTGTGGACAAAGAATTTTTTTGTATTAAGAGGGGACACTACCTTGGCAGATGAGATGGCATTTTTGATCAAATGTATAGTAGAAGCACTGTTTATCTGTGTCCTTTGCTAGGTGATTATTCAGTAGAACTATTCATATAATCATAATACTCATTCGAAAGACGATGCAGGGATAGGTCGACGAGCACTTATCATTGTTCACTGTTTCCTAGAAATGATATTATCGTTGATGATCTTGGTACATTATCAAAACAAGAGTTCAACAAAAATACTGATTTAAATGTACCAATTGTTTTTAATGAGAATATATGACAAAAAAATTAAGTCAAAAAATTTGGACCAAATAGTGTTAATATTGAAAGAAAAATATCGATTTCAATTTGTCTATTCAAAGTTTTGTGTAAAATCTTTTTTAAAGTATATTGAACTTCATTTGTCATTTGATTATTAGCATAGAAATTATTAAAAGTAGAATATGTAAATGGAGTATTAAAAATATATATATAAGTGGAATGTTTCTAGAGAAATAACGAAAACTGAATAATTTCAGACAAAGTTTTTTCCCCAATTGGCAATTTAATTCTTGCATACCTTTCTTGTTGGAGAAAACCTCACATATCAACTTTTTTTTTCAGGAATGGCAGAAGGACCAATTGGACATAATTAATAAAATGAAATGTGTATTATAGTAAACACTTCATTTTCTTCTTGGGAGAGAGAAAGAGAGAGTTGATGAAGAAACAAAAACCACTGACGTTTTATTTTAGTTTGTTTTTTATATTACAGTTTGTAAAATAGAAATATTGACAAAAGTTTTCAATTCAATAAAACCTATTTTGAAAAATTATTTTTTTTTGAAAAAGGTGGAAATTACACACTCAATATGATATTTGGAGAAAACAATAAATTTAAAACACGAATCTGACGAATATTTCTGTAGAACTTTTGGGTAATTCTACATTACTGTGTCCGCTTAATTTGGCGACATGGAAAACTGTAATTTTTCGTTTTAAGAAGAAACGATATTCTTTATAAAAAGTTCTGCATGTTCCAGAACCTAATTATGAATTAGCAAACATCAAAATTTTTTAGTCATATTCGAGAAGTGTCAAAAAATATGAGTAGGTACAAGATTTAAGATTTTATCATATCATTGAATATTATGCTTCCTTAAAGTTGAATCTTCATTACAAATTATTAACATCATGACAACACATAATACATTAGTTACAATATAATACGTTAGCTTAGTCTCTACTACTATTACTACTCTAGCTACTTGCCATTTTATCCTCGATTATTTATAATTCCTCTAATAATCTCGTTACATTAATAGCTATAATTAAATACTTGGGTACTTTTATCAATGACAATAACTTGAGAAGACTGAGAAGACATTTATACCTTGCTAGACTGGAAGGAAGAAGAGAAGATTGTTTCATTAGAGGCAACAAACTGATTGTGAATGGCAAAGAGTACGGAGTGAATGATTTGCAGGAAACGGGCTTCGAAGAAAATATTTCAAGCAAACAAACTAGTGCCCCTGCAACACCGACTACTAACTTAGAGAAAGCACTGTCTGAATCTCAAATACCTCCTATTACCCCAAGGAATCAACCAGTGAGAAATAAAATTAATCAACTAATCCTCAACAAGCAAGTTCAGGAGATGCCGAGAGAAAAACCAAAAACACGCTCCGATAGAAATTGAATCAATCGACTTATCCTTCGAGCATTCTTAAATAGTTGAAAAAAAATGTATTTTTGAAATTTTCTCTATTTATTTTATATAAGCTTAATAGTTGTATCAGACAAATAATTTTCTCAGAAATGGACCAATATATTCGGGACTTTGAAGACGAAACAGTTCAAACATTCACATTGCAAGACTACAGAGAATATGATAGTATAATATCAGTCAATAATAACCTAAGCAATTTCAATATCATCCATAATAATATCCGTAGTATAAATAAAAACATTGACGAATTTAAGGTATTCATATCCAACATAAACTCAAGTATCGATTGCATTGTACTTACAGAAACGTGGATTGTATCGAACCCTGAACTCTACAATATTACAGGATATGACCTGATATACAACGAAGGTAAGGTAAATCAAAACGACGGTGTGATCCTATATATCAAGTCTGACTACAAATATACCTATGAACTATTACCTATCGATGATATAATGACTATACAACTAAGAGTAGAGCTTTACCCTAGTAATGATCTAATTGTAATAGCAGCATATAGATCACCCTCAAACGATCTTTATGAGTTCAACAGAAATCTACAAGAATTCCTACAGAATAACGAGAACGATTCTGCAACTTCTTCCATTCTTATTGTGGATATTAACATAGACATTTCCAAAAGCGACGACCATTGCAATGAATATCTCACTACTCTTAGTGAGTTCGGTTACACCTCACTAATAAACAGCCACACTAGGGTACAAAATAATAATGGGTCATGTATTGATCACATTTTCATTAAAACAAAAATGGATATTGCAGATCGCATAATGCCATTAATTATTAAATCATGCATTACGGACCACTATACTGTAGCGTTGCAACTGATACTCGAAGCTAACAAAGAAAAAAAAATGCCAGGTTCGCTGGAAAAAGTATCTGGATCATAAAAAACTGATTAATACTTTGCGAAACACATTATGAGATTACGTCATTTCTGAAAGGTGCCCAGGCTCAGCAACAAATAAATTCGTCAAAATACTCACCAGCGCTATCGAATACAGCACCGTTACCACTCGATCAAAACGAAAAAACTCGAAAATTGCACCATGGATCACAAACGGACTTGTAAAATCCATCGACACTAAAAACAGACTCTTTAAAAATGTTCATAGGGATCCTGGTAACCTTGAACTGAAGGCATACTACAATAATTATAAAAATAAAGTAACAAACCTTATTAAAAAAGCTAAACTAGAATATTATCAGAATCAAATTACCACAAATGCATCAAATACAAAAGAATTGTGGAAAGTAATACAAGAAATAAACAACACCAAAAAAAAAGACGCGACATTACAGAAATAATAAACGATAGTGGACAAATCATATCCGATAAAAGGCAAGTAGCAAACGAATTCAATGTATTTTACACACAGATAGGAAAAAAAATGGCCGATGAAATAAAAAAAGATCACAACTTCATTCCACTTAGATCGATATCTCTGAACTCCTTCGTCCTATTACCGACAGATACGGAGGAAATCGGTAGTCTCATACGTGAATTGAAATCTAAAAAATCAGCAGGCATAGACGAAATTCAAGCAAGTACAATAAAAATAATATCAAACGTCATTGTGGAACCACTGACGTATATTATAAATTTGTGTATGGAGTCGGGCACTTGGCCCAAAGCATTCAAAGAAGCTGTGATAGTACCAATATATAAAAAAGGTAATGACAAGTTAGTTACAAATTATAGACCAATATCTCTCATAACACACCTCACCAAAATATTCGAGAAACTTCTTAAAAAGAGATTATCGGCGTACATATCAAAATATGGTATTATATCAGAAAAACAATTCGGATTTAGAGATAAAATATGTACTGAAGATGCTTTGCTGGCACTAACCAATAGGATATCCTCTGCTCTGGACGAAAAAAGCCGAGCCTGTGTGTCTTCATCGACCTATCAAAGGCATTCGATACTGTAAGTCACAGTCTTCTCTTGCAAACACTGGAAGACATTGGAATTCGAGGAAATTGCCTGAAACTGTTTCAAAGTTACTTGTCAAATAGATTACAGTCTGTAAGAGTCGATGATATACTGAGTGACCAGAGGAAAATAGATTATGGAATTCCACAAGGAACCGTCTTGGGACCAACTCTCTGTAACCTTTATATAAACGGTATGTTTTCATTGCGGAGCAAGGGAGATATTCTGGGGTTTGCCGACGATACTGCAATCTTCTACAGGGCGAATAGTTGGCAAGAACTGAAGACAATTGTAGAAGATGATCTACCACAAATAAAGAATTGGCTAGAGCACAAATTACTAACTGTAAACCTAGATAAAACTCATTACGTTCCCTTCAGCTGCAATAGATCCAACACACCTACCTTCGATCGTTTATATGTTGTCACTAAGGGACAAAAGCAAACTATTCTGCCTGAGAATAAGGTAAAATACTTAGGTGTTATGATAGATTCTAACCTAAAATGGGATGAACATATAAAATTCTTCTGCAGAAAGCTCCGCTCCATACTATTCAAATTCAAACACCTGAAAAACATACTAGATTTGAACCAAAGAAAAATCATGTATCATGCTCTGGTCGAGAGCCATCTACGATATGCTGTAGTGTGCTGGGGCGGGGCGTTGAACACCCATATTTACCCCCTCGAGGTTTTACAGAAAAGATCCAAAATACCCATCCCGCATGTTATTTCACAACGCAAAGATTTTCGATATACGCCAACTCTTTCGTTTTAATACGATAACCAAATATCACTGTAAACGACACCAATATTCACTACCTAGCCATTTGTACCAAACTCGCCAAAGGCATCACTTTATTGTACCACAAATGCAAAAATCCGTAGGACAACGTTCATTCCTTTATAACGCCCCCAAGTTGTACAATACTGTTCCTGTGAGTATAAAGAACATCAATAACTTGATACCATTCAAAAGAGAATTGAAAACATTTATACTCGGTCAAACGTCATGAGTTATAGAATTCCACAATATAATGGTCTGTTCTACTGTTTGTGTATTTCTTTAATTCGAAGTAAATTCAAAAATAAATTTCCTATGCATTTGAGATAGTTCTATTTCCATGTATTATTTTTACTAATATTTTTGGTGTACATTTTACTTGTATCAGATATTTTATAATTTTAACTTCATCCTCCATTTTATGAATGTGTGTGTATATGTTTGTATGTGTATATATATATATATATATGTATATATCTATAAAAATATAAATAGAAGAGTTATTGGGTATAGCCCTCAAATTGTTGGGCAACCGTAGACACATTTGGGATATACTACAGTTACGTTTTGTTTATTTATATGAACCTTCACAGTAACTAAGTGCTTTGTAACTTCAACTTGTCCTTCATTTTATTTATACAATTAAAATAAGATTTTAGATATGGATCCAGAAAAAAAAACACTCATCTTAGATAAACAAAATTAGGATTTCATTTACATGTTATTTTATCCCCCCCCCCCCGATAGTTTTAACTTCTGTTTTTGCATATATATATTATTAGATTTAGGGTATTTTTATGTAGACGATATGTTTCTTTTATACGCCTATACGAAGCAAGTGCTTCTGCACTTATCGATTAGGTATATTTATTCATAATTGTGTACCATATTATTATTTAAAAAAATTGTCTGAATAAATATATATATATATATATATATATATATATATATATATATATATATAGATATATAGATATATATATATATATATATATATATATATATATATATATATATATATATATATATATAGATATATAGATATATATATATATATATATATATAGATATATATATATATATATATATATATATATATATATAGATATAGATATATATATATATATATATATATATATATATTTGAATCATCATTCTGTAGAGTTGGTTGATAGTAGGCATAAGAGAAATATGGCGATTCGATATTACTGTAACTCGAAAAATCCTGAAGAAGCGAATAAATTGTGAAAAGATATTGATACAAGGTGACTCTTATATTATTGTTGTTTCTCCTGCTGCAAACCCAGCTGATTGATTTTTTATTACTTTTAGTCATGCCAACAATCACCTTTTTGGATTTCTTCATATTCAAAATCAATTTACTCCATGTTTATTTCATACAAGTAGAAATGATAGGATCAGATGACGAATAATTATTCACCACCCACGATGCCGACCATTTAACTTCGCACTATCACACGAGTGAACATTCATGCGAGTCATGATTTTTCTGAGTGGCTAATTTTTTTCCATATCAATAACTTCTCTGAGACAACCATTATAATCCAAGTCGATATATCTGCTTTTGCGTATCAAGATTTTTCCGCGATATTTTTGCATCCTGTATAGAATATGTTGATTCTTCTGCTTCTTGCATGTCAATATTTTCCTGTAATCTTAGTTGGACACCCCTGTATTTCTTTCACCTATAATAAAGTAATAGCTAGTATCCTTCCTCCTAAAGAATAATTTTTCAATATAAAGTGTTTTTGTGAGTTTTTTGAGACAACCAGTATAGTCCTTGTCGACATTTCTACTTTTTCCCAATAAATCTTTTGGAACAGAAGTATTTTCTTATTTGAAACTTTTTTCCCATATCAATAGTTTATCTGTAATGTCACTGAGACAATTAGTCCACGTCGATATTTCTGCTTTTTGAATATCAAGCTTTTCCGTGATATTTTTGGGACATCCTGTATAGTCAATGTTAATAATTATGATTTTTGCATGGTAATATTTTTCCTTATCCATATTTGGAACAACCCTGTATGCCTATCGCCTCTAATAAAGTGGTAGCAACATTTCTACTAACGAATAATTTTTTTAAATAGTATTTTTTTGAGACTGTCGTCCATGTCGATATTTATACGTTTTGTAGTATAGCTATTTCTTGAAATAAAAGTAATTTTTTTTTATATGCGAAAACTTTTCGCACAATAATAGTTTTTCTAACTTCTAAGACAACCATTATAGGTAGTCCATCCCGATGATGTTTCTGCATATCAATATTTTTTCGTGATACTTTTGCCTCACCTTGTGTGGTTGGTACATGTTGATTATTCTGATTATTGCATGTCAATATTTTCCAGAAATCATATTCAGGACACCCCTGTACACATTTCGCTTCTAACGAAGCGATGTCACCGTTTTTTTCAACGATATATACTATTCTTGATTTCCCTGTATGGGAATTCATCAAAAACAGAAACAACATTCATCGGTTATCTTTGTTTAGAAATAGTGGCAACATTGTCACAGCTTATCTACCACTAGTAATATCACCTTATGGACGTTTCATTGGAGCCAAAAGGAGACTGCGTGTAGATGGCAGCATCGTCGAGGGAGACTATGGAGTTTCATTGGTCAGCTCGAACAGCCATTTAAGTCGAGATTCGCTTGCCACGACTCACCGCGCTTGGGTAAAATTATTGTTTTGCAGGTCCGCAGTCACAGATTTTCATGTTTCAGTCCCAGTCGTATTTATTTACTTGTTGGACGAATTCGCATTATTCATGGTGAATTGGTGTAATCAGGCGTTTGTGTTTATACAGTTCAATAGTGACGATTGTGTAGATTTCAAACTGATTGCAAATCTTTGCTGAATTATTTATAGGGACGGTCTAAGCGCCATTTTTAGTTTAAGTTGTTATTGAAAGTGCCGAAGTATAACTGAAAGCAATTTGTTTTGATGATGAATTTTTTCTATAAAAACTTAGATTTGGATAATGAAAACCGGATTAAAACCCCTACAGAATTAATGACAAATTTCATCAAAAGTTGTGTGCACAGTTGTGTTCATAAAAAGGTCGTACAGCAGTAATAGGCTATTATGAGTAGTATGAGTAGTGACAAAATTCAAACAATTTTTGTCAGTAACGCGCTTTTATCATTTTTCAATGCCTCTATTAGTGATCGTACCTATTTTACTGACTGAACAATCCCTGGTGGAATGGGTAGTGAATGATGAAATATTTTTCTCAAATTCCATATTTGATTTGAACTAAGGACAACAAATATGCCTATATAATTTTTTTTTTCGAAAAAACTTCCTTTGACCCCACTCTACTCTTGTGATTTTTCTGAGAAATTTGCGGAATGGGTAGTAAATGACAAAATATTTTTCTCAAATTGCATATTTGATTCAAACTGAGGGCAACTTAGGGAATATTCCTATATATATTTTTTTTTAGAAAAATATTTGTTCATTTGTTCATAACTAATTTATAAACAAATGACGTCAAAAAATTGTAACCAGTATAATTCATTCTTAAATATAAAACAGTAATAATAAAACATTCGTAAAAAAAAAATTATTAACATTTTGTGGATATTTAATTTTTCTTTAGTTATAGAAATTATAATAACACAAGATTATGAATTTTTACAAACTTTTATCGTGTGCTCATGTTAAGGAGGAATTCAGAAAGCCAACAATTTATTGGTCAATTATTTAAACATTTATGTCGTTATTTATGAAAACGGAGACTGGAAAAAACTTTGTTGATTAACAATAGTATAACTTTTTGAATAGACTTACACATTTTTTTTCTATGTGGATTTATTCTTTTAAGTATCCAAATGACACCATAATTTATTCAAAATTTTAAATTAACTTAGTGCTATAGAAAAATGATTTTCGGTGATATACTTACTGCTCGACTTACTGTCTTTTGCAGCAGTGCGCCCGTGTTGTAACGGCCTCGCGGAGCACTATATTCAGCGTTAAATTAAAATTATAAATAATGGAGATAGAGTTTCGGGAGTCTGGACATTTGAATTGAATAAAATTTCCCCCTCTTTAAGTAACTTTTTTCAAAATTTCTTAAATATTAATAGTTTTTGAGTTATTAACAAAAAACTAAATATCTTTTTTCTTTCATCTTATTTTGTTAATAATTATTGCAATTTTTTACTTGCGGTAAAATCCTTGAAAACAATTTTTCTAGTCGTCATTCCGAATCCAATGAGCCATCGCTCGTATTTTCAAGATCTTTCTTTATCTCTATTTTTCACATTTTTCAACTTGTTTACCAGACTATGGAGTCGGCCCTGCCCAATTTCAAAAATATTTGGCATTTGGGGTTTTCGAGAAATGGCTTTTCACCTCACCAAACGGAAGACGTATGCGGATCATCGTGTCTCAGGGTCGTGTCTATTTTACTGACTGAACAATCCCTGGCGGAATGGGTAGTGAATGATGAAATATTTTTCTCAAATTGTATATTTGATTCAAACTAAAGACAACGAATATATCTATATATTTTTTTTTTCGAAAAAACCCCCTTGACCCCACTTTACTCTTGTGATTTTTCGGAAAAATTTGCGGAATTGGTAGTAAATGACAAAATATTTCCTTCAAATTGCATATTTGATTCATACTGAGGACAACAAATATGCCTATATAATTTTTTTTTCGAAAAAAAAAAACACGTTACTATTGTGATTTTTCGGAAAAATTTGCGGAATTGGTAGTAAATGACAAAATATTTTCCTCAAATTGCATATTTGATTCGAACTGAAATATGCATTTGAGAAAAATATTTTGTCATTTACTACCCATTCAGCAAATTTTTCCGAAAAATCATAAGAGTAAAGTAGGGTCAAGGGGGCTTTTTTGAAAAAAAAATTATATCGTCATATTCGTTGTCCTTAGTTTGAATCAAATATGCAAGTTGAGGAGGATATTTTGTCATTTACTACCCATTCCGCAAATTTTTCCGAAAAATCACAAGAGTAAAGTGGGGTCAAGGGGTTTTTTTCGGAAAGAAAATTGCAAAGGCACATTCGTTGTCCTTAGTTTGAATCAAATATGCAAGTTGAGGAAAATATTTTGTTATTTACAACCCATTCCGCAAATTTTTCCGAAAAATCACAAGAGTAAAGTGGGGTCAAGGGTTTTTTTTTTCGGGAAAAAATCGAATAGGCGTATTTGTTGCCCTTGGTTTGAATCAAATATGTAATTTTCTGTATAAACAATGGTACAGGCCAAAACCACGCGATTGAAATGTTGCAATTTTAAGGAAACATATTGGACAACGCGACACTCTTAACCACGCGAAAACACGAGCGAGTGAATCGCGTGTGATTGCGTGTAAATGTAAAGGTACCTAATGTAACAGCGAGGGTTCTGGCAAAAACCATTTTTATCAATTTAGTGCCATATCTGGTGCGGAGAACATGAGACAGTTTTGTCATTATCATTGAAATATAAATATTCCATTAGTAAAGCCATTCAGAAGAAAAAACTTTTATTTTCGTAAAGAGATCAGAAAATATTAAAGAAAATGGCAATCTTCGAATTTTTCGATTTATTGCTTGAAACTCTGTGTGTGAGTATAGAATTAAATTCCTAGTAACTTTTTCAAATTACTTTCATCGATATCTTGCCATCTTACCCCACTTTTGGCCCCTACATGGCATTTTTTCCCAATTTGCCGCAATACTAGTGGTCACGTGACATTTGTCAAAATTAAGTTTCAGGATATCTGACATGCACAAACTTTTTCCCAGAAATGTTTTTTCAATACTCTGGTAACAACCTTTTTTTCCATATGGTACATTTTTTTGGCGGTAACTGTATTTCGAAATTTGTGTCTGGTGGCGTAGAAGAATTACTATATAGATTGTTTCTTGAACAAAATTTTATAAGGCAGCATTCGCTGTGAGGATTTTTCTCTCTTGTCACTCGAATGCTTGAAAATGGAAATATGTTTCAACAAGTTGATATCTTTAGCAGCTGAATAAATGCTATCAAAAAAGGACTGAGTCACATATACAGGGTGGGGCACCGAAAACGAAACAGATCGAATATCTTCAAAATGCATGTGTTGTGAAAAAAATGCAAAAACTCGTCGATTTTTAATTCAAAGGGGACATCTTCCTATCATAACCTTAACTGTCATACCTCTCCTCCCACCCCCCTTGGTCACTATCACCCAAACAATTTGAATTGGGAAAGTAGTAAGTGTGACACATCATTGAAGAGGTAATTTCAGAAGGAATTCAGTCATGTCAATTTTTGCTACCTAACTTTTCATTTTGGCGCCCTCTTGCGGGAAAAACAACTGTTCCGTATTCCAAATTATGATACTTCATTTGCAAGGTAATTTGTCATAAATTTGGTGACAATACATTATGGATTTTTTCTAAAGGAAAAAACAAAATGGCGACTCCAAAATGGCGGACAAGATTTGCAATTCGATTCACAATTGATATATGTTGGTTCAGGGTCATAAATTATGATTTGTTCGTCAATGCAAAAAAAAACAAGATAGTGGCTCCAAGATGGCGGAAGAAATTTGTAATTATGGCCCGATTCGAATCAAAATCAGTGTGAGGATTTTTAGGGTCGGAAATTATAATTATTTTGTCAATGCAAAAAACCAAGAAGGTGGACGGAATTTGTAATTGTGGTTTGATTCGATTCAAAATTGGCATATAGGGATTTTACAGATTTGTTTTGTCCCACACATACATACATACTAACTAACAGGGCAAGTTGAATGAAAGCTTTTGAAGAATAAAAATAATTGAACATTGAATAAACTTGAGGATTGGAAAACCTTGAATAAATTCGAATCCAATCATTCCAAACTGCATCAATTCACAGTAGATGCTCAAAGACTTTGCCATGGACTACCATACATAAGTAAAAGTTAGTCTCGAAACGCTGTCTGACGTTTTTGAGTAATGTATGAAAAAAATTCCAATTTCTAAGTTCATACAACGGTAATTTTTTTAATTTTTGTTGTTTTCGTGAATTGCTTACATTAGCTTTCAAATTGAATATCATAAGTTGGAATACGAAACAGTTGTTTTTCCCGAAAGAGGGTGCCAAAATGAAAAGTTAGATAGTGAACACTCACATGTCTTAATTCCTTATGGAATAACCTTTTCAATACAGTGTCACACTTAGTACTTTCCCTATTCAAATTGTATGAGTGACGAAGGGGTGGGGGTAGTGGTGCGAAAGATGAGGTTATGATAGGAAGATTTCCCCTTGGATTAAAAATCTACGTGTTTTTGCATTTTTTTCACAATATATGTGTTTTGAAGAATTCGTTTTCGATGCCTGGTCGAATCGAACCACAATTACAAATTTCGCCCACCATCTTGTTTTTTGCATCAACAAAAAAAAAAATAATTTCCGACCCTGAAAATCCACAGATTCCGTCCGCCATCTTGGAGCGACCATCTTGTTTCTTTGCAGTGACAGAGAAATCGTAATTTCTGACCATGGAAACCACCACATATCAATTTTGAATCGATTCGGACCATAATTGCAAATCTTGTCCGCCATTTTGGAGCCGCCATTTTGTTTTTTCTTTTAGAAAAATAACATAATGCATTTTCATCGAATTTATGTCGAATTAGCTTGCAAATGAAGTATCATAATTTGGAATACGGAACAGTTGTTTTTCCCGAAAGATGGCGCCAAAATAAAAAGTTAGGTAGCAAAAATTGACAAGGCTGAATTCCTTATGAAATTACCTTTTTAATGGTGTGTCACACTCACTACTTTCCCTATTCAAATTGTTTGGGTGGTAGCGACCAAGAGGTGAGGGAAGAGGTATGACAGTTGAGGTTCTGAGTGTTTTTGCATTTCATTCACAACGGATGCGTTTTGAAGATATTCGATCTGTTTTGTTTTCGGTGCCCCACCCTGTATACTTCCTTAAAAAACTAATGCTGCCGTATGATTGATATTGTATTGTATTATTATTATTGTATCATGTACTTTATTGGGTATTTATCTATTCTTAGTTTTAAGATGTTATACATTCATTTTTATTGCAACAAATTGTAATTGGGATTACTCGTTGAATGAATATATAAAATACTTGTATTATCGATTTCATTGAAGTGGTCACTGTGAAATTGTAGTTTATCATTTGTAGAGCTAGAGGAACTTTATGGCTATATTTAAACCAAGATTGGGGCAAGGGAAACTCGTCCGCTATTTTGATGTTATGAATTTACATTTTCGCCAGAAATGAACACCTTCCAAATTTTGAGTTAATTCGAAAACTGCTAGTGAGTCAAAATCCACTTCCAAGATTTGACGCAGACAGACATACAAACAGTCTTATTTGAATAAATGCGCGTAAAATATGCATATTCTCATAATCTACCATATCGATTTTGGAACCACCATCCCAAATTTTATCAAAAAACACATTTCCGACCCCAAAAACCCCCACATACCAATTTCAAATTGATCGCCCGCCAAAACCCTTATAAAAATGTCATAAAGCATCCTCACCTGAATGACGATTAACTGTCATATTTTAAGTCCATTGATTAGATTCTGTCAGACAGGTACTTACAGAAACTTGACTCACAAATTCCAATCAATTAAATTTTTTAGCTTGAATAAAATTCCTGAATGTTGACAAGGGTAATATTCTCAATTGAAAATAGAGAAACATCTCCTAAGCAAATGGAAACAAACCTACAATAAAAATGAATGAATGCATTAGCCGGGGAAGTAGTTGTTTCCTGTTAGATATTACAAAAAATAGCTTAATTTTTATGGTAGGTTTGTTTCCATTTCATCATGTTCATAATTTCTTTAAAAATCATCATTCCTGAATGTGTTAGTGACAGAAAATTTTATCGACTGTAGTTTATACAGCTCGACCATGCTCGACTAGTAAATCTCCTGGATGTCAGTCAGTTCATAATTGTTTAAATGAACGGATACGTCAATAGGACATCAGCGACAATTTAGTAAGTTGGAGCAGATTGATATTCCACAAGACAACTCAGGGAGTTTCCAATCACGTATAATATCAAAATATTATCACCTAATGCGATTTATCAAAATTTTGAACCCAAGTATCCGTATATGAAATTCTGTTAGCTTTTTCATACGTCTGAACGTGAATAATGTTCAACCCCTCAATCCGTCCCTGTTTAAATTACGTTCCATCAAGTTGGAATTAGGACCGTGTAGGGGTCACTACTGCACGGATTGAAAAATTCGAAGTTTCCACATGTTCCTGGCAGATGGCGCTGAAAATCGGCTCCAATAGATGATACACAGGCGTTATCCTACTATATAATCCTCATACAACGCTACCACTATTGTATTCACTGAATGATAGCGCAACACCAAATTAGTGCGATACGTGTGTACAGTAGCACAACTATAATTTGCATTCATTATTCTTTCCGGCAGAGCCAGCACGTACTGGAGTAATGAAGTTTTTTCGGTTCAAAGCTTTAAAAACCACTTTTAAGAAATGAAAGAAATCCTTTCCGTGTTTGAAAATTATTAGAAATGATTTCTACATATTCAATCTATCAGAATTGATTGAAAAAATGCGATTCTTCAGATTACTATTGATTTTACAGCTAGTTTTAAGGAATTTTCTACGTTTAAAAAAAAGTAGGAGGAAAAAAATGTTTAAGTATGGGTGTCGTTTGTTACAACAAAATTGGTATTACCTGTATTATGTTTATAGATATAATATTAGACAAGACTATAATGATGTATAGTTGTCGTCAACAGTGCCGGCTCTAGGGTACCAAGCGCCCTCATGCAAGATTTTATTTGCGCCCTTGTTACTCATTATATACGATGAACATAATAATTATCACTTTAATGAACAGAAAGTATATGAGATGATGCACTTTCAAGTAAATAAGTTAGCCTCGGATATTTTTTTTATATAATTTCATACATTATCTGAAAATGAAGCAGCTTATAAGTTGATGACTTTTATTATCATAAATATTCAGTATTCACTTAGTTTTCATTAAATAAAACAATATTCTCAAAATAAAAAATGACTATACCATTGGTCTCATAGATTAGAAGAACCAAGTTTGTATCACAGAAAAATAACATACATTCTAAAAAATATTGAACAAAACAACAGAATCACAATATCCAGAAAAAAATTTAGCTCTGGCCCAACGGGACTTTACGAGCCTTGACTCTAGCGAATTCTGAAATCAAATCTTCTAAGGGAAGTGATTGGCACAAATCATTTTCGATAGATATCATGGCAAGTCCATTCAGTCTGTCCTGAGAAATTGTGGATCGTAAATAATTTTTTATTAATTTTAATTTGGAGAAACTCCGTTCCCCACTGGCAACGGTCACTGGTAATGTTAGCAATATTCTCAGTGCTACCAATAAATTCGGAAAAGTACACTGAAGATCTTTGGAAACCAAAAATTTTAATACTTCTTTCGGGTTTGTGAGAAGTGGTATTTCACTAATGAAGATTGATTTGAAAACAGTAATTTCATTGAAAAGTTCCTTAGCTTCAATATCCTTATCGTTTTCATTAGAGAGATGTATTTCTAAATCTAAGCATTTTTGTAATAAATCAGATTCGTTCAATTTATTAACTTGCTGAAAATTGTAAAGGAATCCAAAGTATGAGGAATGGGTGTTTGTTTGATTATATCTATCTTCCAATGAATTGATTGCTGTATCTATAATTGCATAAAAGACATTCACTCTGAATTTGTCTTTTGAATGTTGCGGGGATTGGTCTTCAGTCTCATAATCGAAGAGCCTTTTTTTCTTCCTTGGTCGAATCATATTTGATTGTTCGAAATCATGTGTTACATCGAGAGATTCCGCTAGTTACCGTGCATCCACCATCATTTGAGAGAAACCCAAGTCTGACCGGATGTCTTTCAAATATAATATCAAATTCTCAATTGCCTTCAAAACGAAACTTATATTGGTTTCAATACTTTGGAACATCTTACTTATAAGGTTGATACGGAATAAAATATCGTACCAAATCACAACTGAACATAAAAAGTTGAATTTTTTTAACTTTTCACACAGATTTTTTGCTTGAAATTTCGTATCGTTATTATTACCATTTTCATATAAATCAAATAACGCATCATATATTTCACCAATTTTGTACCTGAGAGGTTTAATAGCATCTATTCTAGACTCCCATCTTGTATCGGAAAGTGGTTTGACAGTTAAATCCAAGACATGTTTCTTCAAAACATCCCACCTTTTCGCGGAACTCGAGAAAAAGTTATATATTTCCTGAACAACCGAAAAAAAAATTATCGTGTCTATATTTACTTTAGCAGCATCATTGACAACTAGATTGAGAGTGTGTGCCGAACACGGAACAAACATTGCTCTAGGATTCAGTTTTAGGATATGACTTTGTAAACCATTGATTTTCCCTTTCATATTGGCTCCATTATGATATCCCTGGCCGCGCATATCCTTGATATCAATATTGAAATATTCGAATTTGTCAGTAATGGATTTCGTTAAACCAAGACCAGTGGTATCATTCACATCTAGAAATCCAAGAAAACGTTCTTCTACTTGAAAACATTTGGTGGCTACTGAAACGAAGCGAACTATTATAGTTAGTTGTTCAGTGTGGCTAATATCAGTAGTAGAATCTACAATTATTGAAAAGTACTTGGCCTTCCTTAAGGAATCAATTATGTTTTCTGAAATCTTATTTGATAAAAGACCTATAATTTCGTTCTGAATATTTTTACTCAAGTAATGGACGCGGGACTCTTTATTTACGATCCTTTGGACATGATTTGATACTACCGAATCGAATTTGGAAAACAGCTCAACTAATTTCAGAAAATTACCATTTTGTTTCTCGAAGAGTTTATCTGAAGATCCTCTAAATGCCAAATTTTGCTGTCCCAAGAATTTTATTATTTCTATAATTCTTTCAATAACAGATTTCCAGTGTTGTTTTTCTAGGTCGTACAATATTTCTATTTGATTATCAATAGTCTTTTTACCTATTAAATTTGCCGTCATGTCTTTCCATTTCTTAAAATTGTTAATATGTACGAAAGAACTCTCATGGAGTTTCAGACAGTTGGACAAATTCTGCCAATCAGAATAACCTTCTTTGGAAATCAGTTTGATTTTATTTTCCGTTCCCGGAAATAGTTTGCAACAGAAACAATACACACTATCAGACCGAGAAGAATAAACAAGCCAATCCCTTTTAATTTCTTCAGAATTCGCTAGAGTTCGTGTGTAATATTTATCACTAAATTTTCTTCCTTTAGCATCGATCCTATATTTCGCCGTATTCTCTCGAAAGGGACCTTGCTCCACTAATATTTTTCTATCTTTATCGGTCAACTCCGGCCATTGTGATGGATCACGATAAATTTCCAAAGTTTGTAATGTAGGCTCCCGACTCTCATTATCATTACTAAATGAGACAACCGGCTCTTGGTTGAATTCTTGGGAATCTTGGGAATCTTGGGATACCTCTTCCTCTTCCTCGTGATAAACTCTCAAATCAACTTCCACTCCCCCCTCATTTTTATATTCATATGATGTAGAGGCCATTATATTTGTTTCTCCATCTATTGTGGGATCATGTAAAGAGGATGAAATGGACTCTGCTGCAGTCTCAGTTTCTGTTCGAGAATTAGACGATTCGCCATTGTCAGGGAGTCTTTTTAGAAATTTTACCAGATTTCCTCTTTGTTTTTCTGATTCTAAGTCTTTAAACGCCCTTCGTTTTCGATTTTCACACCCTGACAATTTTTTTCTCATCATTCTAATTGATACATTAAATTCTGAAATTATTCAAAACACCTGTCAGCCATCCCAACGAGAAAATTAATTATCAAATATTACCTTATACCTATCCACACAACTGCCAACTGTTCACTACACAACTGTCTCGAACTATTCAATAGCAAATTATACGACACGATATTAACTGTTGATACCAATATTGCAATATTACCAATAAGGAATTATGGTTCAGGGCGCTAGGAGACTGAGACTACTGACCAGATAAATTATCTGGATAATAGATACAGGAAAACATCGGTAATGAATTAGCGAAATCGTTCGAGAATCGCCGATCGGTGAATTCGGTGATTGTTGAGGCAGTTACAATTATGATGCCTCAGCAGTGAGGTGTGGTTTGTAAGTAAGGCATTCTCGTACTTTGAAACCAATTTTGTATTGAATAACCCTTTTGTAACATTCACCATGCATTCACCGTTCAGTTCAAACAATTAAAGATTTACTTTACTCAGTGCTTTTAATGAACATTAAAAATGTTTGTTACAAGTGACAAAAATGGAATGGAATCTATAATTCCTGTCTTATATTTATAATATATTTCAAACAATAAAACATTATGTCTAAGAGATCATGTTCGGTATGAAAGATAATTTACGGTATAAAAAACAATTTACGGTAGAAAGCAAGTCACTGACTTGAAGTCAGCATAGCTAAATCCCGGTAGAAGTTGGAGTTGCAATTTGTCTAGCTGCAGGCTACAGGGCAGGACTCAGGAACGTAACTACGCGGCGAGGGCGCTTCGGAAGTTTCGAAATGAGTATATATTATTCAAATACTTGAACTTATTTTGGCGCCCCTTGGCAGGTGCGCCCTCATGCTGTGCATTAGCTGCATGATGCGTTCGGCCGGCCCTGGTCGTCAAACATATAAGATAAATAAAAAAAGGCGCAAAAAATGGTCGATTAGCATGAAATTGACTCCCATGCCGCCAACCAGGGTCGGACTTGTACATATGCCGCTAAATATTGTGATGCGTGCAGATTATTCAAGTTAATTTAACAAAAGCACTGTAACTTTTGTATTCAGAATCATCCACTTTTATAATTATTAGTATCCTTAGATTGGGTAAACAACTGCCCCGTCGAAATCTAATTTGCTAATAGCTGAGCGTACCGCAAACAGCTGTGATTTCTATTATAACTACGCCCGACCCTGCATGGAAAAAACATTCCTAATTGCTGTGCGGGCCTTTACATCTTCCGCGCTAAGTGTTACGTGGGGGCGATAGGTGGAATAATTTGAATAAAGGTAGAGATGTCAATAATTTTATTTATTGATTTAGTGCGATTTTAGTCTGAAAAACTGTTTGGTTATTGACAAAATAGGAATTGATTTCCTGGTAATTTCCTGAAGTTATGTAAGTATTGATATTGACTCACACTGATTTTAGCCAATATTCTCATGTGATTACCATATAAGGTGTGTATGGCGTGGTACTATGCATTTTTGGCAGAAATATATATTTTGTGATTGTTTTTTTTTGGAAGAAATGTGAGGACTAGCACAATATTTGCTCATACAGGATGATTTCTAAGGTGGACCGGTCCTTTCATTAATTTCTCACATTGCACAGAAAATAATGGCTATAGGTGAACATGTAAAAGACAACAATTCGTTTTTGAGATGCAGGGCGTTAAAGTTGAAAATTAATATTGAACTTACTTTAATTACTGAAGGATCACCAACCACATACTATTCAAGATATCCAACGAAGGCGATCCATTACATCCAGTGGAAATGAGATATAACCGGATGGTGGGAGTTAGACTGTATGTTTTTCACCCACCTAGCTATTCAGAATATTTTAGGGAGTCACAAAATACCCAAGAGCAGATGAATAAAAATGTAATTGTACGAAACAGAATGCCAGTGTCCAATATTGATTATATTCCCAAATTTGATTTTAGGATATGAAAGTACATTAAATTTTATGTAAGAAATAAATATATGATTGCACTAAAACTTGATAGAAATCACCGATAAAAATCGAGAAAACTATATTTGGCACCAAAATTTAATGTAATTGTGTCGGATGAAAAGTCCGTTCAAGACACCCATATGATAAATATAATTTTGGAATTTTAGCACAATTGATCATTGATATACCACACTGAGAGCTTCAATCAGAAAAAAAATCACACATTGTGCATATCATCTATTAGAAAATCTTCAAACACGAAAGTATTATTCCAGTTCAAAGTGAAGTGATTTTTCGCAATGAAATCTTTATAAATAATGATAGCGTGGCAACGCACTATTCAATCTGAAAACATAGAATTACAGAGAGTTCATATAAATGAAACACAGAGCGATCAATTGGAAAGTTGAAATTAAGTGGGCCCTTCACGTGCAGTTTTTCGTGACTTCCAAAGTGACACTCCATCGCTCCACTCCAAATTCGAACGTGAAGTGTCAACATGTGCCTGGCGCTTCTCGCATCTGACGCGGCGCGAGACGTTCCAACCTTCTTAAACTTCTAGCGCGATTCGAACAGAGGAGTCATCCAAAACTGAAAGTGATGGGACAATTCCCGCGCCGCTCCGACTGTAGAGAAGAACAGTCGAATTGAATTGTAACGAGAAGACAGGTATAGTTGCTTCGAGTAGTCTTAATGTGATTTCGGCGCAAGTACCATTTTTGGACCAATACTCTGTGTCTTTCTTCTGGAATCTTCATTTTCTAATTTTATACTTGCAATTTTTCTCTTTGAATGTAAAGAACACATCGCGAAAAAAGGCCCACTAGCTATCGAGAAGCTTCGAGGAATGAAGTTGGCGTACTATATTTGAATGTGCGTGTAGTTTGGCATGCAACTTCGCTCCGAGAGTGACACGAAGGGAGTGCGAGTCGGGAATCGAAAAATAACTGCACGTGAAGCTGGCCCTTTTTATTTTCATGGAAGACCATGTTGGTATATGCACTTATTTGAGAATTCCCTTCTCTAGATCACTTTTAAATTATCTGAACAAAAATATGTGAATTCCTGACAATCCAGATGTTGAGTCGTGAAGAATGCAGTACTGAATGAACACCCTGTATATACAAGAATGTCTTTTATTTGTAATTTTTTTGTTGAATAACTTTTACATTAATGATAAATTGAATCATTATACTGCATATGTTTTTTGAATTACTCGTATCTATGTACTTAGTATACTCATTAATCTAACTAAAATTGGATTAATTAATCCTCTGTCAATAATGAATTTGATGCAATTGAAAAATTCTTTACCCATGGCGAAGTTACCTATAATGCACTAGCTATTTCAAACTCTTGCACCACTTACCCCCACATTATGTGGCACGTTCCAGGAAAAGATAAGACCATTTTTTGCGGCTTTTTTTATTTATCTTATATGTTTGAGGACAACTATAACATTCAACATTTATTGACACTGACAGGAATGCTGATGAACAGGGTGTAATAACAATACTAATATATGATTTTTTCCGCCGCTTGAAATCGACTGTAGGGAAAGAATAACAATAAAAAAATGTTCGAAATAAACCAAACATTTATAAATTTAAATGTTCAACTGGTTTTCGTATTCTTGTAGAACGTCGTAGTTCAGAAACAGCAGTATTCGTCAATGAGCTGGAACTTGGCATTTCGTTTAGTACAGCATCATTTCTCGGAAATTAGAATGGTGTCGATGAGCTGGTATATGTCATGAGTCTTAGTTATTTAAGTTTCAACGTGTGGCTACAATGACTACATATGTCAAACTTCGATGTCATCTTGGTAAATGAAATAAAAAATAAATCAGTTCATATCTAGACGCATGAGATGAAGGTTGTTTTATTCAGAGTAACAAAATATATAACATGGCGCAGTCGTGGACGAATCGAATTCTCCAAGGCAGGTTGTAAATCCAGGCAATAATCGTCCATCATAAGTTAAAAGTCATTATTTCCATCGGAAAATAATAATACCAAGCTGTGACAAATAAGTAAACAGAAAAGAAATCGTAAAGCGAAGAAATTTACTCAATCATATCGATAACCGGTAGAAATCACAGACCATATAAGCATATAAGTATATATGGTCTGTGATGGTTTGTGGTAGAAATCGCAATTGATCATATTAGTACAAGATAGAAATGTACAGTGGCATAAAGTAACGGATCATAAAGTAATCCATCATAATATACATCAGCATGACGTACTTTATCATAAAGAATCCCGTCATAACGCTACAACATCAAAATATCATTGCAGAATAACGACAATGCATCACAACATCATTCCATCATAACAGCAACGTATCAAAACGTCAAGCGATCATATTCGTATCATATTCGTATCGTATCGTATCGTATCGTATTCGGCAGAATTCGTAACGCGTCTAATGTAAAGGATCATAATCGTACTCCAGCATAATCCTATAGTCTATGGGCTTGCAGTCACTTTGAGGGAAGTATGACGGTGGTAAACGTTTCCTGCTCATTGATGAACTAATAAAAGACATTTGGTATTTATTTAACAATTGGTTTTATTCATCCATTGTTCTTAATTTTTCGCAAAAATTATTGTTGAGTGTAATTTTAAACCGAGAGCGTATATTGGTTTCACCGATCTGTCATTCATTTACAGGTTATTGCAAATACATTGCAGAGTAATATGTATTTTTCTTCTTTTCTGAGTATTTGTCAAAATACGAATAAAAAGATTCTCAATATTTTTTAATAGGATTTTGGTGTTTCCAAAACCAAGAGAAGCAATATACACAAAAAGTAAGTTCTCACGTTCAACCTTTATTTCCATTGCTTCATATTGATTCGAACATATTCTTACCAATTTTTATAATTCAGGCTAACTAAAACTTTTTTATTTCACATAGGATTTTGGTGATTCCAAAACCAAGAGAAGCAATATACACAAAAAGTAAGTTCTCATGTTCAACCTTTATTTCCATTGCTTCATATTGATTCGAACATATTCTTACCAATTTTTATAATTCAGGCTAACTAAAACTTTTTTATTTCAAACTCTTACTGGTGCATAGATCGTTTCTAAAGGAATAATTATGTTGCAGAACACTCAGTAGATAGGTAAAGTAGATAAAATATCTAAAAAAAATCAAAGCCAACATTGATTAGGATCTACTGTATGAATTTTCCTGTACAATTCAGAATGAATATTCAATGAACTATCTATATCATGCCGTAAACAAATCAGAATTATAAATTATACAATGAAGGTGTTTATTTTCAAGGTTTCACTTATTGCTGATGATGAAACTTGGAAGAAATTGATAGAGGTGACGCAGAACAGTTCACACCTCCCACAATATGATTTCGATTTTTCAGTGCAGTACAACTATCTACTATAAACTTCACTGATTTGTTGAAGAAAATTTACATATACTCCAGCAATACAAGATATAGAGATGCACACTTTGTCCCTTTCTTGATCGCAACACACCTCACTTTGTTCTTTTACATCGTAGTCTGGATCATGCTAAGAAATGTCATTGTCGGGTATATTCGTTTTTACTCGTAATAAGGTATGGATTTTTCCTATTATCTTGTAAATCATGTTCTTCTTGTTCATTGTTTATATAAATGATGAGAATGTCGCTGCTTCCAGGATATCAGAACAATAATAATTGGCTTCTCCTTACCAACAAACTATTACAAAAGTTAACGGTTTGTAGCTTCCAAAACAATATGTGTCTTGCTTATGGAAAAAACAGATCTATATCTTTTATTATCAACCAACAATAGGTTTGTTCATTTGTGTCAGTAAAGCTGATCTGAGCAGCTATATTCGAAAGAGAAATACTAATGAATTACAAGTGTTAGAGAGAGATGAACAGATATAAAATAGCTGCTTAGATCAGATTCATTGACACAAATGAACAAACATAATCTGACTTGTGCCTTACATATTTAGATATAACAATGTAGCGATTGGTTTGGTGCGTAACCTGACAGCTTGGAGATACAACGAACTCAAAAGAAGAAGAAAGAACCTCATTTTTCTGTTTGCTTTTGTAAATAAAGAACGTTTTTCGGAGTTTTTTCTATTTCTGCTGTGTTTTTAGGAACGTTTCTGCTGTGTTATAACTGTTTCTGATGTGTTATTTCTGTTTCTGCTGTTATGTTGAAATTTAGTAATAATGGATTTTACAATAACATAGGTATTAGTCAAGTTTAGTTGATGTTCATCGACAATGGTAAAGATAAAATATAGGTAATCGGCATTGATCCATATCTTCTTGAAGCTGAAGATATTTTATTTTTCCCAAAATAAACCTACTGTTATATTTTGATAAATCGAATACTTTTCTAGATAACTGACTTCATTCTGAAATACATATCCAAAATTTTTCAAAATCTGTGTGCCTATAGTAACAGATGAATATTTTAAATATGATTATGGTTCAGGTCAATTTTGCCTTTGATAGAAATGATCAAAGTTCGACAAATAATATACAACATAATTTCTTCCTTCTCAAATAATCTGATTACTAAGGAAACAGACATAGTTCAAGTTACAGGTCCAGGCAGGTGGGTACTCTAGAGACCCTTGACGATCTTTGAGTTATTTCTGGTGACACTGAGCTTGTGCTAGTGGAATTTCTTTCTAAATTGGTAGAAGAAATTGAAGAACTTATGGGTGCATTAGAACTGCCTTGTTCACTTTGAAAATGAATTTCCTCTACTGAAACAGTTACCTGCCACTTCAAGACTACATGCATTGTCAAATTTTATTCATTGTGAAACCACTCATCATGTCCACTAAATAATTTACAAGATTAGGATACATTATTTTGGGAAAAAGTGAAATATCTGTTGATAATTCTTTAGCTTCCAGAAGTTATGGATCAATGTCTATAGATCATTTTGAGTCACGTGACTCTGACAGAGCGGCCATTTTGTCGGTATGGCACACAAGGACGGATCTGCCATTGAGTTTTCATTGTTATCTGCAAGTTTGTCCTGTTCATTTCGAGTTTTTAGTGCGTGTAGTGCATATTTTATCAACTTTATCTACAATATGGCTAGGAGTGAATAGTACTTATCGCGTTACGACTCCAAACTTCAAATTATAGACAATGTTGATCCCTATTCTCTCGGTGCAAGTGAACTGACCAGCAATTTAAGTTATTTGAAGGGTCCCAATCAGGGCTATCCCTATCTTCCAGTTTCGCTGGTGCTACTACAAAGTTGAAAAAAGTCGTTTAGTTCAACAGTATATTTAACTAAAATTCAAACATTTTGGATCATAACTTTTGTTTTTCTTATGTATTAATATTATTTAACTACCTGATACGAAATGATCTGCACAAATTCGTGCATGTTTAAAGAATGTATCGCTCAAATTGCCCCGTTTCAAAGCCCCAGCCCATCATTCTCGACGTTATTTTGATAAGGCGTCCAGCATTTCTCCTCGGTTTTGTAATTCAGGATTATGAAATGACGAATTTTATCCATTTCTGCCATTTTAGAACACCCCACAACAGAACAAAACGTTGGCATATTGAATTATTCACACTTTAATAATCGATCTTTCCTATTGCTTACAATGACGCGAACGGTTTGTATGCCCTACCGGCAATATGGCGTACCAGTCGTGACGTCACCTCAAAATGGTCAATAAATTACTGATATCACAGAGTAGCTGATAGTTTATCTTTATCGACTTTATCCCGTTGTCGATGAATACCATCTAAACTTGAATAATTTCAAAAAAACAGCAGAAACAGAAATAAACACAGTCAAATCAGGGCAGTAACAGAAAAAACAGCGAAAAACTTTTACAAAAACAAAGGGAAAAGTGGGGTTGATTCTTCTTTCTACGATTGAGTTTGTTGTACCTCCGAGCTGTCAGTTACGCACCAAACCATCTGTCTGTAATCAAAGAGACTAAACGTTATTTTACAAGGAGAGTCTAATCAAAGAGTACACCAACTAACAAGAGGCGAAAGCTTTGTCGGAACCTTTGATGTTGAGTACACACGATTTTGAGCGGAAATACGTCACAACATTGAAAGATAAACTACCTGATACACTGAGAAAAGTACCACAAATAGTGATTAAAATCCTAACAAAACCGAACTACACCAAGAAAAACAATTATGTTGATAAACATCGTTGTTGTGACAAAATTTAATATAATTGACGGAATGAGTTGATGACAAACTTTTACTACTTAATTTCGTAAATGTGTAAATGATATCCAAATCCACTAATATTTAAACAGAAAACTTGCACTTTGATATAAAATCGTAATTTTGATAGACACAAAAATTGAAGTATCCAAATTATACCAATGAAATTGGTACAGACACGAACTTTTTTTTGAAGTTATGAATTTAGTATTTCCATCAGTTTTCCTGAAACCAAATCAAAAATGCTATAAATTGAAATGGCTACAGTTGGTAGGCTATAAGATATACAGTGTGTTACACTTCTCATGGAAACACCCTCGTATCTTCCGTAATTTTTGACGAAGAATCATGAAATTTTCAGGATCGATAGATACACTAGAAATAAACTCGCTGCACAAAAAGGGTCAACCTACGTGATATACACTGCACGCCAGTAGCGATGGAACCACCCATTTTTACGGTAAAACATACTAGGGGGCAAAATTCGCTCAGATTCGTGATCAGCACCCCCAAACTACTATAAATACACATAAATTTTTCAGGATACAGGTGTATTTATAGTAATTTGGGGGTGCTGATCACGAATCTGAAAGAATTTTGAGCGAATTTTGCCCCCTAGTATGTTTTACCGTAAAAATGGGTGGTTCCATCGCTGCTGGCGTGCAGTGTATATCACGTAGGTTGACCCTTTTTGTGCAGTGAGTTCATTTCTAGTGTATCTATCGATCCTGAAAATTTCATGATTCTGCGTCAAAAATTACGGAAGATACGAGGGTGTTTCCATGAGAAGTGTAACACACTGTAGATTAACAAATAAACTTTAATCAACTCAAAAACAATGCTCAATTTTAGTCCTTTGAGCAACACATGTATCGTAAGAATTTTAATATAATTTAACATTTTTTTAAATTTTGGGTAGTAAATTTGAAGCAATTGTCTAGTTTAATTCCTATTGCCAAATAGTCTAGAGATGGAATCATCATTAGGTAATTGTTGACTAACACTAAAGAAACAAGAACTTTAATAATTTGATAGATCATTGGAAAAAAACAACAAAATAAATAAACTTTACTTTCATTTTGATAATTATACATTTCATATTATATTCGAATCATCGATATTGACCTACAAACTGAATGGGCATATATTCCTCTAGACAATAAATACAATAAACAGTTACATAGTCTTTTAATCTATTCTTGAAAATGGTCAACGTTTTACAGTTCTTTATAGTGACTGGCAGTAAATTGTACATTCTGATAGTCACGAGGTTGGGAAAATTATTGTAGGTCCAACAAATGGGTAACGTTAAAAATGTTATACTTGATAAATGAGTTTCTGCAAGATTCATTCATAGGAATACCTAGGATTGCTCTTAATGACCTAACTATTTGTGCTAATGCCTTGTTTGAAAATATATCATACATTTTATTGAAATCAGATAGGCTATATTTTTCGTTTTCTGATTTTTTCTTCAATTTCGCCATTTATTTATCTATCTTCAACTTTGAAATTGGATTTTCCTGCGCAACTTATTTTTTTCTTGGAGAGCTTGTGCTCAACTGGGCTGTATAGTTTGTGTCGACATGCTTTAAGATAATCCTAGAGTACATGGATTACTGGTTGATGGAACACAAACTAAATTATGAGCATTAAACAGCTCCGATGTTGTTACTGGTACATCTGAAATATTGAAGAAGATTAATCATATGTAAATAAAAATTAATATTGGACTGAAAATGTATTTATTGAAACTGTTAATTTGGATTTCACAATGTTGTACAGCATAGTGTTACTATGTGTCAAAAATAACACAACACTGTCCAAGGTCCTTGACTGCAGTTAGCAGTAAGAAAATACACAATTTGGAGTCCTAATTGTCATTCAACATATTAGTAATCCTAGCGCAATTGTCATTACCTGAAGAATCATGTTTGTTTCACACAGTCATGAGTTATTCTTAGTCTTAACCAGCCCTCTCTGATTATCACTTAAGAATAATTATTGCTTTAAATGATAGGTAAAGAGAAAAATTCAGTATAATATTATTAAAATTATTACATGATTCTTACCTATCAAGAGTCACAGTTAGCGCTGGTTCAACTCAATTGAGAGTTGAATAAGTGCTTTCTTCCACTCAATCTTTCTCCTCTTATAAGTACAAAGAATAATATTTAGCGAATCAGCGTACTGTAATAACATCATTCTATAAGAAATCAGACACTGTCCAACAACAAGTTAAGCACACCTAAAGTCTATATCTAACTTGTGAAATTACCTGAAATCATTTGAGGTTGACTTGATGTTTCCATTTCGTATTCTTCACTTTGTGCTGTCGCCACTTCTTTTGAGAATGAAGTAGTATTACCTATAAAACTCAAAAAATCATACATATCACCAGATATATTTTAAATACTAGTAATGGTGAAACTATAAACACGCACCTTCAAGTATTACCAGTTCCTTGGAAGGTTCTTCTCTTAAATCAAACTGGTACTTGTGTTTCAGATGTAAAAACACAGTAGGATATGCTTGCTGGAATAGAGTTTTTCTAATTCCACTATTACAAATATACCTACCTACATTTCTTCAAAATGAAGCTCGCACAATTTGTAGTTTTTGTGTAAAGCCTCGATATTTATCTCAATAAGATCTAGCCTATTGTAGTTTTTCAACCAAACTTCAGCTCTAGAAAAATAAAAATAAATGAGTTTTCAGTAAATGTCAACGATTTTTCTACATACCTAACACGACTATTGGGTATTGTAAAAATGCTCAAACCTCCGCCTATTCTTGAGTTACAGCCGCGGCATATACAAAAAAATCCACCTTTGCGAGAATTCATTGATATTTAACAATACTAACCACAAACCAAATTATCCAAATTCACAAAAAGAATGTCTACTAATATAAACCATGAACTTCAATAAACTACAAATTCACCATAAAAACAATTTCAATAAAAATGTAATATTTGACAATGTTTACTATTTTTGGATGAATAGACAGTATTGCCAACAGGTCAAGATGAAATTACTGGACAAACTTGAACTTGATTGTATGCATAATCTTGTTACATCCAGACTTGGATGTTATTAAAACACTTTGATTGTTGCTATTGATTTCACTGGAGGTTTATTCAGATAAATTACATTTGGTAATTTCCAGACGCGGACGGATTGCTCAACACCCGTAGTCATCACTGATCTGTCAGTGTTGCCAACGTGGATATATTACACGCCCTTTCTAAAAAGAACAAATATGTTTTCATAAATTTAACCGATCAGGGCATTTAACAAGCCGACCGCTTCTAGTTACATAAGTATCTATACAATTTTCAGAATCGGATAACGACATGTTCAATGGCTGGTTTGTTACTTTTTGGGAATCCTCAAGTTCTTCGGGACCCCATTCATTTTTAATATCATCGGCTATCGTGCAGGGGGGTGAACTCGAGGAAGAAGACCCCGAGTCTAATCTAGGTCTAATAAATGACCTATTTCGCCGGTAGTTCACTTTATCATCAGTCTGGACCGTATAATCGTTAGGTCCTGACTTTTCCACAACAGTCGCTGGTTTCCAGTCACGGAGACTATTCTGAATAAACATTTTCTGCTTGGGTTTTAGTGATGAAAGTTTTTTCGAAGACCTATTATAGTAGTGAGACTGTTTGGTTTTACTAGCTTGTAACTTTACATCAACATCAGAAACAGGGTATCTAGGTTTCAACGAATCTCTTCTTACAGGAACGATAGAACGGATTTTTCTTCCCATTAACAGCTCACATGGTGCTGGAAGATCTAATTTAGGAGTGGTATTATAGTTTAAAACAGACAAAAATAGATCCTCTCCTTCTTTTGCGCTCTTTACAAGCACAGCCTTCACATTCTGGATAGCTCTTTCAACCATTCCATTGGACTTAGGATAGTGTGGGCTAGATGTGGTGTGTTTTGTATCATATTTCCCAACAAAGTTTGAGAACTCTGATGAATTGAACGGGGGTCCGTTCTCGGAAAATATTTCGAGAGGAAGCCCATGAGTTGCAAAAATATTTTTTAAAGCTGTGGTTACACTCTCAGCAGTCTTGGAAGTCAATTTGTTAACGATGACAAATTTGCTATAGTAGTCCACTGTTACTAAAAAAGTCAATGTGCCAAAGGACTTAAAATCGATTCCAATTTTATCCCAAGGAAGTTCTGGTACAATGTGGAAAGTAAGTGGTTCTTTGGTATTGCTTCTTGCATATTGTTGGCAAGTTAGACACTTGTTAATCATATTTTCAATATCAAGAACAATGCCTGGCCAATACATCGACTCTTGAGCTAGTTTTTTACAGGATATTATACCCTGATGAGTCTTATGCAGCAGGTTAAGGAATTCAGCTCTCAATGCTGCAGGAACAAGAAGTCTCTTCTTATAGAAAATAATATCTTTATGAATATAAATATCATTTCGAATATTCCAGAATTTTCGGACTTCTATAGGTGTGTCAACCTTGTGAGTTGGCCAACCGTGTTCAATATGGTTTTTCACTAGTTGGAGAGTTTTGTCCTCTCTAATAGACTGAATAAGCCTTTGCTCATTAGCAGGGGAGGTAGCAATTACAGAATAGATTTTAAAATTCTCATCTAATTCATGAGTATCCAATGTATTAGAATTGGGGTCCCTGCTTAGTGTATCTGCCACTGTCATATGTTTACCGGGAACATATACCAGTTCGAAACTATATCTTAGAAGTCGTATAGCTAGTCTCTGAATGCGTGGTGAAAGGTCATCCATGGGTTTTTTCAATAGGCCTAATAATGGACGGTGATCCGACTCAATTTTGAATCGATTGCCATACAGGAAATAATGAAATTTCTCACAGCCATAGACTAATGCTAATAACTCTTTTTCGATGTGGTTATATTTTTGCTGCGTTGGAGTCAAAGACACTGAAGCATATTCCACTGGTTGACCCCCTTGAGTTATGACAGCTCCCAAACCATACGGGCTGGCATCAACTGATAAAGTTGTTGGTTTTGCACTGTCAAAATAAGTCAGTACAGGAGTTGAAGACACAAGTTGTTTCAACTGGTTGAAGCATTTTTCTTCATTTTCAGTCCAAACCCACTCATTGTTAGAACTCAACAATCTTCTCAAAGGATAGGTTTTTTGTGATAAATTTGGTATAAACTTAGCAAGGTAGACAATCATTCCCAAGAAACGTTGAAGTTCCTTCTTATTTTTGGGTGGTGACATTTGACATATTGCTTTCGTTTTATTTTCATCCGAAGCAATACCTGATGAGCTTACATTATGTCCCAAAAACTTAACAGATGTCACGCCAATTTTAGATTTTTCCAAATTTAAGGTGAGACCACTTTCCATAATTTTCGTGAGAACAACATCCAAGTTTTTATTATGTTCAATTAAATTTTTACCAAAGACTAGAATGTCATCAAAATAAGCAACTGTTCCAGGTACATAATTCAAAGTTTCATGAACAAATCTTTGAAAGATTTCTGGTGCTGAAGATATTCCGTAGGGTAGTCTAAGATATCTATATCTACCGCAGGGTGTCGCTACCGTGCATAATTTTGAACTCTCATAGTCTAATGGAATTTGTAAAAATGCCTGGGAGGCGTCTAGTAGAGTGAAATAATTCGCACCACAAAGTTCAGTGAAAAGAGTGTCGATTGTTGGAATATAAAAATTTTCACGTTTGATATACTGATTGAGTGAACGGGGGTCCATGCAGATTCGAACATCTCCATTTGGTTTAGGGACCACCACAATAGGGTGAACCCAATCGGTTGGTTCAGTTACTGGCACCATGATTTTATCATTCACCATTTCATCAAATTTAGATTTCACCGCATCTTTTAATGCTAAGGGTATTTTTCGAGGAGCAGAAATTTTTGGTACTGCATTGTCCATAAGGGTAATTTTGTAGGTTTTGGACACCCTACCAATACCCGAAAATATACTTTTATGCTTTTCAAGAATGTCTTTAGTATGTAGCTCATTCGAATTAACCGACTGAACACTCCGTTTAACACTATTGACAATGTTTAAGGCTTGAGCCGCTTCCAAGCCTAAGATTGAACAAGGTCCTCTAGTTTTTAGTACGAAAAAATCGAAATGTCCGCGAAGTTCTTCAAAAGCACACTCAAACTTCAATTTTCCCAAAATGTCTATTTTGTGACCCGAGTAGGACGACAAAGTAGTGTTGGTTTTCGAAAGTTCATTAGGAGCTACACCAAGTTTTTCAAAGTCTGTAAAATTTAGTATATTGACTTGACTGCCCGTGTCAATTTTAAAACAAATTTGTGTTCCGGATAATTCTATATATTCATGCCACTCAACAGAATTCACTTCATGATCACAATTTGAAATGATAGTCCAGACTATTTGATGTGATTCTGGATCATTATCATCATTATCGTCAGTTTCATGTGAACAAGTCGGTTCTTCTTCAACATCGTGTACAAATTTGACTTTGCAAAACTTTCGATAGTGTCCTTTCAGATTGCATCTACTGCAGACTCTAAATTTTGCTAAACACTTACCATCTTCGGCATGATTACTTCCACAATTATTACAAGAGGTACCTGCTTTCCTTTCTCCATACTGTTGGCTGACACTGTATCCACTGTATCCATTATTATATCCGGAAGACGGCCACTTGCTGAAACTACCACCCCCTCTGTTTCTCACTGCACAAACAGTCACAGAATGTTCTTTCGAGATTTCCTTTTGAGTTGCCGCACTACTTTCCATCGAACGACAGATTCGTATTGCATCTGACAATTTCAGATCAGAGTATTGTAATAATTTCTCTTGGATTCGCGAATCTCGAATTCCTAGGACAAGTCTATCACGTATCAAAGTGTCTTTTTCTTTGAATTCACAAGTCTCACTAAGCTGTTTGAGAGCGGTGACGAACTGATCCAGTTTCACCTAAAGCCTGATCGCGTTTAAAAAATTTGAAGTGTTCATATACTAGATTTTTCGCAGGTTCACAATATTCATCAAACTTCTTTATCACTGTATCAAGTTTGTCCTTATCTTCGCCGCTAAGGTATTCAAAGGTGTTGTATATCAATAATCCTTCATCCCCCAGGAAGTTTAGCAAGATTGCGATCTTTACATCATCCACCTTGTCTTCTTTGCCAGTTGCCTTGAGGTACAGGTTGAATTTTTGTTTCCATATTTTCCAATTCGAGGTGATATCACCTTTGAAATGCATTTCCCCTGGAGGACTGGAGTGATCTGCCATTGTTTCTTCAGTTTATTATAAAAAAACACTTGCGAACAATATCACGCTAAAGTTTTTTTTGTCGAAATTCCGAACTAGTCGTATCGTATTATTATTTTTCTGCGCACCACGCGATCTCTCCGCATTTGCCGCGCTCCTAACCTCGAAATACCGGTATTCGTAAATATCTTTCGTTTCAAACCTTGCCAGCGCGCTTTTCCGCTGCCACCATGTTACATCCAGACTTGGATGTTATTAAAACACTTTGATTGTTGCTATTGATTTCACTGGAGGTTTATTCAGATAAATTACATTTGGTAATTTCCAGACGCGGACGGATTGCTCAACACCCGTAGTAATCACTGATCTGTCAGTGTTGCCAACGTGGATATATTACAAATCTTAGGATAGCATTTCCTGCAATGTCTGAGATTTTGATGAGTTTATTATATTGGTATGTACCTATAACATGTTCGCTTTTTATTTCAAGGAGCTTAGCTCACATATTTCCTCTAGTATTACGGTAAATACCAGTAATTATTCTTAAACCGGCAACACTGCGACACAATTATAAGACCGGAAGTGGCTGATTGACACTGACAGTTAAACTACTTAAATCGCGCATGCGCTCTCAAATTTGTGATCACGAAAACCGCTTTAATTCGTCTCTTGTTAGTTGGTGTACTCTTTGATTCAAAATATTAACAGACAAATAAATATTGATTCTATTTATATCTACCTATCCCTAAAACTACCTTATGATATTTTGATCAAAAGTAAACGACGCAAATCATTCTATGTGAAGAAAAGTATAAAATATGAAATCTGCCCATGCACAGATATGTTCAACTAAAATAAATGATGTTGGTAACACTGTACTGTAGTCCATAAATTGGTTGTACTGATTTCAGTTCATTGACAATATTGTGACATAATGTTTGTAAATATCACTTGGTTCTGGTTTTGAAAATGAAAATAAAAGATGTCTTGAATGTTTCTTCCTAGTGATTAGTTTCAGGATACTTGCATAGGATATGAAATATAAAAGTTTTTGTGCACTTGCAAAATGTGTTGTAAATACCTGGACGTCCTACAACTGACACTGTTGTACTTTTTGTAAGTTATTTCTTCACTGGATACTATTATTACTGTGTTCTCCCTGGAACTCTGCCTTTTTATTCTTCAAATGTATGTGGATGTCATACAGCTGACATTGCTGCATTAAAATACAGTAACTTGTCTACTCGAAACTGCTCATTTCTGTATTCTCTTTGTTGCTCTGCCTTTTACTTCTTTTGAATTACTTTAGTTTTTTGAAAAATCTCGTTTTTCATTTAATCTTCCCCATCAAAAAAAAAACAATTTTTCCTCCCTTTTCTTTTCTTATCTCCTAGGTCACCAATCGTTTTTTTCTTTTTCAGTTCACCAATTAAAAGTTCACTTTCTGATAAACTTATCTATACCATTATTTTCATGCTATTTACAACTATTTCTCTACCCAAACATATTTACAAAGTCTATATTTTGAATGCTTATTATATTTTCGGTTTCCCATTTATCAAATTCCTGAAATTTTCTATTTTCTCATCACTTTTTAAATTTCCCCCCACCTGTCATGTCATACTTCAAAACAATCCATCATTTCGAACTCCCTTAATACAGGATGTTTCATTATTACAACTTATTTCTTTTCCTTAATATTCATTAGGATTTATTTTTCAGAATAATTAATTTATTATAACTGAATTTGCTGATATTGACAAATAAATGAAGTACAAAATAAGGCTGTAAACAACATCTACACTCCTCATCGCAACCTGCCGTTCATATGAAGAAATTTAAGGTAGTAAAACTTCCACAAATTAACAATGTATTATGCCTGTTTCCGTTTTGTATAGATTTCAGTGACAATTTTCATTTATAATTTTAATCGTATCACACACACAAATACTATATCATAACAATATATATATATATACATATATTACAATGTCTATTATACATAAAAGAAAACTTACATGAATATATAAACCACTCCCAAATTCATGACTACCCTACACGAAATCGTCAAAACATCCATGCCAATTATTTGAGACTGTCGAGAACACGCGATGGAATCTCCTATTGGGCACCCAAGCTATACAACGCCCTCCCTGCGGAAGTCACGGAACTAGAATTCCAAAATTTCAAAATGAAACTCAAACATTTTCTTCTACAACATGCGTTTTATGATGTCAATGAGTTTTTCAATGGTACTCTTACATTTCAGAACAACTCAATTATACAAATTTTAACCTAATTTTAATGTCTGTCAGACTTTTAATGTACGATTTATATTTTTTTTTTCAAAGCTTTTTTGTACCTATATTGTATTTTTGTAATTGTTTTATGTACAACTTCAAATGACTTGTGTAAACACTTTTGTGTCCTAACACCAATAAAGAATTGATTGCGTACGTCTTCCCATAATTATGTGGACACACACCTGTACACTGCATGTCTGGTGTGGATTTCAGCAATCGTGTGGACTAACACGCGTTCCCACAATTCTTCTCGTATTTTATCGCAAACAGTGCGCCCTAAAACCAACGAAATTAGTCATAATTCATTTTGTCCACACGAGTATTTCATCGTTTTGGTGTGTGAATAGTCGGTGTAATACAAAAGTTATGGGGACTTGGAAAGTGCTGCCACCAGTGTGAATTATATGAACTAGGTCCTCACGAATGAGATCAGTATATGTTTCCACTATGCAGTGAGATATAGGGTTGAACTCACACCTCGAATATAACTAATTTTCAATATTTTGTTCAAATCCATATTACACAGAGAGGTCTATCAATAATTGTGTGGACTCCCGAATTGGTTTGAAAAATGAGGACTTTGAAGTTGTGCACGTCTCCAATGAAATGATCGACACGCTACTCTCAAATCTAAAAATTTTAACGGCTTGCAAAAGGATAGCAGCAATCTTAGTCGGACGAACGCAGAAGGCCCTTGGTCAGTTTGTTTCCTCTGGGCACATGATTTTGGAACCCAATAGTCACTTACCCCACTGATGTAGAAAGTGACTGTCTTCCCGTAGTTGTCCGGGTATACGAACGGAAATCTGAGGGAAGAGGGTCAAAGTAAGAGGTCGCTGGTGGAATCATGGACACGAAGCATTCTAATCCAAAAAATTTACCACAGAAATCTTGATCGGATGAACACAAAAAACCGTTGATCTTAGGTCACTTCGTCTCCTCAGGAAACATGATTTTTGGATCCATTAGACACTTGCGAAAGTAGAGCTGTTTGTACTTATTAGAACCAATTAAATGCAGTGACTTGATATACTGATGTTCACAAGTTGAAATATGAAGGGTTACTATTGATTGAAAGTTTGTTTTTGTGGAGGATATTCGTTTCCCATACCTTCTTGGGAGTTTTAACCTTCCACAATCTGAAAATGAACAAATGTTAATTCGAGGAAAACTGTACAAGTGTAGAAGGAAAATTAGTCAAATTGCCCCGATAAGTTACAGCGTTTAGAAGACTGTTGAATTTGTCAGTAACGTATCGTATTCTGAATTTGCCTGTTTGAAAAAATTAGTTTCAAATAACCAAAAAATACTTTTCTTTTTCTAAATAACGTTGATGTTCCGGAGACTATATCCGCCTCCGTTTTCAAAACTCGATGAAACTCTATTTAAATTCGTTTGGGATATAGCAAGATCGCATTTTTTTCATTTTCAAACTGTGGAAGGTTAAAACTGCCAAAAAGGTATTGCAAGAAATGAAGGGTGAGTTCTGTCATTCGTTAGTTTATGTTTGGAAAACTGTTTAGCTATCCAAATATCCAATAATTCGCATCTCAAACACAGGAAAAAAAGGAAAATAATTGCTCAATAAAAAAAACTTAACCACGCCGGGATCTGAACCCGGGCAGTCGGATTACAACTGATCAACGTTAACCCTAGCTCTAACGCAGATTGCCAAGTGGCTATGACTGTATTGTCTTTACTTTCCATCTTGCAAAAATAGGTTCTTTTTCAATCAAAAGCAGTGGAGAGCTAGCGTTTTTTCAATATTTCCGCTCTAGGGCGAAAATGCTGTCACAAAATGACATTCTACGGTAAACGTCAACTTTACGTTGAGATCTGTCTGTAAGCATCAAAGGCTAATTTGGTAAGCGGTTGTGGAAAAAATAGGTTTCTGAGACATTTGTACAAAAAATATCGTGGGTGGCCTTATAACAATATAATGAAGATTCATTGCTTTAAAAAAAGAATTCAAAATGTTATTGTTGGAACAGAGGTATGTGGCAGCTGTCGTTTATACAAGGTGTCCCAAACTCGATGGCCTATTAGACATTTCTGGAAAAAGGGACTTGGGATTATTTTGAAAATTTGGTTTCTTGGATAATCAGTTCTGCTCTATCGACCTAAAATATTTTCAGCGCTGGCGTGTTGCCGGTTCTATCGAAAAGTAGCAACAATTTTGTCCTGTTTATTATTGCATTTTTTGATTTGCTATTGTTTTTTGATTATTTTCATATAATAATTCTCTATACCTTTCCCCAGTGGTTTTTGAGAAAATAATTAATATCCTTATTTTTTGTGCGAGACGCAGCTTTAATTAAATATTTATTACTGCTGTATTTGGATACTTAGAAAGCTAAAATTTTGGATGAATGTTGACAATGTCCTTTGTATTAGTTATGACTAATGGAATTCGTTCTTCATTATACAGGGTCGTTTAAAATTTGTGATTTTAACGGTATATACAAAAGTGGTGAGAAGTGCATTTTTTCAAATGGAACACCCTGTATATCATCAAATATCCTGAAAGACAATTGAATTTCCTTTCAAATTGTATCATGTTCCTTTACCTGAAGAGTCAGATTTCAAAATGAAAGCAAGTT
Source organism: Chrysolina oricalcia (assembly GCA_944452925.2). NCBI lineage: Eukaryota > Metazoa > Arthropoda > Insecta > Coleoptera > Chrysomelidae > Chrysolina > Chrysolina oricalcia. Next base: position 25,430,992 of record OX101828.2, on the reverse strand, counting down.
TTCCAAAAAAATTGGATTATTTTGTCATATTTTGTATTGGGTAAATATGAAATGTCTTGGAACATGTCAGTATGGTAATTCGAAAATTAGTACATTATTAATAAAACGTTTTCGCGTTTATCAACGTAAATTTGGTTAGAAAAGGATTAAAATGGAAGACAATAATTATTCAAATAAGAATCTGATTATTTTTTCTCCAATTTGTCTATTTGAATAGAAAAAAAAATCTGAAGAATCGACCGGAGTTGTGCTGTGTTTGGGAATATTGGAGCGCCAAGAGGTGATCCTTCAAAATATGTTGATTTCTGTGAATGGATTTCAACGTAGACTTATGAAGATCCAAATTTCCTTCAGAAAATTATATGGAAAATATTTGATAATATGAAAACAACAGTTAATGATTTTTTGCCCATTTGCCGCTTCGTGTATATCGAAGTTGTTGGTATCAGTTGGACGGCACCCCCCTCACTGTAGACAAGAAGTGAGCAGAGGACAGACTACAACCGTTGAAAATCGGTGGATGGGTCGCTTGGGTCTTGGGACGCTTGGCCTTGGCCACCGCGATCCCCACATCTAACTCTTCTAAATTTTCACATTAAATCTAATTTAACAGCACTTCGAAATAATATGACCTTCATTTTTTTATTGATTGAAATAAAATTGAGTTCTGCGTAAGGTAAATCCTGATTTCTCAACAGACACACGTTTTCCAGATACCCTGAGGGAGATACAATTTTCATGGAGAGGAAAAACCTAACCAAGCATAAATACTTGAAGTCTGAATTAAAATTTGAAATTGCCGTATTTCTTGGATCATGCAATATGCCCTTCAATAAAATAGTACTCTGCCGTATTATAGTCATAAAGGCCCAATTATCCTAAAGTGCCCAGGAACACCAATAGGTTTAAAACAGTCCTGTGTTCTGATTTTGCAATTTTGCAATCGGTTTTAAACTAACTTCCTGATAAGTTAGAGACTCGAAATTTGGATCATAACTCAAAACTGGATGACTATGCAATATTATTTCTTGAATGTTGTACTATTAATAATAATAATAATAATAATGTTTTTCCGGTAATCTAGATTTTCGATCTTTCCTGTAATGTCAAAAGTAATCGAAAAAGCAGTTCAGTCTCAAACTCTATATATTTTTTGCCTAAAAAACAATCTGATTTTCGATCGGGATACAGTTGTGATACTGCATTCACTGATGTGCGAATTGGGAAACCGTTTTGATAATTTTAGACTACACTAAAGCGTTTGATATGTTGAATCATACTATTTTATAAACGAATTTGTTTTTCGAATCGGGCTTGTAGATTAATAGGTGTTTTGTGAAAATAATTTAGGAACATCATTAGTTGTTAACTTAGGGGTACCACAAGGAACTATTCTTGGTCCACTTCTCCATCTTGTATTCACCTCTAAATTGGTGACATCCATAACTATGCAATTGCAATTATCATTTATACGCGGATGACAGTCAACTATAATTTACTTTCATAATGATTAATAATATACAGTGCGTCTTTTTATAGCCCCCCCCCCCCCTGTTAACTTTTGATCGGTTCGACGTACAAACATATGGAACGAAAACTGTTTTGAATAGTATAACTGATACTACTTTTTGAAATCAAAGACATGATGATTGCTTGACAGATGGCGCAAGGAGCAGATCAACTTGAAATTATTGAATGGCATGGGGGCCAAGTGATACATCGATTAAAAGGTTATTTAATTCTCTTTTCAATCATCTAAATTTTATCGTATTCATAATTCGAGGTTATTATTGAGTTGTTCGTTTGGGTGTGTCCTACGTTCTATTATGTTATGTAGTTTTAAGAGTTTATTCTTCACTAGGCTTCAACGGCACCTGATTTCATATCAAAAAGCTGATTTTATTAGCCTTTTACCTCAAATTCACCATAAGGTTTCTATTTGATTATTTTAATTTTTGTTGTGAAATTGGATTAATAAACGTTTTATTATTATCATCATCACTTGTAATTTTTAACAGAGCTCAGAAATGAATTGTTAAAATAATTCAGTAATAATAATAACAATAATCTACAGACTTGCAATTTTAAACATATAATAAACGACACTGCATTATATTGCATGAATTGTTAATAATACCAAAATTATGATTGTTCAAATTTTGTAACTTTTGCAATCGCTTTCAAATTTACTTCCTCAGCATGACTTCGCATCACCGGAGAGCATAAAACATAAAAGTGATTATTTATTTCAAAGTGACAATAATTGTCAATTTGACAGTGACAATTATCAGTTTGACAGTGACAATTATCAGTTTCCTACTTATTATTAGAATCAAAATAGTTTATATTGTGAAGAAAAGTGTGTGAAAGTGTGTGTCCACATAATTTTAACACACCACCCAATTGTGTGGACGTCCTCAGTTGTAGGTATTGACAAAATACATATGGTTATTGGAGTGTATCAAAACAAGAGTCAGATTGGGTTATGACGCATGACAAAAGGGTATTGGTAGCGTATGTAACTTCGAAGTCCCCATTTGTCCAATCATTTCAGGAGTCCACACAATTATTGAGCGACCTGTATGTGTGATCCTGCATGATGTGAATCTCAAATTGGGTGGTAAAAATTGATGACAAATGAGCTTAAAATCATTGGAATTAACATTTTGTACCTAAGTGTGCAGAATGCCCATCATTCAAAACACAGAAAGAAAATATTGTACCCTTCAGGTTTCGCACGCTTATGGTTAGAATTGGTTTTGGCTGATTTTATTAGGACTGATATTGAATCGTGTACCTAGTTTTATTGCTGTAAATCTCAACAGGTTCCTGGAATATTGAATGGAAATCAGTTCAGAAGGGTCAACTTCGAAGGGTCGTAGCTCCTTTAGGAAGCATTTGTGAATGTTTATAGGAACTTTCATTCTTATTTTTGCATTTTGTAGAATTAGTACATGCAGTTTTTTGTCATATTTGAGAAACACCCTGTATAATGAAATCCTAATTCAGATGTGTATCCAGAAGTTATCACGCACCATAAAAATTGTTGATTTATGGACAATACACATTTTGTTTTTTGCATGAGTCTCAAATCGATAAAACCCTCCATTAGAGGTCAATAAATTCCATATATTTTGTATTGCTATAAATAGTATAAGTGATAATTTTATCAGGTTCTTATGTTAATGAGCAGTTCGAAATATGACGAAGTGGTGTTTGATCCTGGTGGTCAGTTTTGTGTTCATCAATTTCCATCTATTAGCAATGGTAATATAATTACTTTCTCACAAGTAGAGTACCTAATTTTTCCACGACCACCAACATTATTTATTTTGAATAACTATTTTAAAATGCAAAATATTTTCTTTATAACACACAGATAATATCTATGATATCAAAATCATAATTCAATCATAATTACATACACTTCAGTTTTGATAATTACAACACTCATACATGTTTTTTCTATTTGGAGTCTAAATTGAAGTCATTATGAAACCCAAATGCGTATCGAAATTGCTTCTATTTCGATACGCATTGGTAACAATGGTAACATTAACTGTCAGATGAAAGTCAGACAAGAGGGATGGAATTTTCAGATGTTGAACAAAGAAGAAGAATAACCGTTGAATGTTGTGGTGTTATTTGTTGCCTTGGATGGTGCAGTCACTATGATCTTTAATTTTCACATGACTGGTTTCTTGGCATCAATAATTAAATTAGCTGGTGTGGTTTGGACTGGGTTTACAAAATTATTCTCAGTGGTCTGATTGTTTGAAAAGTTATTTCAAATATTTTATCAATGTAACCAACACGATATTTCTTATATTACTTATTAATACTAAATCCAATCTTTTCCAATAAAAAACTACAAAAACATGCCAAATAGAAAAAATAGTATATGAAACACGTTTTATAAGACACATTGTCGCACAACGCGCGCAACAAAACGCTGTCTTATAAAACTTGTATCATAATTATACTATGTCACAATTTTCACTCTGGTGAAGGCCGTCATTTTTTGGAATTTCTTCCTAACGTTTCGCTAGCGCGAGTGGCTAGCTTCTTCAGAGGTTTATACATCATGAATAATCTCAGATGACTGTAGATTCCGTCTGCGGAGATTGTATTTAATCTGACTCAGATCACAGTTTATAAACAATTAGTTAGGTCAGTTGGCGTCGGCACTATGATCTTTTTGTTCCCGTTTGTCCACTGCGCAACCTGTAATTGTATCCCTCACGCACATAGCCGGAAATTTATACAATGCTCAACATTTAAATGTATACACTGCTTCACTGCTTGAAATAAAAATGGGACTCTGAACGGTAGATCTTCTGACGTTGAGGTTTTATTTTTTTATTCAAAATTATTGTCTTTCAAAATTTTGTGGAGTTAATATAATATTTAAATTATGGACTGACTATAAAATATTGCTCAAAAATCTAGAGGCGATTTTATAGAGAAAGATTACGAATCTTGTGACAAAATCTGACAAGTGGATTATTATTGATCTGACTCCTTTCAAAATTGGGTTGAAATCAATGCGTTCTGATGTCTTGAAAAAAATATCCAGCTTTTGAGGTAGGATATAACTTGAATAGTATAATGAATTTAAGCAAGATGAGAAATGTCATGTGACACGTTTCATTCCAATATCAGTGATTACCACACTCCTAGTCATTAGTCATTGTACATTCTCAACTTCTTCGAAAGACCTTGGATAATGGATTTTTTCCAATGACTTGTAGCGAATCCCTGTTATTGTTTAATACCACCATTTTTTGTTTATAAAGTTTCCTGAATAAGGAAATTTATGAGTCATCTCGAAAATTTAGATGTTCTAGCGGCTATTTGCACCGGTTCAACTTGAGGTTACCTTACGACTTAAGTGGACCTTACATTACGATTTTGGTTTGTACCGCTATTTGAGGACAACATAAGCCTCAGTCAAGATAAGCCTCAGATTCTCCAGGCTTAGGTTCCACTTAACTACTCAACCTCTCTTTTCCTACACGAAATATTTTCCTGTTTTCTTGATGTTCGAGCACTTTTTCTGGATTTTGCTGATGTGATTCTATTTTTCCCTCTATTTAGGGTGACCAAACCTACAGCTCTCTATATACTAAACCTGATTGAGGCTGATATTGAATATCCCTATGATATGAAAGTAGGGGAATAATTTTCAGATTCAACACTGTACCTATTTCTTAATACAAAATGTCTATTGATAAATTGTTAATTTATATTACTTACGAACTTAAAAATAGTCTGGAGGAATGGAATGGTTAGTCTTATTCATCCAAAATTGTTAATTACATCTTTATGTCGTAAACATTTTAGATGGATTCTTTTCTGTTTACCTAGGGTAAGTCAGGTCAGGTTAGGGTGGCCAATGAACTACGCATTTTAACTAATGTGCACGAAGCTCTTTTGGCGATATTGTGGCTAGTTTTCCCGGTAGAGACAAATTTTTCAAATTACATGACATATTCTCGCGCCAGCCTTTCAAATAAGACGGAACTGACAGCACTTGCGCAATGTGCATATTTTTTAAAACTTTGCGTTGTCGTTGGTTACGTGATCATTTTGGGCGCTGTTGCCAAACATTTCCAGTTCTCAGCAAAGGTGCAGATCAGTAGACAACGGTGCAAACCATCTTTACCTTAAGGTGTACTTTAAGCTGATCCTCCACTTAGCTGAGTTTCTTATTGAGGAGAACCGGTGCAAATAGCTGTAGGAAACGGTTCAGTGTGTCCCTTTCGTGTCTCCAAATGACGAAGGTGTCATCCACGTAACGTAGCCACATGGTCGGTTTTAAATCAAAAGCATCAATTGCTTTCTTTTCAAAATATCCCATAAAGAAGTTAGCTATCACTGGGCTGAGTGGAATTTCCATCGCCACGCCATCTATAGGGTTTTCCAATAAGAGGTGTTATTTTGAATAGCCCGCTGGATCGGCAGATGTAACTTTTGGAGCTGTCATTTTTTGACATTTGACAAGTAGCAACTACGCCATTAATAAAAATGGAACGATACACGCTTCAACAACGCATTGACTTTGTTAAAATTCACTATAAAAATGGTGAAAATTTGTCAGAGACGGTTCGTAAAACTCGAACATTTTTGGGTCGTCGTGAAGCACCTTGTCGGACCGCCATACGGAAATTGGTGGGAAAATTCGAGCTGTTGGGACAAGTTAGTGATGTGAAGAATAAAACCCGTGCACGTGGCTCAAGAACAGCCGAGAATATTGCTGCTGTAGCCGAAAGTGTCCAAGAAAACCCAGGTTTGGCCATTACTCGTCGTTCTTTGGAATTACGCATTCCAAAAACGTCAACACCGTATTTTGAGTAAAGATTTGGGTCTTAAGGCTTATAAAGTTCAGTTAACACAAGAACTCAAGCCAGCCGATCATCAACAACGTCGTGTCTTTGCCGACTGGGTCCTTGAAATGCATGAAAATGAATTCCATCGAAAAATCATCTTGACTGATGAGGCCCATTTCCACCTCGGTGGCTTCGTCAACAAGCAAAATTGTCGCATCTGTGGATCGGAAAACCCAAGAGTTATTGTTGAAAAGCCTCTCTATCCTCAACGTGTGACTGTTTGGTGCGGTTTCTGGTCCGGCGGGAGCACCAGTTGCGGTGAATGGATTGCGCTATCGACAGATGATTAATGATTTTTTATGGCCGGAACTGGATGGTATTGATCTGGACAAAGTTCACTTTCAACAAGACGGCGCTACGTGCCACACAAGCAATGAAACCATTGATCTTTTACGGGAAAAGTTTCCGGACCGTGTTATCTCTCGAAAAGGTGATCACAATTGGCCACCGAGATCTTGTGATTTAACACCTTGCGACTTCTTCCTTTGGGGCCACGTGAAAGAGAAGATGTATGCCAACAGCCCAGTGTCGATTCAAGAACTCAACGATGGAATTCGTGAGGCTATCGAGGACATAGGGCAGCCACTTTGCGATTTGGTTATGGAAAATTTAATGAAAAGGATATGGTCCTGTAGACGTGGTCGTGGTGGTCATTTGGCTGATGTTATTTTCCATTAGTAACGGCACACCTTCCTCTTTATAATGAAATAAACATCCGATCATTTATCTCACAAAATGGCATTTTCCTTTGAATATCAAAATAACACCTCTTATTGGAAAACCCTATACTTGCTCATAGAAGTTTCCATTCCACTGGAAGTATCTTCTCGTGAGACATGCCCTAAAGAGTCCGACGATGTCATTCAGGAACATGTTAGTTAGCATCCTCAGAGAGTCTTCAAGTGGGACGTTGGTGAACAAAGAAATCACATCAAAGCTGACTACGACATTAAGACAGCAGGCAAAAAAGTGTCAATTAATGTTATCGAAAATATGCCTAACCCAGCAATGGTAATGAGCAATTCTGAAATAACAAAAAATATCAACGACATTAAGCCGGCAGGTAGAAAGGGGTCAATTAGGGTTAATGAGAGTGTACCAAATCCAGATACGGTAATTAACGCACAAGACTACATAAGTAAGAATAAATACAATATCTGCATACATAATCTCCAGTCATCTGAGATTATTCATGATGTATAAGCCTCTGAAGAAGCAGCCACTAGCGCTAGCGAAACGTTAGGAAGAAATTCCAAAAAACGACTGCCTTCAAACCCGAGTGAAAATTGTGACAAGTAATTGACTTGTTTTATTTCAGTTGGCCGTTTATTTAAAAAATACAAGTTTAAGGAATTCCTTCGAGATACTGCTCGCCTGTATCTTGACGTTCTTAGTAAATCACCTGATCTCGTTGGGTAGAGATGAATTAATTTTGATTAGCATATAAAAAATATAACGATTAGATTTTTTACTGATACCTGCCGAAATATGCTTTCAGGCGATCTCCAAATGAAATAGAAATGTTATTTATAAAGACCCTATTTTTATTCATTGTGGAAAAATAAATTTTATAGTCAATTGAAAGATGATACAAAAAAGTTTTCTTTTTTGTTTCAGGAATATATCGTGGACCATCTAGTGAAGAGGATTGTATTTCAATAGAATAGATAGCTTTCGTAAATGAACAAAGGTTAAAATTAGATTATCAGTAGTAATACCACAAGTGATTCGTTTCTTAGGTGGGACATACATATTGCTAATGTAGTGAAGAAAACCCGAGGACTGATATACAGATTCTGGCATTTCAAGAAATTTTTAGGGTTTTCACATCTCAAAATCCTGTACCATGCTTTGGTAGAATCCATTATTCAGTATGGTATTATTGACTGGGGAGGGCGGCATTCTAAGCTGTCATCTAAAACCACTAGAGGTTCTCCAAAAATGGTTTATCAAAATAATTTTGGGAAAACCGAAAACTTATTCAACTGAACGGTTGTTTCTTGAACCAAGACTACTTGACATGAGACAAGTGTTTTGTAAAATGATTATCCAATTCGTTTCTGGAAATAAAAGCTAAATCCATTCGGTGAACCATAAATATTCCACCAGAAACAACACAGGGACCAATGTGTTCATGCCCAAAGCAAATAAGTCAATTGGCCAGAGATGCTTCACTTACCTTGCTCCTCGCTTACTCCGTTTATAGCCTGATGAACTTCAAAGTATCAACTCAAAATCATTATTGAGGAAAAGATTGAAAATTTGGATCCTGGAGACCGATGAAACATTATTAATTCACAACATTATCGAATGTTGATCCTTTATAATCGCTATCATTCACATACCATTTCACAAACCTTTCCGAATATGTCATCTACTGTAACTACTTTTTACTGTTATTTTCATCTGATATTTTTTTTTAAATGACATTATTGTGTTTTGAAGAACCTACTTTTTACTATTATTTTCATCTTTTATTTTTCAAATGTAACTTTATGACATAATTGTATTTTTAACTGAACATGATTCTGTAATTTTATAAGGGGCGTTCGTTATATCTAGGTATATCTGTTTTTAATTTTTTTTTTATCCAGAGCTGTTTTATATTTTTAAATTCTTAACGTATTGATGTGTATTTAAACTTTCTTCATTTTGTATTTTCAAACCTGTAATAATATACCTGTATCCTTTGAAATAGCTACAAACCTTAAAAAGAACTGAAAGATGGAGGTATACTCACGGAGAAGTTCTTGTGAGTCATTGTTTCCAAGTCATAGCCTTTCACAAGGTTTATACATCTGTAAATAGGACTATATCATGAGGATATCAGTTTCTACAAAATTTCGTTATCTAAGAAAAATCAACCGATAGCTATTTTACATGAAATGTGCAATTTTGTATATTGGGTCTCTGAAAACAATTAATTTTTCCAACCGTTCACTATCATTCTATCTTCTAAATTGTTTCCAAGCGATACGCAATATGATTTTTAATGAAGTATTTCCAGGACTTTGAAAAAACTAGATAGTCGTATATAGTAAAAGTTATTAGCGACGAATTGATTTAGGTCTTTATTTTTTGTTCACCATGATTTTTTTTTTCAGGTTGTCGATGAAAGTTCATTCGATTTATGCCAGAATTTACTGGGACAAATTATTAATAGATTAGAACATAGAGATATCTGCAAGTTGCTTTGAGGAAAAGGTTAGTAGAATCATGGAATACAATAGAATAGAATAATTTTTGATCATGTTGCAAAAGTATTTTTGGAATGTCCCTCGAAGTGCAAAAAATACTAATGGAATTAGAAAATATTCAGAACAAGAAAATACAATAATTTGTACGATTGTTTGTACAAACTAATTAATATTGAATCTTCACGTAATTTTTATGACTTTATTCCGGCGCTCTGGATAGAGTTAGCACAATTTTCTTCCTTTAAAAAGTTATATTTTGCACTGATATGAATTACGTAACATATTTCAATTTTTCTAAAAATTGGCATTTTCCAATAAATTTTCAAACAGTAAAAGCCGCAACATTGAATGATGGGATTTTGTGTGACATTAAACTTTTTTTTGGATAAAGATTGGCCTCAAAAAATTGAGTGTGATGAATGTATGTTCTTCTTGGGAGTAAAAACTTAACTAATAGTGGATTTTGAATGAATTTTGTGAAACCATCTATTGATTTTACCAGAAGTGATATAAATGATAATAATAAAACATTGTCTTTATTCAACCTGACGCTAACGCTGATCTTTCACTCATCCAGGATATGTTCATAATAATGATATTTGATAGAAATATTTCAGAGATAGATAATAACAATTGAATAAATTGAAATATAATTCCTTTCTAGATCACTTTTTGTCAAGCAACAACTTCTTCACTCATTTTCTGAATGAGATGAAGAGCTGGTTTTAATATATTCCTAATTTATAATGAATTTTGAAGCTGTATGATATGAAAAAAATCGTTCATAGAAATTTGAAGAGGTTTTAGGCATGGTTAGTTTGTTGTTCTCTATTGTGTAATTGATGGCGAAGTATGGGTTTGTTTGCAAATAGTTCTGAGGTTTGAGTGGCGTTTAACTTGAATAGAAAACATATTTGTTGGAATTATCATCTGCTAAACATTGTCAACCATCCAATTTTTTTGATATTTAGTGATACATGTTCCCTAAATGAAATGCTCCATGCTAGTCGTGCACATGAATTTTGAGCTTTCTGGATTTTGGTAGAGGTAACAAAATCAAGATAATTACACCCACAGTCTTACACAAATCTATTTTCAATGACTTGCATTCTTCACTTTTTATCAATATACAGTCAGCAACCACATTCTTTGAAAATATCGGAATTCTTCAACAACTGCTTCTAAACATAAACTGTTGTTCCTTCCATATTCATAAAAATTAGTCTGTTCTCATATTTATTATTTGTTTGTATTGAGGAAAATTTGAGCCAAATATTTTATCGATGTATAAAACTCATCTTTGATAGATAACCTTCTGTCTAAGAAGCAATTTAAGAAAGCAATTCAAGAAGTTTACCACCTCTTAGGCCCAGTTTCACAATGTCTGGTCATCAAATGGTTAGGATTTGACTATGGGGTAGGTTAATAATTTAATAAAAGTTAACCATAGGTCAACTACAACCCAATTTAATGGTTAAGAACTGACCAAGAGATAATAACCTTAATTTTGCTTCGTTTTAAAAGTTAGTTTTTGACATACCTACTTAATGATGGATATCCAAGATAAGATAGTATAAAATTCTGAAATGGATATGTACGGTATCAACATATTTAGTGAAGACGAGGAGGAGGTGCGTCGGCCAAAAATAATTAGGCCGAGGACGAATATGATGAAAATGACTTTTTTACCATTTCTGGCTGACCCCAAGATTAGTCATTTCATACCTTATTAAAATAACAATTATTATGCTTTAGTTACTTTTTGGGAATGACTGTGAGTGATCAAGTGCTCTTAACATTAGTTTTTTATGTAAATGGATCATTCCTGAGAACAGAATTATCTGGAGTTAGCCTTTCCAGGAATAATTTTAAGAATGGTTTATCAAATTTATAACTTTCCACTATAAAGGTGCATTTAGTCAATATCATTTTAAAATTGTGCTTAAATATATGTTAAAAGCGAAAGTTGAATCTGTTATATCGAATGGCGCCATTTATACAACAATGTTAAGTTTATGCTAAAAACATTTGATGTTTCTGTTATGTTTATGATAATGCTTGTGCTTAAGTTGACTAAATCCACCCTTAGAACATTTAAATCTATGATGTATTTCAAAACAGACAATAAATAAAACAAAACGTCCAATATACAAAATAAGTTATTACTATTAAAGAAAATCTACCTACAAAATTAACAATTTTCAATAAAATCCGATACTGAGTTACAGCTTTTATTTGTTACTCCAAAATGATATAATGATAATTGCCAGAGAGACAAAAATACATTAATTATTTAGAGCTTTCTGTTTTTTATCAGTAAGTTTAATTTTCTTTTCCAGAAGTTCAAATTTCAGGGTATATTCCTCCAAAAATACGGTAAAGGTAAGCTTATCGGGCTCGTTCTCAAAACAAAAAAAAAGTGGTGTTACGTTGTTTTATCTCCTGAACACGAATCCGAAAGAATTTCGTGGGGTCTCTTATACTTTTCGAGTTATGACGTCTTGAATCGTGAAAATGAACCATTTTCAAACACGATTTTTTCGGTAAAGAATCGGAGAAAATGCCTCCTTTTCTTTTCATTGGCACTTTTTTGAAACCATAATCAACTCATATTTCACAATTACAAGCTCTAAAACCAAACGTTTTATACAAAAAATCAACCTTCTTATAAAGTATACATAACCCTTCCCACATCTCTAGAACGGACGCCAATGAAGAGTGAGGTTAAGAATAGTGTAATATAAGAAGGTTAATTTTTTCCGTAAAACGTTTGATTTTAGTGCTTGTAATTGTGAAATAAGACTTGATTAAGGAACGAAAAAAGGGTCGGGAAAAAGAAGGAGGTATTTTCTGCGATTTTTACTGAAAAAATCGTGTTTGAAAATGGTCGATTTTCAAGATTCAGAAGGTCATAACTCGAAAAGTATAAGGAACCCCCACGAAATTCTTTCGGATTCGTGTTCAGGAGATAAAACTACGTAAGTAACACCACTTTTCTTTTAGTTTCGAGAATGAGCCCGATAAGCTTACCTTTACCAAAAATACTTATCTTCGAAGTTTTACAAAAGATAAGTTTTCTTCAATCAGGATATTACTGGGATTCATAATTTTTCTCACATTTGTTTTTGATCTCAACTTCTGAGGAACAGGCTTTTTCAAATTATTGTATATGACATCCAATCATGTTCAAATCAAATATCAGCAGCAGAATTGCAACTGTGTTGGCCATTATCTAATAACTCCTCCTGTTTCTTAAATCAATTCATTTTGATCAGCCCATTTCTAGTTGAATTTCCTCTTTAGTATTTTCCATGTTTTTTCTTTTTTCTTCCATGAAATACAATCTTACATTCTACAATTTTTTGTAGTTCTCGACAAGAGTTATTAAAAGTTTTCCTCCCACCCACTCCGCAACTCTAGTTCTCTGTACCCGTCTGTACAGGTTCTTCACCGGTTGACTGTTGTATTCTTCGAGAGTTAGCCTGGGTTTCCCGACTATTGCCTGTCTTGTCTCTTGCGGTCTAATGCCTCGCATTCTGACAGTACGTGTTTGGCTGTTTCTGTCTCTTTACCACATTAGGTGCTTTCCATTTATCGTAAGGAGCTCCTCAGTGCTACCCAGAGCGTGTGCCATGCGTTCTATTTAGTGAGGCTGCAAGCACCAATTGACATTTCCCTTGCCCCTCGTGCATGAAGCACAAGTATACAAAAGTCAAAACTGCGAATACATAGTTT